>VWYH01003335.1:632857-656867 GCA_013399365.1 Pampusana beccarii
GGGGGAACAGTGCTCAGACCCACCAGGCCACCTCCTCCTGCTGCTTCTTGTTCTCCTGCTGCAGCACATCCCGCGTCTGCTCCAGGTTGGCCAGATTCGTCCTCAGGGCGTTCAGGTCTGCAAAGGGCAGAGTCGTCAGCACAGGGGGGACAGGACAGGGGACAGCGGGGATGGAGACAGCTCCAGCCCCCACGTCGCAGAATCACAGAGCGGTGGGGGTTGGAAGGGACATATCGAGATCATCCAGTCCAACCGCCCTGCCAAAGCGGGGTCACCAGAGCAGATCACACAGGAATGCGCCCAGGCGGGTTTTGAATATCTCCATGGGCAGCCAGTTCCAGTGCCTGCCAACCCTTTCCAGGAAGAAATTTTTCCTCAAAGTAAAGAAGTTTTTCCTCATATTCAGGTGGAACCTCCTACACTTCAGTCTGTGCCTGTTGCCCCTCATTCTGTCATTGGGCAACACTGAAAAGAGTCTGGTCCCATCCTCTTGACACCCACCCTTGAGATATTTATAAGCGTTGATAAAATCCCTCTCAGCTTCTCCAGGTAGAACAGCCCCAGCTCTCTCAGTCTTTCCTCATCAGAAAGATGCTCCAGACCACTCAGCATCTTTGCAGCCCTCGGCTGGACTCGCTCCAGTCATGTCACCCACCCCTACCTGCATTAAGGTGCGAATTGGCTGTCGTCAGCTGCTCCAGCTGAGCCACCGCGTCCTGCAGGGCCACAGAGGTCTCCTCCAGCTGGAAGGACACCTGCAGAGACACGGTGACATCCACACTCACTTTGAGCTGCTCTTCCCCATGGGGTGTTCCCACACCAAGGGGTGCCTCAAGTCACCCAGGCTGCAGGGGAGCACCCCAAACACACGCTGCACCAGGCACCCCCCTACCTGCTCCTTGGCTCGAAGAGCTTCATCCTCTCGCTGCCTCATGGCATCCCGCTCCTCCAGGCAGTTCCGCAGCTTGCCGGGCACACTCTGCAGCACGGCCTGGCACCGCGACACCAGGGCCTGCGCCTGCTCCCGCTGCAAGGGGACGGGACGGCGGGCAGAGCTGAGCTCGGCACAGCCACGCCAGCGGCTCTGCCCAGCTGAGTGACCAGGAATGGGCCTGGCAGACAGGCTGCCCACAGTACCCAGGGCACAATGTGCACCGGGATGGAGCAAAGTGGGACCAGCCTGGAGGTGAGAGGCTGAGCCCACCACCAAACCTCCCCTCACCTCCATGTCCAGGGCTCTTCTTTCCTCCTCCAGGTTTGCAAAGGTGATGTCTATGAACTCCCTGAAGGGCTGAGCCTCAGCAGCCAGAGATGCCTGTGGACAGGTCAGTGTTGCCACAGTGGAAGAATAACAGGATCAGAATCATTTTGGTTGGAAGAGACCCTCAAGATCATTGAGTCCAACCATTAACCCAACTCTGGCACTAACCCAAGTCCCTGAGAACCTCATCTCCACATCTGTTCAACCCCTCCAGGGATGGTGACACCACCACTGCCCTGGGCAGCCTGTTCCAATGCCTGACAACCCTTTCTATTAAGAAATTGTTTCCAATATCAAATCTAAACCTCCCCTGGTGCAACTTGAGGCCACCTCCTCTCATCCTATCACTTGGTCCTTGGGAGAAGAAACCAACACCCTCCATGCTCCAACCTCCTTTCAGGCAGTTGCAGAGAGCGAGAAGATCTCCCCCCTCAGCCTCCTCCAGACTAAACAGATTCAATGGCCATGGAGGGAGGTGAGCGCCAGCCCCAAGGTCAGATCTGCAGCAGCTTCCTAGCAGCAGCACCAGGAAACCTCTGGGAGACTCCAGTGCATCGCAGAGCATCACCCAAGCCCAGGACGTGGGATGCCCGTCCAGCCCCCTGGGAGGAGGCAGCTGGAGGTGCCCGCCCGCTCGGTACCTGTTGGGTGACGGCATCTGCCAGCAGCGTGCCCAGCTCTCGCTGGGAGGCCAGGCTCTGGTCACGGGCACCAATCCGGGCACTGGCGTGGGCACGGAAAGCCTCAAGGAAGCGGTCACCCTGCCAAGGGAAGGGAAAGATGCTGCTCCACGCACATCATCACATAAGAGGCAGCACCCAGGAACCGCCCCCACTCGCTGCTGCAGCCCAGGGTTCCTGCTCCCAGCAGGACCCAGCCCAGGCCAAAAACCCATCCCCAGAGCTCCAGCCACCCCAAGAGCCAAAGCCCTCCAGTGCCACATCAGGATTTTTCCCCCAGATGCCAGAGAACTTCCCCTTCACCAAGATGGGCAGAAATGCAAGATACCCCATGTAAGCAGCACCTGTCCCGATTCCCCCCTGCCTGTCCTTCTACCTCCTCCTTGGCTCGAAGAGCTTCATCCTCTCGCTGCCTCATGGCATCCCGCTCCTCCAGGCAGTTCCGCAGCTTGCCGGGCACACTCTGCAGCACGGCCTGGCACCGCGACACCAGGGCCTGCGCCTGCTCCCGCTGCAAGGGGAGATGGCACCACGAGGCACTGATACAGCTGACAGTTGCCGGGTGTGCCGGCATCGCCAGCATCTCCCGAAAGCCGAGGGAAAGGAGTCCAGCCCGGCTGCATGAGGCCTCACCTCTTGGGCAAAGGCTCCCTGTTCCTCCTGCAAGCTCTGAAAGGCAGCATCTGCAATGCCCCGAAACAGGAGGAACTGGTTGCTCCAGGCGCTCTGGGGGAGGGACAAGGACATCGGTGCTCAGGCAGTGCTCCAGGGCAGTGCCAGGCACACATAGTCTGTGCCCAGCACAAATACCCCATGCCCAGTTGAGACCTGGCACAGTCATCACGTGCCAGGACGCACCGTCCCCGCGGCAGCCAGCTCCAGCTCCCGCTGCAGGTCCTGCTCCGCTCCCCGCTGCCGCTGCAGAGCCTCCGTTTTCCTTCGCAGCTCAAGGTAGAGGTTGTGGTAGATCTCCTCCTCCTGAGAACATCCCACCAGAGCAGAGTGGGTTTGACACCAGCCTCACTCCACCCCAGGGTCCAGTAAGAGCCATTTGGCTGTCACACCTCCTGTCCCTCCCCCCCACCATGTGCGCCACAGATGTTTCGTGGCACAAAAAATTAAAATCCAGCAAACTCAGAAGGTTGAGCCAGGTGCGATAACACAGCTGGAGTGCTGTTGTGCTGTAGCAGCCCTGCTTTACCTCCACCCCACTGGGCTGCAGTCCAGCCAGGGCCATCGTCCTGCTGGTGGCACCATCATGGCACCAAGAGCATGGAAAAAAGGGCAGCATCGCCCTGATGAGGATTCTTACCCCTTTGGGGTGGGTGACGTCCGTCTGCGTGAGCACATCTCTCTGCTCAGCCGGCCCCACACCGGGCAGTGGCCAGTGGCTCTCCTGCCAGCTGCGCAGCTGGAGCGAGAGCGCTTCGATGATGATGAGGGTGCTCTCCAGCCGCCCCTCCAGCTCTGCCCGCGGCAGGGACTTCAGCTGCTCCCGGGGACAGCTGGGGACAAGAAAAGGCTTGGGGCAGGGACAGCCCGCAGGCACCACTGCCCGGTCTGGGGGGGATGTGTCCCCACTTACTGCCAGAGCAGGGAGTCCGTTTCGGCAGCGCTGTCCTTGGCGCAGGGCGGGCCACCCGTGGATGTGTTCATGCTCCTCTCCCGCAGATCCCGGGGGGTCATGAAGGTGCCGGTGACCATGGTAGGCACAGGGGTGATGCTGGTGCCAGCGACCGCGGTGGACACGGGGGTGATGTTGGTGCCAACAACTGCGGTGGGCACGGGGGTGACGCTGGTGCCAGCGACCGCGGTGGGCACGGGGGTGACGCTGGTGCCGGTGTCCTGCCGCGGTGCAGGCAGGGGCAGGCTGTGCCGCAGGGAGTCCAGCAAGGACGAAGCACTGAGGCTCTTCTCCAGCCACACCAGTGGCAACATCCAGGACACGGCACTCGGGGCCACCTCGGGTGAGGGGGTGGCTGTTGCCTCTGATTCAGCGTGCTCTGACCTACTTGCCTCGGTGCGAGGGAGGCCCTGCTCTGGGGGAGCAGAGGCTGAGGACTCAGCTTCTTTGGGGGTGTCTTGGCAAAGTGAGAGACCCACAGTCCCATCTCCAGCTGGGGGTTCAGGGGCCACAGGGCTGCAGGAAAGGTCAGCGGGCACCACTCGCCAGCCCTGGAAAGGAGCTGCCTGCGGGGTGGAGCTGGTGCCGGGGGGGCCAGGGGTGCCAGGTGCTAAAGTGGTGCTGCCCAGGGAGCTTGGGGTACAAGGCACAGAGCTGATGATGCCAGGGGACCCTGGAGTGGTGCTACTGGGGGGCTCCAGGGTATGCAACCCTGGGACTGGGCTGCGTGGGAGGGCTGGTATGGTGCTGCTGGGAGGCTCCAGGGTGCAGGCACCCGGGACAGGGCTGCACAGAGGGGCCAGCACAGTGCTGCTGGGGGGCTCTGACGTGGGGCTGCACAGATGGGCGGGCACAGTGCAGCTGGGGAGGTCCGGGGTACAGGTGCCCAAAAGTGGGATGCAGCCAGGGGCTGGCGGAGTGCTGCTGGGGGGCTCCTGGGCGCAGAGCCCTGGAGTGGAACTGCCAGGGGGCTTCAAGGTGGTGCTGCTGGGGGGCTCTGAGATGGGGCTGCACAGAGGGGCTGGCACAGTGCTGCTGGGGGGCTCCTGGGTGCAGAGCCCTGGAGTGGAACTGCCAGGGGGCTTCAAGGTGGTGCTGCTGGGGGGCTCTGGGGCACCGGGCACCAGAGTGGGACTCCCGGGGGTCTCCAAGGTGCTGGGCCCCAGGGTGGGAGTCCCAGGAGGCTCTGGGATGATGCTGCTGGGTGGCCCCAGGGTGCAAGGCACTAGGGTGGAGCTACTGGGGGGGAGCAGGAAAGCACTTCTGGGTGGTCTTGAGGCACTGCTGGGGGTCCCCCGGGTGCAGGATACCGGGGTGGAGCAGTCATGGTCCTGCAGGACATTTGGGGTGGTTGGGGAGGGGTCAGGGCTACCCTGCCCTTCTCCACAGCATCCCACAGCCGTTTGCCCCAGTGTCCCCATTTCCCCCACCCCAGTAGATACACCCATCCTCTCACCGCCCTGGTAGCCCGTGCCAGTATTCCCAGTTCCGGTACACCCCAGCACCCCGCGCTCCCCCCTCCCCAGTCCCGTCCCTCCCCGGACTCCCTCTCCCGCCCCCGCACCGACCTTGAGCCGCAGGCGGCGGAGCAGCGGGGTGAGGCTGGTGCGCTCGGTGCCGGGCTGCAGCCGCAGCTCCTGCAGCGGGGTACGGCGGGGCCGCTGCTGCGCCTGGGAAGCGTGGGGGGCACCAGGGGTCACCGGCGGCACCACCGGCAGCACAGCCCCCGCACATATACCGGGAGAGCTCCGGCCCGCACCAGACCCGCCACCCCCCAGCCACCTCCGGGCAGTCCCGCACGGTCGAGCCGCCCCGCCGGGACAGTCCCGGACCGCTGGAGCTCTCGCCACCGCCCGAACAGGGGACACCCGAACCGGGGACGCCCCCTCTCTTGCCCCATGCCGAGCCCCGCACTCACGGCGGGGGTCCTGGCTGCCCGCATGGCCTCACTCCCGGTCGGAGTCCTGGTCCTGGTCCCGGTCCGGTCCCGGTCCAGTCCCGGCGCTCCCCGCGCGCTGCCGCCGCCGCCCGTTTGAAAACGACGCGCCGCTCTGATTGGTTGCTTCGCGTACGCGTCACTCCACGGAGGGAGCGGTTAGAGGCGGGGCTGTGCCTGGCGGTGGGCGGGGAAGTGGGCGTGGCTGATGACGAGACCCCGCCCCCTCGCGGGGACGCGCGGCGCACCGGAGGCGCGCAGCCTTTTTTGGGGGAAGGCGGATCAAATTTCGCCCGGGGGAATCAGCCGTGCACGTCCCGCCAGACTTTCCCTCACCCCTGCCCCAGAAGAGGGGGGACCAGCCCCTCGCACCCCCCTGGCGGTCCCGCGGGAGTCAGGGCAGCACCCGCGGCGGTGCCCGCGGCTCTCGGGTTTATTGCTCCCGCGGGGAGAGGTACAGAGTTGGGGTACGGGGGGACCCAGCCCAGCGGGGTCCAACACGCTGCTGGGGTGGGAGGGGGATGTCCCTGAGCAATGCCGGGGGTCCTGGCCATGTTGGCTCAGCCAGGCCAGGGCCGGCCCGGGGGGGCAGCAAGGTCACAGTCGAAATCAGCAAAGGTGGCGGGGTCAGGCGGGGGCTGCTCGGGGGGGCGCGGGGCCACTGCCACCGCCACCGGGTCCTTCTGCAGCAGCTCAGCGTCGAAGGCCACCCCGCGGAAGAAGGGGTGACCCTGGAAGTGATGGAGGTAGCGCAGACGGCGCAGGGGGTTGTGGCACAGCAGCTGGGGACAGAGAGAGGACAGTGAGTCACAGGGACCTCAGCATCCAGCCTGGGGGGCCCAGTGGGGACCCCAGCATCCAGGTGGGTGGGTTACCTCGGCAAGCAGCCGGGCCAGAGCAGGGCTGAGCGCAGGTGGGCTCTCATAGCTGCTCTGCTTGACACGCTCCAGCATGGCCACGTGGTCCACCGCCGGTGCCACGGGGAACTGGGGGGACAGGGAGCACATTTAGGGGCTCCATGGGGTGCCCCTGTCCCTCATCCTCACCCTAGTCCTCACCTCCCCGCTGGCCAGGGCGAAGAGCAGCACTCCCAGGGACCACCAGTCGGCTGCGTGGCTGTAGGGCCCCCCACTCAGCACCTCTGGGGCTGCAGGAATCAGTGGGTGAGCATTTGGGGGTCCGTGCCTCCCCACTGCAGCCCCCTGCTGCCCCCTTACCCATGTACTGCAGGGTGCCGCAGATGGTGTGGGCTCGCTCGCCCCACCGCAGGTGCCGGGACAGCCCAAAGTCAGTGAGCTTGAGGTGTCCTGTGGGGCGAGCACCACATGGGGACCCATGGATGGGGTGTCCCCATGGACAGGACATCCCCATGGATGGGGGGTCCCCAGGCCAGTGACACCAGACTCTTACCTCTCTCATCCAGGAGGATGTTCTCCATCTGAAATGAGACAGGAGCTGGGGTGGCCTTTCCATGTCAGGGGGTTCAGAGACCCCACACACAATCCTCCAGCCCCCCAGCCCTGCTGGCACTCACCTTCACATCTCTGTGCATGATGCCCAGGTCATGGAGGTACACTGGGGAGAAGACAGAGCTGTCAGTGTAGCGGGTCCCCTCTGGGCACAGTGCCCACTGCCACCCCCATGGCACCCAGCAGGCAGTTACCCACCCCCTGGGGATGGCTGACCCTGCCCTCATGTCCCCAGCAGCGGGGATGGTGATGGCTGATCCCAGCATGGCGAGTCACTCACCCAGCACCAGCACCAGTTCAGCGGCGAACAGGCGGACGGTGGCCTCGGCGAAGCGCCCGGCGGCACGCCACAGCGCATGCAGGTCTCCGGTGCTGCAGTAGGTGCACACTGTGGGCACGGGTGACATGCCTTACTCACAGGCTGCCCCATGAGGACGAGCTGGCACGAGGGGCATGGACACCGGGGTGGCATGGGCATGGGAGGCCAGGCGGGTCACTAGGGCTGTGCACCAAGGTGACATGGGCACCATGGCCACTCACCAGGGTGATGGAAGCACTGCAGCCGTAAGGGCAGCAAGCAGGACCACACTGGCACCGAGGGGGCACAAGCATCAATATGGGCACCAGGACCATGTACTAATGTGACATGGGCATGACTAAGGTGGCACTGGAGCATGCAAGTACCAGGGAAATGTACCACAGTGACATGGGCACCATAGCCTTGTGGGCACTGGGATCACACAAGCACGGTGGCACAGGCACCATGGCCACACAGGTACCAATGTGGCGTGGTCCCCAGGGTCACACACAGGCAGTGGGAACACACAAGCTACGTGAGCACCAAGATGGCACAGCCATCAGGGCCACCAGGGCCACGCAGGGGCTGGGCTGCCTCATTCACCCCCACACTGGTCCCTGCTCTGCTGCGACTTTTCCCCATCCCTGTGTCCCCATCCCTGTCCCCGCGGCGGGTGCAGGGTGGGCGCCAGCAGCTGAGCGCCTGGATCCCCGCAGGGCAGCGGGCAGCGCGGGGGGGGCGTGCGCGTGTGCGGGGACACGTGTGCAGGCAGCGGGGACACGTGCGTGGGCGGGGGGGCTGGGGCGAGCCCGCAGGCAGATGGTCACTCACTGATGAAGAGGTGGCGCTGGCCCTGCCAGCTGTCCCCCAGCCCATGAACAAACGGGTGCCTGACCTGTCTCTGGGGACACAAAGCAGAGAGGGTGAGCGGCCCCCGGGGCGGGGGGCCGGGGGGGGCTGGGGACCCTGCTCCTACCACCCTCCCTGTACAGCCCCAGTGGCCTCCTGTCATCCCCATGGCCACCCCAAACCCCACCATGGGCTGGGGCCCCCCTGAACCCTCCCTAACCTGGATGCTGACTTCTTCCTTGCATTGTTTGAGGGTATCACGGCGCAGCACCTCCACTTTAGGCATGACCTGGGGGGACAAGGGGATGTCAGGGGGGGACCAAGGGCAGGCAGGGGCACCTATGGGCCCTGGGGGCAGCACCCACCTTCACAGCGCAGACCTTCTCCCGCCCGCAGTCCAGCACTTTGAGGATGGTCCCGAAGGAGCCTTTGGCCACAAACCCCAGGATCTGGGGGCGAGGGACAGCAAGGTCTGAGCACCCCATGGAGATGGGTTTGGGGTGCAGGGTGTGGGGTCCTGTGGGGGGTGAGGTGGCACAGGGCACCCAAGATGGGTGGTGGGGACACATGGGGACCAGGAGGACCCAACAGGGACCCCAGTGGGATGAATGGGGACCCCATACGGGACACCATGGGGACGGGGAACAGTGACACAGGAACCCCATTGGGGCACAGAGCGACACCGATACAATGCATGGAGACTCGACATGGAGCATGGGGACCCGACGGAGGTAGAAAGGGACCCGGTGGGACAGACGGGGACACCGGTAGGATGCTCAGGGACCCGGCACGGCAGGCAAGGAGAGCCGGTAAGACGGTCGGCGATCCCGGGATGGCAGCACGGCATGCACGGACGGAGCGGGAAGACACTCGGGGCTCTGGGGGATCCCGGTAGGATGTGCAGGGACCCCGGGAGGACGTGCGGGGACCCGTTGGGGTGCTCGGTCCCCGTTAGGATGCACCGGGATCCCAGTAGGAGGATGGGGGCCCCGGGACGGCACCTTGAGCTGCTGCTGGCGGGCGGAGGGGCGGACGGGGAACTCCGGCAGGAAAAGCGAAACGAGCTGCGGCAGCGGCCACCCGGGCAGCGGTGGCTCCTCGGAGGGTCCCCGGGGGGCCAGGGCGAGCACCGACCCCGGTACCGGCACCGGCCCGGAGCGGCTCAGCAGCGCCCGCACCCACGACCCCACGGCGCGGCCCTACGGAACCGGGGGAAGCGTCAGTGGGGCGGCGGGGAGACCCCGGGGGAACCCGGGACCGGAGGGGACCCCCAGCCCCGCACGCACCTCAGGGGGCCGCACCGGGGCTGGGCCGGGGCCGCTGCTCGTTGCTCCCATCGCGGCGCCGCCCGGCCGCGCCCCGGGCCCCGGTAATCCGCCGCCTTACATAACCCCGCCGCCCCGCCCCGCCCCGCCCNATAACCCCGTAGTGGGGCTCCCCTGTGCAACGGGTGCCCACTCCCGGATGCCCACCCATGACTGATCCCTCCGTGCTCCTGGGCAGAGCACACCCTCCGAGACCCCCCTTGCACAATTTGGGGTTCCCCCTTCAGTCACTCATCCTCCCTTCGCGCACCCCACTTGCCGCAGCACCCGCCTGCCCCAGGGCAGCCGGTGGGGCACCCGCAGCCCCCGCTGAGCCCCGACAGAGCCCCGGCCACCACTGGGCTCACCAAGACCAGAGAGGGACAAGCACCAGGGCAGAGCCCCGGGCGACGCAGATGCTGCAAGGGAGCCCCAAGCCCCCAAAGCGGGTGCCCATAGCAACCCCCCAGGGAAGGGCAGGGGGTGAAGCCACAGCAGGTGGAGGGGATCGTGAATGGGGAGGCAAGTAATGCACCACTGACCCTTGACTGTTCCAAATTAAAAACTCTTTATTTAAACTCTCTCCCGTTCCCCTTTCTCCGAGCCTGGAGCGATCCTGCTGCTTCACCAGGCCCCAGGGCCAGGCCCAGCACCCGCACAGCAGGGAGGGGGGAAGCTCGCGGGAACCCTTGGCACAGGGGGGGCTGTGCCCCACAAAACGTCCCCAGAGCACGCTGTGCCCCACACCCCGATGCTGCTGCACCCCTGCCCCACAGCCACAGGGCTGCCGAAGGCCTGCGCATGGCTAACCCCCACCACGGGCATCACCGCACAGAGCAGGGCAGCCCCCCAGAGTGGGGGAGCATGGGGCACCCCAGTCCCTTCCCGGCCAGCCGGGTGCTGCTATCATTTGCGCCTGCCGAAGATCGACTTCTTGCTGGGGTTCTTCTCGCCCACGCTCAGCCCGATGAGCAGACGTGCCTTCTCGTCCTCCTCCTGCTGCTGGATGGTCCCGTCCGATTTGTTCTCCAGCTTCCCCCGGGCCTCAGCGCCTGCCGCCGGCTTGAGACGCAGCTTCTCTTTGATCACCTGCCCCAGGGTTTAGGGGGCTCAGCACCCCACGGCTGCACCCAGGCCCCTCAGCACAGGTGAGAGCCCGAGCTGCCGAGCCAGCCTGGCTGCCTCCCGCTCTGGAGAATGTGCTGCTACCACGGGGTTACCACTGTCCTAGGCAGAGCAGCTCCGGCAGCCCCCGTGAGCAGGAAGGAGGGACTGCAGGATGGGGTCCCACGTACCTGTGCCACCAAGGCTTTGCGGCTGTCCCTCTTCACCGCCATGGCGAAATCCAGCCACGTCCATGTGTTGTTGTGGTACTCCAGGCACGGCAGCACCAGGTTCAGGTCACCCCAGTCCACGCTGTTCTTCTCGCCCTGGGTGACATGGGTGTCAGGCAGCGTGGGATGATGTTCCCTGCCCAGCACGTCCCGTCCCGCCAGCCCCGCACCTTGTAGCTGACGCAGAGCGGCACCTGCGGGATCTTGATGTAGATGAAGGAGTTGTTCATGGCCGCGCGCTCCTTCATCTTGTCGATGTCATCCACAGGATGCTGGGGAGAGAGCAGGAGCTGTGAGCAGAAGGGGAGGAGAGGGGACACAGCCAGAAACCAGCGGGGAAGGGACAGCTGGGCACTAGGCCATGGCATTGCTTCACCAAGGAGAGGTGAGAGCAGCTCTGGCACAGTGTTAGGAAAATGAGATGCTGCAGGGATCACATCAAGCGTTCAGGTTGTAAAGGACACGAATCCTCATGGTGGGAGGGAGCAGGAGAAAATAAACAGGCAAGCTGAGGAGGACATGGCTGCCCAGCCCTGCCACCGAGGGAGAACAGCCTGGCCCCGCAGTTGGGCTCTCCCACCTTCCCCCCTCAAGGCAGCAGCAGGTACCTCGGGTGTTTTTCGGAATGATCTTCTGACCCCTGATGTCCGATTCAGCCCCTGAGCGACTCCCTTCCCTGGACCCAGCGAGTCATCAGCCACAATCAGCTGCCGCGGCTTCACCACGGGGATTCCTGGGACAAACAGGGTGGGGGGCGGTGGCTGGTGTCCAGCTCGGGGGCAGCCATCACCCAGACCCCCCCGAAACTGCTCCCTGCCCACAAGGGAGACCACAAGTCCCTGTTCCTCAACACATGGTCCATCAGCAGCTGCCTCCAAACATATCCTGGCCACGCAGCCAGAGCTGCTCAGGGACATCACATCCAGAGAGGAGGATGAACATGAGCCACTCACCTGTTGTCACCAACTTGGACTTGTCTTCCTCATCCCCCACCTCCTCCTCTTCCACATTGCGGCCGGGGAAGAAGAAACCCATCATCCTGTGGAAGAACTGGTGGGTGAGCTGGATGGTGAGGGGTACCACGTTCACCTGCAGGGAGAGAGGCACGTCAGAGCTGGGCACATGCTGCCCGTGTCCCATAGAGACACTGTCACCTCCCAGCCTGACCATGGCACCTCGAAATGCTCCTTGATGGAGATGCCTCCCACAGGTGGCCGGACTTTGCTGAAGATCCTCAGTGCCAGCTGCCGGCCGGACTGGCAGGAGCTCTGGGGACGCAGCACCACCTGCAGGGAAGAGGACGGGTGGCCAGGGTGAGGACAGGCCACCCCTGGGTCGCCAGGGTGCAGGGTTGCTCCCCAAGGCTGCCACTTGCCTTGTACACAGCGTTGGGCAGGAGGTTGTTCATCGTGACCCAGCCCAGCTCTAGCAGATGCTCGGCCGTGTCGTCAGACTTGTTGACCTGCACACACAGACCTGTCAGCCCCCCACGTCCTGGTCCCTGGCTCGGGGGCTGCGGGTGCCACCAGCCACCCCAGTACCTTGCTGTAGAGGAAGCGCTGGAGCTCCAGCTCGGCGATGCCCAGCTGCCCGTCCTCCTCGGTCAGGCGCCAGCGTGCCTGGGCGAAGTAGAACTCAGTCCGCCGGGCCACGCTCACGTCCTCCGGCTGCTTTCGCAGCTCCATCTTGTTAGCCCGCTGGAGCTGGAAGTCCTTGAAGCACCTGCAGCAGAGAGGGGAGCACTGGGACGTGGGACCCCTGGAGTAAGGGGAACACAACGCTGGGGAAACCAGAGATGGCTCCTACCTGATCAGGATGTTCAGCTCCTCGCTCTCCAGTTGCAGGTCAGCTTTCTCCTGGCTCAGCTGCTGCTGCAGCCTGTGGTTGAGGTCGAGCAGGCTCTCGTTTTTGCTGTCATCCTGCAAGGACTGAAGGACAGACAACCCTCAGCACCCTCTGTCCCAGAGCAGGGACCCTGGAGAGCCAGGCCCTGCTGGGATGCGGGCTCACCTTCACATTGGAGTACATCTGCTTCTCCAGCTGCCGGATCTGGGCAACGTGCTGCCTCACAGCCTCTTGCAAGTGCAGGATGCTGCTGCGTTGCTCCTCGGGGTTGCTGGAGATTTCCAGCTGGAAGCGCACCCGTTGTTTCTTCTCGCTGTGCTCCTGGACAGAGGGACAGGGGAAGGTTAGGGTTGCTCTCGGTGCAGCGAGGGACATTGTGACCAGAAGCCTGGTGGGTACCTTGCGTTTGGGCTCCACATGCAGCAGCAGGTTGTTGACTATGTCGAGGATCATGGCGTACTGCGCAGGGTTGGTGGAGATCTCCAGGTCGTGGTGGATCAGCGTGAACGTATCCACAGCTCCTGCAGGGATACGCAAAGGGCAAGTGGGGCCTCAGTGTGGCCAGAAATGGGATGCATGTGGAGGGCAGCCAGAGATGGAGAGGGACGGGGAATAAGCCAAGGTGGTTACACAGGCTCCAGCAGCCACAGCATGTCCAGCATTATCTGGTGCACAGCCATGGGGCTGGGGAACCCTCCTGTTTGCACCCCTCTGATCTCAGCGGGGCCAGGACAGACCACCTCTGGACTTAACCGGCACCAGTGGGTCAGCCCAGAGCTCTGACCCCCAAGACACACTGCCTGGGGGTACCCACCCTCCTGTTTCTTCAGCAGATCCTCCTTCTCCTGGTTGACGGGAGTCTCGGGGGGCTTTATCTGCGTGGCCAGCTCCGGGTCGATGTCGTGGCTGTAGCTGATGTAGTACATGCGGCAGCTGCAGCGAGAGATGATCCTCTGCACTTGCTGGGTCTGCTGGGCTTCCGAGGGCTGGTTCCAGTCTGGGGACAGGCAGGGGGACCATGGTCAGCGTGCCGTGTCCTGGCATGTTGGGGACCCCATGGCACAGGGTGACAGGCCAGGGTCACATGAGTGGTTTTGGGGTTGGCATTACCTGTGGTAGTGCTGACCATGCCCCCCACCGCCTGCCCGCTCTCCATCAGCTCCTGCACCGAGTCCAGGCTCCGTTGCCGATGCTCCTCAATATTTTTCACCTGGGGACACAAGGAGGCACGGCTGGCTGTCCCTGCTCTCCTGCCCTGGCCAGGGCACTGCCAGCGCTGCCTGCCCCCCATCACAGCCCCCCACAGCTGCTCACCTCCAGCCAGAGCTGCCCATGCTCCCTCTCAGTGGGGCCGCTTTCTGTTGTGGCGAAATACTGCATGCCGTCCAGCAAGCAGGTCCAGGACGTCTTCTGCTTCAGCGTGTCCCCGTACCAGGCGGGGTGGTGCTGGCACTGCAGCAGCTGGGCTTTTGCAGCGGACACAATCACGCAGCCCTCAGTCTCTGCACCACGCAGAACCATCTGTGGGGAGAGAGAGAGACCCTGGGGGGCAGACGAGCCCTCGTGGGGCAGGAGCAGCCCCTCTCACAGCGAGGCCCTGGGGACCGGCAGGTACCTGGCAGTTGACCAGCTCGATGAGGCAGTTGCGGTTGTAGATGTCGTCGGTCTGGCAGGCAGCGATGCCGCACAGCTGCTCGCTCGCCCCCGACTCCTCCTCTGTGAAGACCACGAACTTGTCCGTCTCCTCAATGAGCTTCTGCAGCATGTAGGCGCCTGGGGGAGGAGAAAAGGTCAGTGCGAGGCTGCAGGGGAGCTGGTTGAGGGTGTCGGGGTAAGGGCAGGCACAGCTTTGGGTTTCCCCTTGCTCACCCCCCGAGGAGGCTCTCTCGGGACGGCCACTGGTGATGGGAGCGGTGACTCTGGCAGGCACAGAGTGAGCAGAGAGCGGGCCCCGCTTCAGCTTCTTGGCTTGCAGCTGCGTGTCGATCTTCAGCCCCTTCAGAGCCTCAGTGGACAGGTTGCGCTTGAGCACAGCCGCTTTCTTGTAGCCGTCGTAGAGGCCAAAGGCGATGTCCCGGTTGGTGGTGGTCCAGGACGCCCGCAGGTCCACCAGGTGCAGCTGGTGTGTGTGGAAACCATCGTCCCCATCCCGCAGGGGCAGCTCCTGGCATGGAGGGTCAGAAGCTCAGCACGGCAAAGCCACCCCCAGCCCCTGCCCATGGGCCCTACACACAGCTGGGAGTCATAGAATCACAGAATCATTTTGGTTGGAAGAGACCCTCAAGATCATAGAGTCCAACCATTGAACCAACACCAGCACTAAACCATAAGAACCTCATCTGGTGACTCCACCATTGCCCTGGGCAGCCTGTTCCAATGCCTGACAATGCCTTCCATGAAGAAACTATTCACAATATCCAACCTGAACCTCCCCTGGCACAACTTGAGGCCAGTTCCTCTCATCCTATTGCTTGTTCCTTGGGAGCAGAGCCCGACCCCCCTGGCTCCAAGCTCCTTTCAGGCAGTTCAGAGATCAGAAGGTCTCCCCTCAGCTCCTGTTCTCCAGCTGAACCCCCCAGCTCCCTCAGCCACTCCCATCACACTTGTGCTCCAGCCCCTTCCCCAGCTCCGTTCCCTTCTCTGAACTCACTCCAGACCCCACGGGCAGAGTGTGGGGGCAAGAGCCAGGGGAACCACCCCAGAGCCCTCACCCAGGACCCACACCAGGGACACTGTGGCTGGAACAAGATATTGGTCCAGGTGCTTGGGAGATCAGAGGCCCTGCAGGTTTGTCTCCTCTACAGCCAAATCCCTCCTCCATTGCACCCAAAGACCAAGGTCCCCTTGTCCCAGGGAGATGCCACCAGGCCAGCACAGGCTGGGTTACACGTGCTGCACCCCGTGCGTTTGCAGCAGTACCTCCTCAGCCGTGCGGTTGCTGTGCCGCTGGTAGGTGAGGGAGGAGAGGCTCAGCAGATGGGTTTTCTTCACCAGGGTGTCGAGCCGGTGGTCGGCGTTCTCATCGCAAGTGGAGGCCATGAGGTGCACGGTGACCTGGCTCAGGTCGCTCACCATCTGCGTGATGCTCCACTCCGAAATCAGGCGTCGCATCACCGTGCCGGCTGGGGGACAGGGATAGGGGTCAGCCGGGGGCCCCGCTCTGCTTGGAAATGCTGCCGGGGGGGGGCCCCACTCACCTTGTGGGATGAGCCGCTGGGTGCCACGAGTGAAGATGTGGCCCTGGCAGCACTCCACCTGGATGCCCCGCTGCTGGGCAAAGGAGGCCCAGTAATGCACCTGTGAGGGAGCAGAGAGCAGGGGCTGAGAGCCCAGCGCAGGCAGAGCCAGGGGGGTAACACCAGTCCCCCATCCCCAGAACTTGCCTGCAGCTGGGGGAAGAGCGCGGTGTAAGACAACTGCTTGTAATGCTGCCCCAGCTTCTTCTTACTGGGTTTCATGTTGTTGAAGAGCTTCCCGCGGCAGATGGGGCGCGTCACGCTGGTCCACGTGGCCCAAAAGTTCTGCATCCAGCGGAGGGTGCTGCTGTAGAGCAAGATCCGGGGCTGGGAGTGCTCTGAGAAGACACCAGCCATCAGTCAGCACTGCAGGGACACAGCAGCACCCAACCCTAAACCAGCACACCCTGTCCCGTCACCCTTGGGATCCCCAGGGTGCTGTCACCAACCCTCGCTGGGCCGCGTCAGGTCCATCCGGATGGAGAGGTTGAGGTTCTCGGAGCGGAAGGCACGGTAGGAATCGTACTGCTGCCCCACCGGCACCTCGGGCAGGAACTCGGGGGAGCGCAGCACCACGCCGTGGTGGTCGTGGGGGTTCCCGTGGCACAGCCACTGCAGGTCCAGCGTCATGCACAGGTCGGGCAGGTGCAGGAAGCAGCAGTCGTCATACCTGGATGGGGAACAAGACCCCGGTCACCCACCCAGCACTGGTGGCAGCTCCCACACTCTCAAGCCCACACACACTTGGAGGCCGTCCGGACGTTGACGTCCAGGTTGCCCTTGAAGACAAACTGCCCGGGTTTCCAGTGGAAGGAGAGGTGGCTCCACTCCCAGTGCATGTTCTCCGTGGTGTTGTAGGGGTCCTGCAAAGACAAGTGTGGGGGGAGGCAGGTGTGATTTGGCTCCATGCTGCACTCTGCTCCCGGCTCCCCCGGTGCCCACCTCGGTGGCCAGCTGGTGCAGGTTGGCTTGTTCAATGTCCATGTGCCAGTCCCCGTGGAAGAGAAGGCGGCTCTTGTCCCACCACGGCAATGGGGCGCTGGGGTCCTCTGAGGGCTTGGTGAGGAGATCCACGCACTGGCCGATCAGGGTCCAGGCCGGGTCCCAGCAAGGTCCCCACACGATGGTGTATTGGGAGATCTCCGCTGGGGACACAGAGGTTGGCTCAGCCCTTCGGACACCCACGCAACCCCATCCCCACCCTGGCACAGAGCCCTCCTGCTCTTACAGTGGAAATCGTGGTAGAACTTCAAGGGTGGCATGTTCCTCTCCACCATCGCATCCCCCCAGGGCAGCCCCAGCTTCAGGACCTGGCGGCGGCGGGAGCAGGGCTGGCCGCACTGCTCAGCTCCGATCAGCCGGCCTGAGAGCTGCCAGTTCCGGATCTCAAAGAGGTAGCGAGGGTAGTCCCGGATCCGCACTGTGGGGACAGGGAGGGCTGGGAGATGGGCAACAAAGGGACACTGCCCTCGTCCCCTACTCTAGGCCATAGCAGGAGCCGCTGTCCTGTCACATCTCTGCACCCTTCCCACTCCCTTGAACATCCAAAAATCATAGAATAGAATCACAGAATGGTTTGGAGGGACCTTCAAAGCTCATCCAGCTCCAACCCTGCCATGAGCAGGGACATCTTCACCAGCTCAGGTTGCTCAGAGCCCCGTCCAGCCTGGCCTGGGATGTCTCCAGGGATGGTTCATCCACCACCTCTCTGGGAACCTGGGCCAGGCTCTCACCACCCTCAGTGTAAAAAATTTCTTTCTCACGTCCACCTTGAATCTCCCCTTGAATCTAAAACCATCACCCCTTGTCCTGTCACAACAGGCCCTGCTAAAAAGTCTGTCCCCGTTTTCCTTATCATCCCCTTTTAAGTATGGAAAGGCCGCACTAAGGTCTCCCCAGAGCTTCTCTTCTCCAGCTGAACACCCCAACTCTCTCAGCCTGTCCTCCCAGCAGAGCTGTTCCAGCCTCAGATCATTTCTGTGGTTCCTCTGGCCCCTCTCCAACAGCTCCATGTGTGTCCTGTGCTGAGGAACCAGAGCTGGGAGCCCAGGCCACGCAGTCACTGTGCTGCCCTCCACTGCCACTCTCACGTGAAGTAACTCACCAAAGAAGCTGCCAACTCTGCCCTTCATCATGCGGCACCACTGAGTGACCATCTCCAAACCCTCGGGAGGGAACGGGCTGACACTGTCCAGGTCCCTCATCTGCTCCAAAACCCTCTCCGTGCCATGGAAGGACTCATCAGCCATGGCCACCAGCTCCAAGTGGGCCAAGGTCCAGGTGAGGAGGGCTCTCCGCATGGGCGTGTTGGCGTAGAGGCGCCGTGAGCGCTGGATGTAGATCTCGATGTTCTTCTTCTCCAGCGAGGCATAGAGCTCCTCGATCTTGCGGGCAGGCAGCAGCTCCCCGTGCTGCTTGCGCAGCGCGGCCACCTTGGCATCCAGCAGCTGCAACCGCTTGGCGCTCTCCTTGCTCTCGTCCTTCATCAGCTCGTAGTTGTCTCGCAACTTCACCTCGAAGACGTCATCCAGGAAGACCCAGGAGAAATGAGTCACTTTGAGCAGGAGGTCGGGGGGCAGCGCCGTGCTGGCGGGCTGCCCGCGCCGGTGCAAACCTTTCAGCCACTTCTGCACCCCCACGGCAGCATCCAGCGTGTGGGAGAAGTCGTACTGGTAGGGGAACTCAATGGTCACGCTGGCAAAGGAGAAGGCCCAGCCGCGGTTGCGGAGGGTGCGGAGGGTGGGGAAGGCGCAGCGGTGCAGGATGACCTCCTCCAGCTCCGGCAGCAGCTTCACCTCCATCTCCTTGAAGCTGAAGATGCTGTGTCCGTCAAAGCCGGCAGCCAGCTCGGGGCAGTAGCTGTGCAGGGCACCGCCGTGCCAGCTCACCGAGGTCCTTTCGGCAGCCAGGCTGATGTAGTTGGCTTCAGAGACAAAGGCTGTGAGCTTGGCAGAGCTCAGCTCCAGTGACAGGGACAGGAGTCTTTTGTGGGGGGTCCCATCTGGCTGGAGAGGCCCTGGTGGCTCCATCGGAGTGGCTGGGTGGGATGTTGGGCTCTCTGGGGACAGGGAGGGAGGTGTCCCGTGGCCAAGGGCGCTCTGCAAGGCTTGATGGCACTGCAGGGTGGCCAAGGTGTGATGGTACAAGTGCATGTGGTCGGGGGGGCTCCATAGCATGGCCAGTCCCTCGCCGCACTGCACCTACAGTGGAGAGAGCCAGGAGGCACCAGGTCACTGCCGGGTCCAGCACAGCCCCATTCTCCTCTCCAGCACCTTTCAGTGCCAACCAGTCGTCCTCCTGCCCCATCCAGCCCAGTCCCACCAGTAGAGGATAAAGCAGAAAGCCGAGGGTCACACCAACCTCCAAGGAGCGGATGCTGCTGTGGTAGGTGACAGAGAGCATGGGGAGGTTGGCCATGGGGTTGGGGATGGCGGGAGCTTTGCAGCATGGCTGCATTTTCTCCGTGATGCTCTTCACCAAGGCCAGCACCATGCCCTGGACACTGACAGTACAGCTCTCGGCGCTCCCCAGGACGGTCAGCGTGTCCAGCCGCAGCTCCAGGGCACCTGGAGAGATGGTATGTCAGTGCTGGAGGCATGGAGAAGGCACATCGTGATGTGCCAGGTTCCTCTGAGTGCAGGGGCTGTGCCAGGATGGCCATGTGCAGTCACCCTGGATGCTACTTACCCACCAGGGCTGAGAGTGTGAAAAGGTTCACATCCTCCACCTTCAGATCCACCTTCCAGAGCAGCCCCCAGGGCTCACTTGAGGCAGAGGGCAGCTGCTTGGCAAGCTCAGCTCCGCTGGGCCGCGGGCAGAATAGGGGCAGGACCCTGGCCAGGCACTCGGTGCAGGTGTCTGATGACTCCACTTGCAACCCCCGGATGGTGCAGTCCAGGAAAAGCGTGTCTGACTGGGTGCTGGACATGCCCAGGGGCTGGTTGTAGCTGCCCTGCGGGACAAACAGGACGATGACTCTCAGGCTGCAGGATGTCCCCATGCCACCACGTGTCCCTGTGACACCTGTGTGGAGTTGCAGACAGGTAGCTCCCCCCTGAGAGCCACCCCTTGCCCCCTTGGCTTGCCCCTCACCTGCAGGTTGAAGGAGTCGAGGATGAGGGCTTCTCCCCACACGTGCATGTTGGGGGGATGCGGGGCACGCTGGATGTGAGAGTCGTTGCCCACGCGCCAGCAGAGGTGGTCCACGGCCAGCACGGCTCTCTGGTGCACGCTCTGCGGCCGCAGGTGCTGGTAGTCTGCGGGCAGAGAGGAGGGTGAGTGCAGGCAGGGCTCACTGCTGCCCACACAGCTGTCCCCAAACAGGGACAACCCAGACACAGCCAGGCCAGGGTCACAGCCCCCGGCCTGACACAAACACGGGGAAGCACATGCCAGCCTGTACCTGCAGAGATGGAGTTGAAGCCCAAGGCGAAGGGTGGCGTGTCCCCCAGCTGCACCGACACATTGACGTTGGACAGCGAGGCAGACAGGATAATGGGCGCTATGATTTGGGGGTAGGTCCTGCACAGGACAAGTACAGACAGGCTGTTACTGGGGACACGGTGTGCCACAGGGGTTCCCCGATCACCTGCCACGCTCCGTATCAGCCTCCCCGTCCCACGGGCTGTGAGCAGGGCAGAGAAGGTGCTGGGTGCCCAGGAACCCTGCCACAGTGCAACAGGCAAAAGGAAACAAGCTGAGATAGCAGCAGCTGTGCTGAGGCCAAATTTACCTGCCCTCGTGCCTTTGGCTGGGAACAGGCACCGCCCGGCACCCATATTCCTGTGCCAAGAGGCCCAGCCAGTGCGAAAATTCTTGGTGGCGGTAGTGGATGATGCAGGTGTTGAGCAGCACAGCAGCTGAGAGGTCAATGGCTGTGACCTAGAGCAGGGAGAGGGGCCAGGTGGCAAAAAATAACTTGTGCCAGGAGCTGAACCAGCCTGCTCTGGGGGCCAGGAGTGTGCCCAGCACTCACTCACCTGCACACTGGTCTTCAGGGAGTTGAGGCACACGATGCGCTGGCGGCTCTGGGAGAGGAGAAGGCCATCTGGAGAGAGAGAGGAGCAGAAGTGAGGGGTGGGGGGGGGGCAGCAACCCTGTCCTGGGGGTGCCCTCCCAGCTACTTGCCCTCCAGCTGGAGTTCTACACTCATTTGGTCCAGGTCTGAGGTGGGTGTGAAGTTGCGCAGCGGGATCTGCTCCTCTTCGCGCTGATAAAGAAACTGCAGCAGCTTCAGGCTCCAGGTGAGGTGCCTGTAAGAAGTGGGGAGTCACAGCCAGAAGGGAACTACACTGTCACGTCCTCCATCTCCCTGTCTCTTGTCCCCAGCTGACTAGCACGCTGGCACAAAGACACCAGCCGGTGCCCAGCTGCAGCCCAGTGCTCTCGTCCCATCAGCAGACAATGCCATCGGGCTGTCCTGCCAGAGAACCAGCTCACATCCCTTCCTCCTTCCCCAGGAGCCCAGCCCCAGGCCAAGCTCAGTCCTTCCACTGGGGTGGGCTCCAGGACTCACTCTCTGCAGTCTGGCAGAGCAGGGAATGGCACAATTGTCCCCAAGGCCCTGTCCCCAGCCTTGTTTTGGGCTGCCTCTTTACCTCTTCTGGCTGTTCATAGACAGCACTGTGCTGGTGTTCTCCAGCTTCACCTCCACCCTCCTGGGGATGAGCTGCAGCGTGTCCCTGCTCAGCAGTGACAGGGCCTTCAGGGGCTCCCCTGGGCCTGGAGAGACACACAGCGTCACACGAAGGCTGTGGGGACTGCCAGGCCCTGCCCAGGGCTTGTCCCTGTCCCCGTTCCTGACCTGGGCTGGACTGTTCCCCCGCGCTGCTGCGCTGGGCAGCGACACGGTGCAGCAGCGGGCTGGAGAAGAGCCCTTCGTGCAGCTCTGCCTGCAGCGTCCGGACGCGCAGCCTGACGCCCACCAGCCGCGACTTGCTGCCAAACTCCAGCGAGAGGGACAGCGCCAGGGCCAGCTCTGCCAGGCAGGTGTCATCCTGCACGGGGACACGGAGTGCACAGCAGTCACCCAGCTCCCCGCCGGCAGGTGCTGCAGGTGAAGCGCTGGGCACAGTGCGGAGCCCAGAGCCTTGCAGTATCACCCAGCCGCGGGGACCGGCTGGAACAGGTCCTCGGGGTGTCCCAGGGCATGAATTTCTCCCTTCCCCAGCACTCACCAGTTGGCTGCTCCGGAGCACTTTGCTGTTCACCTTGGTCAGGCTCACCTCGCAGGTCAGGCTGGGGAGGGAAGAGAACAGACAGAGCTTGTGGGTCCTGCTGTCACCAAACCAAGCCCCTGACACCCCCTCTCTGGGGGATACCAGGACCCCAAGTCCCTGCTCCAGGTCCTCCCAAAAGCAGAGCACTTCCTAACTCTGTGCACAGCACAGCAACTCAAAATTTACACAACACACAACTTGAGCTTTCCATGAAGGGAAAAGGGACCAAGCCACCCTTGGAGGAGGTTAATGTGTCACATCACAGGTGACATGGGATGCTGCTGAGGTGAGACACCAGGGAGCCAGGCTGGGGTCGGAAGAGCCTTCCTGTCCCCTGGGACCCAGAGCTGGGCTGGGGAAACAGAGCAGGATGCGAGCACAGTGTTACCTCTTCCCATCACCATTCAGGAGGAAACGGGTCTTGCTGGCCTGGATGTGCCAGAGAGACTCCGAGGTGGCCACGTGCAGAACGATGACGTTGATGGAGTCCATGTGGACAGAAAAGAGCTGGGGGGGAAGGTACCATGAGGGACGTCCAACAGCAGCACAGCCCACAACAGCCTCGCACCGAGTCAGCGTCTCACCTGGCTGAGGAGCCTCAGCAGGGGGGGTTTAAGGGTCAGGTCTTCTCTGCTTTCATTTCCATCGGCTTCTCTGGGAGCCTCCGGGATGGATGGCTGGAACCCGGGGCCCTTCTGGAGATCCGTGCGGATTCGCACCTCGCCAAAACACAGCTCAAAGTAGCGCCTGTGGAAGAACAGCACGGGCAACTCTTACAAGAGGCTGTACATGGCACACCCAGCCCCATCGTCAGGGCTGCCACCCCATCCAAGGACACACAGGACCAGCACAAGAACATCCACAAGACAGTGGCACCCTGAAGGATGCTTTAGTCCCACACAGAACAGACCATGGGGACACAGGCACTGCAGAAAGGTGTAAAAGCAGCAGAACCACAGTCAGCGGGACCGGGGATGAGCCAGACCCCCCCGCAAAGAGAGCAGAGAGGGAGCTGGGGTGGGGGTACATACGGCAGCTCTCGGCTCAGTTTACTGGAGATCCAAACGTTGTCAATCTCCTGCAAGGATGCACAGGTGGGTCAGAGACAAAACAACTTGGTGCTGCCTTGTGATGCTCATCCTGACTTTCCTGCTGTGCTCCCGTCATGCGGGGAGAATCAGGGAGCACCCAAAAACCCCAAGTTTGGCCGTGGGAGGAAGGGCCTGGCAGCAGCTACGGGGCTGCACAACAGGAGCTTGGCTGCAGTGACCTGCTGCCAGTCTGGAAGGGACTACAGTGTCCCACCTGTCCCCGTGTGCCCATGACAGCCGCTCGCCCTGGTACCCACCACAGTCTGCTGCTCCTGCTGGAACTTGAGGCTGATGTTCTGGGCCCAGAAGAAGCCGAAGGAGCCAATCTTCAGCTCCGCATGAAGCTTCTGCTGGCACCAGGTGACGGCCAGGCGACACGCCAGCCACCTGCGGGGACAGGGGACGGCCGGGGTCACAGGGACCAGTTTTGCCCTTCGAGCACCAGCTCCAGCACCTACAGCTGACCAGGGGCTCCCTGGGCAGAGCCCCAGGCAGGGGCACAGACCCTGCAGGGTCACCCCCCCAGCCCTGAGGGTCCCCTTTGACCCTCACACCCCCTGACACCCCACACCCACCCCTGCGGGCTCCCCTGGACTCCTGTGAGCCCCCAAGCCCCTGACACCCCTCCCAGATTCCCCCATGCCCTGCACAAGCCCCCCCAGCCTTAGGACCCCCGCAGGCTCCCCCCACTACGCAACACCTCTCTTCCAGCCCCTTGAACCACCCCAAACTCCTCCCACACCCCCAAACCCTCATTGTCCCGTTTAACCCATGCTGAACACCCCCACACCCCCAAAACCTCACTCCCAGCCCTGGGTTCCCCCCAAACCCCTGAGAGCCCCCGTGGGCCCCCCCATGACCCCCT
>VWYH01003335.1:656964-727071 GCA_013399365.1 Pampusana beccarii
CCCGCGCACCCGGAGTGGCCGCTGGGAGGGGCGGGGCGGGGCCGAGCGGCGGGGCCGAGCGGTGCTTGCCCGGAGTGAGCGGCAGCGCCGCGCCGGGGCCGGGAGGGCGATATTTGGGGGGGTAGTGGGTCCGCCCGCCCCCCGGCACCGTTCAACACCGTCACCCCCCGCACAAACAGGCACACGAGGGGGGAGGATTCAGCTCTTTTATGGCCCCGTGTCCCCGCCGGGCACAGGGAGAGGTTTGGGGTACAGTGCGGGGTGCAGCTTCCGCGGGGGGGCATGGCTGGAGGGAGCTGCAAGGGGAGGGTTGGGGAGTTTGGGAATCTGCTCTGGGTCAGGTCTGGATGTGGGGCTCAGCTTTGGGTCAAGTCTGGACACTATGATCCACTTTGGGTTGGATTTAGGTCACAGGGACCTGGTTCGTGTTGGATCTTTGATATTGGGGTCTGCTTTGGATCAGGTCTGAACATTAGGATTCACTGTGGGCTGGATTTAGGACACAAGGGCGTGGTTCATGTTGGATGTTTGGCTTGGCTTTGGGTCAGGTCTGGATGCTCGGCTCAGCTTTGTGCTGGATTTGGAATGTGGGAACCTGCCTTGTGCTGGATCTCGGATGCTGGGCCAGGTCTGGACACTAGCATCTGCTTCGGGTCAGGTCTAGACATTAGGATCTGCTTTGAGCTGGATTTAGGACTCGAGGACCTGCTTCATGTTGGATCTTGGACACTGGGCTCTGCTTTTGGTCAGGTTTGGACATTGGGATCTGCCTTGTGTTGGATTTGTGGGTGTGCACCCTGGTGTGTGTCAGACCCAGGTGGGTACAGGGGCTGCCCTCCGGGTTGACCCATCCCAAACGCCACAGGGCAGCACCCAGAGTTTGAGCATCAGTCTGTCTGTCCGTCACAACTCAGCATGGTACTGCTCCGCTTTGAAGACCTCACTGGGCTGCATGAAGATGCCCTCCATCACCTTCCAGTAGTTGTTCTGGCTGGAGGCAGCCATGCCATGCACCTCCTTCTGCCCGTGGATGGGCCGCCCGTACTGCTCGCCCGTCACCGAGAGGAAGACCTCGGTGGAGGTGTGCTGGAAGCGCACCTCGCTGTCCCGCGCCCAGTAGGTCCCACTGCAAACCACCGTCCAGTCGTCCAGGTAGTCGCCCTCGCCGGCCTCCCCAAACGCGCTCACCTCCTGCAGGTGAAAAACAGCTCGTTTGGGGGCTGGGGTGAAGAGAGGGGGCACCCTGCTGAGCTAGGCCCAGGGGCAAGGGAGGGTGGGAACAGAGGAAAAGAACTGGGTTTCGGGGACAAAGTGGGGGACCTCGGGGGGACTGGGGCTCAGTTGGGACTTGGAGAGTCCAGTTGGGACTTGGGGGGGGGGGGCAAGGAGGAGCTGATAGGGACAGAGGAACAAGGTGGGACTCGTAGAGACACAGGGGACAAGGTGGGACTGGTAGGGATACGGGGGACCCAGTTTGGACTGGGGAACAAGATGGAGCTAGTAGAGACACAGGGAACCCATTTAGGACTGGTAGAGACAGGGAGAATGTGGTAGGGACCAGGGAAGAAGGTGAGACTGGTAGAAACCCAGTTGGGACCAGGGAACAAGGTGGCGCTGGTAGGAACAGGAGGGACAAGGTGGAGCTGGCATGAGGGACCGATTCTGGATTGGGGAACAAGATAGAACTGGTAGGGACAGTCGGGACAAGGGGAACCCAGTCAGGACTGGCGGAGACAAGGAAAACCCAGTGGGGACCCAGCAGGTCTGGGATGACAAGGGGGACCCAGTGACAAGGGGCGCCCGATTGTTCCTGGGAAAAGGGGCCGGGCCCAGCAGACAAGCTGGGGCTCCCCGGTGTGGCCGGGGTCCCGGCGGGTACCTGGTTCCCGGAAAGCGGGGAGGCGAAGCGGTGGCTGTGCAGGTTGCGGCCGGTGCCCAGGTGGGTCAGGCGGATCTGCTGCCCGCACCGCACCGGCCGGCCCCGCTCGCACACGGCGGCCGTGCGGCCCCGCACCCGCCAGTAGCTGTTGCCGTCATCCGCCGCCGACACCCCGGTCACCGACTGCTGCCCGCTGCCTGCGGAGAGGGAGAACCGCGCTCAGCCCCGGCCTGACCCGGTACGGGGGTAAAGGGGGGGGATATGTGTCCCGTTACCGGAGCCGTAGCGCACGTCGTGGGAGTGCAGGCGGACATTGTGCCGCACGTTGAGCAGCTTCACTACGGAGCCGCAGGTGACGGGCCCGGAGCCGCCGCGGACCGCCGCGCCCAGAGCCAGCACCAGCACCGGCAGCAGCACCGACGGCACCATCCCGCCGCCGGAAGCGGAAGTGGCGCCGCTCACGCCCGCCCGGAGGTCGCCGCTCGTCTGCTCCGCCCCCCCTCGCTCGCCGCCGCCGCCGCGGAGGCCTCCATTTTCCCTCGGCGCCTCGGGTAAGGCCGCGCCGGGCGGGACCGGGGCCGCGCCGGGACGGAGGGGAGCGAGCGGCGGCGGGGGGAGACCGGCAGAGTCCGCGTCACCCCCTACGGACTGGGGGGGCCGTTGCCAGGGGAACCACGGGGCTGCTGCCAGGGGAACGGCGCGGACGCGCGGGGCCCGGGGCGGCTCCCAGGCCTCCGGAGTTGACCGGCTGCGGCGGGCCTGGGCCCGGTAAGGGCGCTAAGGGCGGCCCGGTGCTTGGCGTCGGGCTGGGCCGCGGGGCCCGGTTGTGGGGGGTGAAGGCAGCGGCGGCTCCTCCGCTCCCGGGTGGGGCTGGCGGCGGCGGGAGCTCCCGGGGCGGGGACCCGGTGGGGCCTGCGGGGGAGCCGGGCCGGGCAGCGCCGGGGGAGCCTGGGCGGTGGGCAGGGGCTGGGGGCTGCTGCCCCCGCGGACACGGGGGGCCCGGAGCCCCCGCCCGCCCGGCTCCCCTGTGACAGAGCCTGGGGCTGCGGGACATCGGTGACACGGCAGGAAAGGCCGGTGGATGCGAGGGGATGGGCACGGAGAGCCTCGGCCTGTCCTTCTGGGAGCGGGGAAAGCGTCTGACCGCTGTTTCTCAGGTACGCCCGTGGTCCAGCTTGCTCTGCAGGTGGGATTCCCAGAGCCCTGTGTTTGGCTTTGCAAACTGCTGACAAGGTTCTCCGTGAAAAGACAGGCAGCAGCCTGGGAAGGCCCTTTTGGGGATTAACACCTGGCTGGAGGGTGGCGAAGAAAGGGTAGGGACAAATGATCCGTGCTCACAGTGGAGTGAGATTATGGTGGAGCTTCACAGTCATCTCTGCTGCCTTTTTTTGTTTGTTTGTTTGTCTCTGAATATGGTGATGTGGAGAAGTTTAATCCTAAGTTATTTAGGATTGCTGTGGGAAATTGCAGAGACCAGATAATACTGAGTGTCTGAGTGCTAGTGTGGAAAATGAGATACGATGGCAACGGGTGTAATGAAGGTAACAAACACGACAGCAATTGACTCTACATCAGGTTTTACTATTCAGGAAAGAGCTGTTGGTGTCTCATCAATTGTTGCTTTTAAAACATCTCTTCAACACCCCACCGTAGCCTAAAAAGGATATTTTGGAACTACTTTAAAGGAGCAGAGAACAAAGCAGAAAGCATTCATTACTCTGTCGCATAAACCGTTGGCAGTTTGTGCCTGGATATTATTGGCGGCTCTGGTTTGCTCGTCTCAAAAGAGCAGGACTGGAAAAGCTGTGGGGCAGGAGCAGTGCAGATGAGCAGGTTTCCAGACAAGCTAAATATTTGTTTCCTCACCTTAGGGGCAAAGCTTGCTGACAGGAGACACGATGCAGGTGTGTGAAGTCATGGGCAGGTCAGAGAAAGCGAGGAGGGAACATCAGTTTTCTGCTTCTTACAGGAAATTATGATGCAGCAGGTCTAAAATAAGCATGCGGAAGTGCTTTTTCGCACAACATATTATTAAGCTGTGACACTCTGCCACATTATGTTCTACCGCCCGAGAGTGTCGGGGGCGGTGGGACCAACAGGGAGCATTAAAACTACCGAAGCAGGTATGGGAAGTTCCTGAGCTGCAGTGGCTGTGCTTCCTGGACTTTCCCTGTCGCAGCATCATTGGTCTCCAGACGTCGTTTTGCTCTGTGCTCCTTTGCACGCCCACCACCAAGGAGGGTGGCAATGTCTGGTTTAGGTCCTGGCTTCAGAAGTTTGTCAAACAGCTATGTAAACTGAATACAAAACTATACGTTGCTGATGCCGTATCAGGGCATCCTGATATCTGTCCCTGCCTGTACCTGAGGAAGAGCTCATCACTGAGGAGGTGCCCGTGAGGGTATCTTGTTGTGGTGTGAGTGCCTTACAGTGCTTCACAGGGATGTTTTTGTTAGGCTCATAAGCTTCAAATTAAGAGAAGTCAGTATGATCTTGTCTGAATTGTGTGGTGGGACACAGCCTGGAGATCATTGCTTATCACTAGTGTTAAATCCACACATTCCAGCTCAATCATGACTGCTTTGGGGGTTTTTTGGGTTTTAAGAAAACTGAAATTCATTTAGTTGTGAGAGCTTCAGGAGGTGGAATGGTGATGTTACCTTTGCAGTTCATTTGGGTTTTTCTTAACAAGCCATTTTACTGTCACAGTCTTTTACTCCGGTGGATGTACATGGGCCATGATAAAATTAATTTTATGAGTGTCTAATTGACAAAATTAATAGATTTGCCTTCCTTAGGCTTGGTGTTTTAACTGAGTCAAGTTCTCAGCCTTAGAACTGAGCACCACTGTTCAGTGGGGGCTTTGGTAGCGTGATTCCATGGACCTACGTGATCTTAAGTGGACTGTGAGTTGAACCATGAAATGGCAAAGGTTAAAACAATCCCTGTCCAAACCCTCTCCCTCCAAACCCTCCCCCAAAACTGGTGTTAGCATGGGTCAGCACCTTCATGTGATTTCTCCCATGAAAGACGGGGAGAAGTCAGGACTTGCCTCCCTTCAGCACCCATGCTGCGGTAAAGCTTGGATTAGCTCTTGTTTTTGCTGTTTTGTGCATTGACACTGATATCCTGAGGTTGACTGCTGAATAATAAATGTATCTCGCTGTGAGGACACTCCTTGGTTATTCTGAGCGCTGCTGAGGTCTCTGCTGGCATCCCTGTGCCTGGAGAGCACGAGATGCTTCTGGTTTCCCTCACCTCACACCTTGGGTACCATCATTCCTGACGCCACGGTTGTGTCCCTGCCTTCCCACAGTGCCACCCTGGCTCACAAACCGCAGGAATTTTTCCCATACCGTATTCTGATATTTTGCAGCTACTTGCTGTATATTCCATTCCTAAACCTAATGAGTTAAATTTTGCTGGTATGTGATGTAAAAACCTGTGTCTGCCTCCAACACTGTGAATTTTGCAGTCCTGAGCAGCCAGCACGTGTCTGGATGTATGGCCAAGGCTTTACAGGTATTTGAGCGGTTTCCAGAATTCTCAGTTCCGTTACAAAACAGCAGGCAACGTCTAGCCCAATCCCGCTGACCTGCTTAGAGATCTACGGTCTCAGTATTGACAGCAAAACGAGCTCTCTGCTCAGGATCATCCCAGTTTAAAGGAGCCTGTGGACTCTGGACGGTTGTGCCCTCGAGCTGAGCAAAGTGCAGCTGCCCCTGGTTGAGAGCTGAGGTCGTGTAATCGCTCAGCCCTGAGCTGCTCCGGCATCACTGCCGAGCGGGACAGGCCGTGCTGGAGCTGCCTGCCTCGCTCGCAGCTTTGCTCTTGTCTTTGGTCCGCCTTGATCGATGTCTGGTGGCCGTGGGGTATCTTTGGGGCAAAGCTATATGTATATATCACCTATAGGAGCTTGTCTGCTGTGTACAGGTCAGTGTGCAGGATTAGGCGTGGTCTACCTGACTTTTTGGTGCTGTGGTACAATTTAGCGCTCACTTCTGTGCTGTGGCCATCTCTGACCCTCTTCTGGGGGCATTAAAGGAGCGAGGGTGCGGCTCCGAGGAAAGGCCCAGAGCTTGATACAGCTGGGCTGGCCCAACGCTCCTCAGCCCGGAGTCCCCGCCTGCCCCCGTGTCCTGTTTTATTTCACATCAAGGCCTCTCTGGAGCAAAGAGTGGGAGAGGCACCTTTAGTTCACACCTGGTTCAGCGTCTCCTTGGTAACAGCTGCCCGTGTGTCCCTTTGCCACGCAAAGTGACATCCCAGCTGTCCTGAGGTGGATTTTATTTGAGCTGAAATCACTTGGTTTTGTGGGTGGTTGGCTTGTGTGGAACCTGCTCGGCCAGATCATTAAATGAGACGGTTTTCCTAAGTCTGAGCTGTTCCCTGCGTCCGGACAAATTTGATTTGACGTGAAGTGAAATTGCCAGTAAATGGTAGAGCGAGTGGTGAGGAAGAAAGTTGGAATTGCAAGCAAAATGCTTCACCTGCAGAGAATAGTGAGATTTTAAGTGATGCTATGACAAGGGGTTTTCTTTCTTGTTGGATGTGTGTGTTGGTCATAGACAGGAGAGAAATGACGTTATTAGACTTGGAAATGCTCTAGGAATAGCCACTTAGCCTGCAATTTTGTGTATGTTAATGCACCCTGATGGATACATGTAGAAGAATTGGTGAGTAAGTGTGAAGTTGACATAATATTCATACACAGGCTGGAAAAGATAACAATTCCTGTTCCTCTACTGCATGTAGTTACACAATTCATTGATGGAATTTGCTTCAGGAACACATATTTAACTAACATCTGTACCACCCTCCAAAGCATGATGTCTGAGAGGGATGCTGAAATACATGCCATTTTTAGTGTCCTCTCAAGAATGGGACTCTTTAAAAGAGAACTAAGTCTCTGGTTTTCTCGAAGTCGTTGTGTTTGTGCACCAGATGTGTGGATCTGGGGGCAGAACACGAAGTTCCGCACACGAGAAGTGTCGTGGCAAAGCCTTGATCAGGTTGTTCCGTATGGGATTGATTCCCTTCAGCTGCTTGTTTGCAGTGCGGAAATGATTATGGGAACATTTTGAAGCGTGTTTGTTTAGGTACCGTTCCCTGGCATATGGCATTATTTTCTCATCTTTTTCTCTTTTTTTTTCTTTCGTGTTAAATTACATCAGATGTAATTTGTGAGTGTGGATAGTGTGAAGATGCTGTTTGCGCACAGTTTAGAAGGAGTCTCGGCAGATAACCAATTACATCAGATGTAATTTAATATGGAGGCTTTGGCTTTAGATCTGACACCTCCTCTGAGCTGCTTTTTGTGCTTTCCCAAAGGCTGGTACTTCCTCCTGGGCTGGCGTTTTCATCTTCACTGCCATTTGTGGAATTGATTTATTTTTTATTATAGCTGACTTCTGTAAGCTTCTGTTGTTTCGGTGTCTGTAAAAAGGAACTAAAAAAAAAAAAAAATCCTTTGAAAATTTTAAAAATCACAGCAAGTTCTGTAACCACAAGAAGCGGAAGGTTCAGAGAAACAGAACTTGAGCCGTGTCTTTACAGACACACACTTTCCTTTGTGCCAAGTTTGATTTATTCTGTTTCCAGAAACCCCAGTTGGGGAAAAACATGAAATAAAAGGTTCCGGGTATAAAAAACCACCCCGTTTCTGTAGTCTCTTGTTACTTCCCAGTCTCAGTACGGAGGCTCCTAACCTGGATCACCCCAGCGGTGGCTCTGGCTGCGTGGGGTGATGGAATTGGGGAGCCCCAGCACCTCTCTCCTGGCTGTTCCACGGGCTCCGCAGAGCCTCGCTAACAGCCCGTGACTGTGGCTCCCTCAAGGCCCTTTTCAGGGTCCTTCTGGCTTCGTTAACTGAGTGAGGATTAATCATATTAGGATCCTAATTGGCTGGACTGTGTGCCCAACGCTGTGCAGTGTCGGTGGCAGCGTGGGGTTGCTTTCCTGGCTGCGTGGGAGGGTGTGGATGGGGTGAAGGGCTTTGGCTGCGTGCGCCATTTCAGCCGCAGACGGGAGCTCGGCCGTGTAACAAATGATGCTGTGACAGGCCCTGTCCTGTTCGCTGAGACACGGGCTGACAGGAGCTGGCAGCACTTGCTTGCTCCTTCGCTTGCCTAATTTCTGGTGACAGGGATGTCCAGGCAAGGTGGACACTGGGTAATTCACAGTCTTGACAGATAATTTGAAACTCTCTTTCGTTGGCTGTGTTCTCTCCAAAACCCGGCAGGGGGATGTGCTTGTATTTTGCTCGCTCAGCTGATGTGATGGATGTCTCCTCTTCCCCAGTTCTGTGCAGCCGTGTGTGAGACGCTGCAGCCATGTCTGACTTCGTAGAAAGCGAAGCGGAGGAGTCGGAGGAGGAGTACAACCAGGATGGGGAGGTTGTGCCCAGAGTAACCAAGAAGTTTGTGGAGGAAGATGAGGATGGTGAGTCTGGCTGGCTGTCCTGAGTTTGCTGAATTCTCTGTGTGCCTTGCTGCTCTGTTTTACATCCCATGACTCTGCAGATGGAGCAATAACTGTGCTATAATAGCATGGCCATCTGTAGTCAATAATCTCAGCTGTTTAAGTGCTTCCCTTCCTCGAAGTGCTTACGTGGTTTTTATATTTGGCGATAGAAAATACACTGCTTCACCCCCATGGGACTCGCAGCTGCATAATTTGACAGTAAACAGTAAAAGCAGAGGAATTCTCCCAATGTGACCACTCCACCTGTTCCCTCTGCAGAGGGAGCATGAGACAAGAAGTGGGATTCTGGCATGAACAGCTGACTGGGTTCTGTGTCAGTAAAAATGCTCAGTGAAAACACTCTCCGTGGATAGTATGAAGGAAGATGTTGTTTGCACAGAGCCGAGAAGGAGTCTTGGCAGATAACCAGTGAGTACATGTCTAACACTTGCTGCTCTCCACCAGATGAGGAAGAGGAGGAATTGAATCTCGATGACCAAGATGAGCAGGGGAACTTGAAAGGATTCATTAACGATGATGACGATGAGGAAGAGGAAGAGGAGGAAGAAGCCAGTGACTCTGGAGACTCTGAGGACGATGTTGGCCACAAAAAGAGAAAGCGCAGTAAGTTTTATGGTGATTGTTCAGAGCAGACCACAGCATAATGCTCTCACACTGCCCTGGGTGTCTGCATGGGCTGGGGAAGCGATACCTGTCACATTGGGTGGTCCGTTCCCAGATTAGTGAAGAGGTAGTGTAACTTATTACTTTTTTCTCTTAGCTTTTGATGACCGCCTGGAGGATGATGATTTCGACCTCATTGAAGAGAACTTGGGCGTTAAAGTCAAAAGAGTGAGTTGTGTTCCTGTGCTGCTGTTCAGGGAGGAATTTCAGTTCTGAGTGTCTGTTCCAGAGATTCTGTGCACTAACAAACCTGTTTGCTTGCAGCAAAAATTCAGACGCGTGCGAAAAATGTCCGATGATGAGGACGATGAAGAGGAAGACTATGGGAAGGAAGAACACGAGAAGGAAGCCATTGCTGAAGAAATCTTTCAGGACGGGGAAGGCGAGGAGGGAGGGGAAGCTGTTGAAGCTCCTGTTGCTCCACCAGAAGAGGAAGAGGAGGAGGAGGAGGATGAATCAGGTGAGTATGGATTGTCAATTACATTCAAAGTTTGTCCAAGGATTAAAGCACAGGAACAAAGTTAAGACTTTCTCTGAGCTGGAAGTAACCAAAGGCTGTAGCCGTGTAATGGTAAAGCTCGTTTCATTAGTACAATCTTCAGAATTAAATGTTTCTGGGTGGCAGGTTTAGTTTGCCTGTCTAAATCGCTTCGTCCAGAAGGACATGATGTGCTGAGGTGTTGAACGTCTCCTCTAAGCTGCCTCCAAAATGGAAATGCTTCAAAAGAAGGAACTCAAGGCACTGTTTAATACCTAGGAATGTCTGGGGTCGGTGTAGGAGATGCTGTGGGCAGCTGGGCAGACCAACAGCCAGTGGCAGTCTAAGCCTGTGGTAGAGGATCACAGCTACAATGGCTGAGTTGAGCTTTGTCAGAGCTACCAGTTGAATATGCAAATGTCCTGACCACTAAATTGCTTCTCAATGTCCAGACATCGATGACTTCATTGTGGATGACGATGGACAACCTCTGAAGAAGCCAAAATGGCGAAAGAAGCTCCCTGGATATACAGATGCGTAAGTATTGGTTGGAAATTGGCCTGGAGCCTCAAAAACAGTGCTCAGCTTACTTGATTCTTGCAACTGTAGAGTGATTCAGCTTGTAGTTGGATACCACTGCTCTCTTTCCCCAAAGGAACCTGGCAAATTTAAACATGGAGCTTTTAGTGGAATTTCTTAAATGCCTGGCTCCTTCCATTCTCCCTTGTTTTTTTTACAAGGTTACCAAAACCAGTCCTTTAAGAGAAGTATTTGCATGTAAAGCTCAGAGTTGTGTACCTATCCATGAATTTTTAGCCTAGATGAAAAAAAAAAGCTTGGACTTAGGTGCTCTGGCTACCTCTGTGTGGCTAGAAGGATGTTTTGTGAACTGCACCATGGGGCCGAACAATAGTTGGTGCCTTCCAGCGCTTTGCAGGAAGCCCAGGAAATCTTTGGTGTGGACTTTGACTACGATGAGTTCGAGAAGTACAACGAGTACGATGAGGAGATGGAGGAGGAATATGAGTACGAGGATGAAGAAGCCGAAGGCGAGACGCGTGTTCGACCCAAAAAGACTACCAAGAAGCGCGTCAGTCGGCGTAGCATCTTTGAGATGTACGAGCCCAGTGAGCTGGAGAGCAGTCACCTAACAGACCAGGACAACGAGATCCGCATGACGGACATGCCTGAGAGGTTCCAGGTGAGGAAAGAGGGTGCCAATGTGCAGGCAGAAAACGTTTCGGCTCACAGTGAGCACAGCAGACTTGGGAGCTGCAGACCAGCTGGCTGGATTTTGGCATTTCTTTTTCCCTCTTGGAAAATCCCACCTTTCAAACATACAGACTGAAACTCCACACGCAAACATAACACTGAGCTGTTGTAGCTGTGTAAGCCCGGTTTTAGCACTGGTCACAATTTCTCTTTGGCCACTGGGTGCCAGTATTGCATTCCTGGGAGTGGTGCAGGGTTTATGCTCTGCTGTGGGTGTGGGAAGTACTGAGACCCCATGGGCAATCTGCAGCTCAAAATAATAATTTCCATGCTTCTGGAATGTATTCCAGAAGCGGGTCTTGATGTTGCACATGCCTCTTCTCATCCTGTTGTCTTCTCACAGTTGCGATCCATCCCAGTGAAGAATGCTGAAGATGATGAGCTGGAGGAAGAAGCTGACTGGATTTACAGAAACGCATTCGCGACACCCACCATCTCCTTGCAGGTAAAGGACTATACCTGGGACTTCTGTCCTAAGAGGACTTGAAAGTGATGGAGATTTCCAGCCTGTAGACATTGTTCTAGGAGTCTGCTCCAGGAATCTCCTCCTTGTTCCAGAAATGTGTGCCCAATATACCTTTCTTTCTGGTTTTCTGGTTTTGAGCACATCATTTGACATGCAAATATAATCAATTTTGCATCTATAAAACAGGACAAAAAGGAATGCAGAGAACTTGCAAGAATGATTGTCAAAAATGATTGAAAGATCTCTGACCGCTGTGCACTGATGGCTAAACTAGTATTAGCCATGATCTGCTCTTAACCATAAGTTACATTGACCAGATCATGCTTCTCCATTTTCCTTTAAACCACCCAGGCCCACAATGCTTTTCTGTGGTCTGAAGTCAGAGTGTGTAGCTAAACCTCCATTCCCAGCTACCAAAAGCACCACTGTTTTCCAGCCTTTGCTGGTATTTTGGGGTGCAGCTCAGGAATACAATCAACACAATGTATTTCTTCTTTTAGGAAAGTTCTGACTACCTTGATCGTGGACAAGCCAGCAGCAGCTTCAGCCGCAAGGGGCCCAGCACCATCCAGAAGATTAAAGAAGCCTTGAATTTCATGAGAAATCAACATTTTGAGGTAAATCGCAGCTCGACTTCTTTGCCAGGATAAGGGCTGTGTTTCTGTCTCCTGATCCTGACAGGATTAGCAGAGGGGCTGCTGGAAGCATTTAGAGCAGCAAACTAGAAGAGGCTGAGATACCATACCTGGTTGTCTTCCCTGTGACAAAACAGTGCTTCGCTGGAAAGTGCGGCTCATCTTGTGTGAACTGTGGCAATGCACGTTTTTTAAGACACATTTGATGAGGCTGATATTGTCGTATTTCCCTGACCCTGGACAAATTGATGCTAAATTAAGTGCAGGAATTTCAGAGTCTCTTGAGCCTTGCTTGGTCCATTCAGCCTATTCCCTGAGGTGTTGCCTGAATGTTGCAGGAGCTTTTGGGTGTATGTGGTGTATTTGTTGGTGGGACAGCTGGTTCTTCCACATGGAACAGGAGCATTCTCTGAACTCCTGGCTGCCAGGAACAGCCCAGTCTCCTGCACGGTGGTGATGAGTCTCATTTCTGACCCAGGTCCCATTCATCGCCTTCTACAGAAAGGAGTATGTGGAGCCAGAGCTGCACATCAATGATCTGTGGAGGGTCTGGCAGTGGGATGAGAAGGTGAGGAATGTTTCCAAGCTTGGCTGTGGATGAAGATTTTGGTAATTATTTTTATATGACAAATATCCAAAGATCCTGGGAGCCTGTGTTTGGGAAGGAAGGAGACAGATGTGACACATTGCTGTGGCGCATGTGACAGGAAGTCTTTGTTCTCATATTAGTGGACCCAGCTGAAGATCCGTAAGCAGAACCTGACACGTCTGTTTGAGAAGATGCAGGCCTATCAGTACGAACAAATCTCTGCTGACCCAGACAAGCCCTTGGCTGATGGAATAAGGGCCCTTGATACTACTGACATGGAGAGGTACGGCACCGTGACTTTCTTATATTAATTCCAAAACAACATAAAATGTGCATTAACTTGCCCAAATAGCACAGAATCTCTGGCCGCTCTAGCCCATTGACTTTAGCCTCCCCACAAAACCAGTAATGAGAAATATTTAACACTCTTTTGGAAGATGAGCCCAAGCACTCCCTCTGCCTGATCTACCAGAGCCAGTTCCCTGAGTGCTCTGACCGTGGTTGAGCTGCAGGCAGGCTGTAACGTGCTGGCTTTGCATGCCATAGGCTGAAGGACGTGCAGTCCACGGACGAGCTGAAGGACGTGTATAATCACTTCCTGCTGTACTATGGGCGAGACATCCCCAAGATGCAGAATGCTGCCAAGGCTGCTCGAAAGAAGCAAAAGCGCATCCGAGAGGATGGTGAAGAGGAGGAAGGTTTGTCCCCAAACTTGATAGACTCCTAATTGTGGGCTATTTGAAAATTCTGGTTCAGAAGAGTAGTAAGGAAGTTTGTTGCAAAGCCCAATTGTTTGCAGAGAGCATCTCTGCTGTTTGCTTCTATCTCAAGTTAGTCTCAGGTCTTCCAGGCGTCGCTGAAAATGTTTAAAGTTTGTCACACAAGGTGCTGCTTTTCTGATGGACTGAATACCATCCCTCATGGCAGAGGCCAAAGCAAGGATCAGCCACCTTGATGTGTGCTTTAATGCGCAACTGAGAGATGTTGCTGTTAAAACTGCAAAAGAGTGAAACTGAAGATAAGATAATATTTTCAGGGTGTTTTTATAACCCTGGATAGTTTTAAGGCTACTGTGACCTTTGAGGTGTGTTTGTGGAATTTAGGGGCTCTTTTGCACGATGTAGGTTGTGTTTGATCTCTTTGCTGTGCTCTAACAGCCTGCAGCTGTCTGGATGCCTCTGTAAAGAGGCCTTGCTAAACATATCCTTCCCATAGGTGAAGGGGAGGATGCAGAAGATGATGAGCAGAAAGGGCCGGAGCTGAAGCAGGCATCCCGTCGGGATATGTACACCATCTGCCAGACAGCTGGGCTGGGTAAGGGCTGTGTTCTGTCATGCTGAGCTTGCTGTGGCCTGACTCACCTGTAGAAGGACAACTGGTAGTTTCACTCAGTATAAGCTGCAGTATCCTTATCCTCATTGTTTTTGTGTTTTGTCTTGTTTTCCTAGATGGCCTGGCTAAGAAATTTGGTCTGACACCTGAGCAGTTTGGAGAGAATCTCCGAGACAGTTACCAGCGTCACGAGACGGAGCAGTTCCCTGCAGAGCCCCTGGAGCTGGCCAAGGATTATGTGTGCAGGTCAGCGGCGGGGGAACTGCGTTGATGTTGTGTAGATGTGACACAGGAGAGGGCATCTGGGGACATTCTCAAGTCCTAAACCTTCACGTTGCCTTTTTGCTTTTAGTCAATTCCCAAGCCCCGAAGCAGTGCTGGAAGGAGCCCGGTACATGGTGGCTTTGCAAATAGCCAGGGAGCCTTTGGTCAGACAGGTCCTGAGACAGACTTTCCAAGAAAGAGCTAAAATCAACATTTCACCAACCAAAAAGGGGAAGAAGGTAAGGAAGGAAGCTCTGACTCTGTGGGTCAGTTCAGGGAGGGATCTAAATAACATACAGATGCTCATTTTTGCATCTGAAAACTTCTCCCACATCAGTGGCAACTCTGAATAAATCTTAGAGCAGCATGTGAGCTGGGCTGTTGTAGAGGCCAGCTCAGCAGCACACTGTGGTTTTAGCATCAGCGTTTCATCAGACCTGATTCTCACTATTGAGATGTTGCCTTGAATTATTGGAACAGTCTCTCTTTCTCTGGGACTGGGAACGAACTCCACTGTGTCCTGCTGGGGAAGAAAATGCAGACTGGCAGGCATAGGGGTGAGGGGGTATTGAATAAAAACCATTGTCTGCAATGGTCTACAGAAGGGTCTTTCTTCATGAATGCCCTGCATGCATGGTGACTGTCTCTCCTCTCTCCCAGGATGTTGATGAAGCCCACTATGCCTATTCCTTTAAATACTTGAAAAACAAGCCTGTGAAGGAGCTGCGAGATGACCAGTTCCTGAAAATGAGCCTGGCAGAGGAGGAGGGACTGCTGACTATAGATATCAGCATTGACATGAAAGGAGTGGAGGGGTGAGTCCTCACTGGCTGTGCCGTCCGTGCCTTGGCAGAGCTCGTTCATTCAGTGCTGCTGCGTTGCTAGAGCTCATCTGTAACCCAGACTGCTCCTGGAAATCATGGCCTTGTGGTTTCCTGCCCCTTAAAGCCAAGCAGTCTCTGAGTCTTGCTTTTTTTTTTCAACGTAATGAAAACTTTAGCAGATATCTGGCTTATTAATTTGAAGGTAAACTCTGAAGCCTTTGGGATTTTTGTGAAAGATGATACTTGTTTCCCAGCCACCCTCACTGTTTGGCTGCTTGAGTCCTTCCCTGCACACCCGAGTAGCCACACTGTGCAGTGTGGGTGCGCTGGCCTGGCTGTGGGCTACCCTGTGTTGCACTGATCAGGCCTCTCTGTGCTGCCAGCACAGCGTTCAGCTGCGATCTCTGTAGCAGCAGAACTTTGGCAGCTAAAGGAGTGTTTGAAGGGAGGATTGACTCATCCCTACATTTTCCAGGCAGCTCACTGAATCTGCAGTGCTGCTATTACATCCCTGGGCAGGAACTGCCAGCGATGGTGCCAATGCAGGTGTTTAAAGCCCTTCTGTATCTCCACCTCTCATTTCTTGCAGTTACGGTAGCGACCAGACATACTTTGATGAAATCAAGCAGTTCTATTATCGGGATGAGTTCAGCCACCAGGTGCAAGAGTGGAACCGGCAGCGTACGATGGCCATTGAGCGCTCCCTCAACCAGTTCCTCTATGTGCAGATGGCTAAAGAGTTGAAGAACAAGCTGTTGGTGGAGGCCAAGGAGTACGTCCTCAAGGTGAGAAGGGAGACAAGTGGGTTTGAGTCAGAGCTGGAGTTGAGTCAGCATGCTGGAGATTGCTGCTGATGGGCCGTACGCAGGCTGTCGGGAAGGAAGAGGAAGCAGGCAGGGGTGTGAGTCTGGTTCTTTCCCAAGGATGGAGAAAAAAGCAGATATATTGGTGGGAGGGAAAAGAACTGGTCCCAGTCCTGGCAGAATAGACTGTCTTGCTGCCTTCAGCAGTCCATGACTTTCCTTCTGGAGAAGGACCATGCCAAAGCACCTGCAGTGGATTTTCTCACTCTCCCCTTCTCTGTTCTACCAGGCTTGCAGTCGGAAACTGTACAACTGGCTCAAAGTAGCCTCATACCGTCCTGATCAGCAAGTGGAGGAAGATGATGATTTCATGGATGAAAACCAAGGGAAGGGGATTCGGGTGCTAGGCATTGCGTTTTCTTCAGCCAGGTAGGAGGAAAGGAATTTCCTCTGGATCCATGTACAGGTTTATCAATCCTCCGTGTCTGAGTGATCTCTGTTTTACAGGGACCACCCTGTGTTTTGTGCCCTTGTTAATGGAGAGGGTGAGGTCACAGACTTCCTCCGGCTGCCGCATTTCACTAAGAGAAGGAATGCCTGGCGTGAGGAAGAGAGGGAGAAGAAGGTGAGACTTGGTGCGGCTGTTGTCGAGATGAATGTCTGCATGTCACTTCTGGTACCGTGTGATCCACTGTGGGCCGGAGAAGAATAGTCAGTTTGAAGACAGCTCAGGCCTTGTCACTCTTGCTTGCAAAAATACTGCCTTTTCCCCACCCTGTGATTATTCTGGTAGAACAGTTGCTTCCAGTTGCATTACAATTCATCTCTTTTGCTCCTCTGCAGGGAGTGGCAGGGCCTTGTCATTCCCAGGTTCTACTGATTGGGAGTTTGTGAGCTTCTGTGGTCCCAGCTACAGAAATCTTCTCCCATTTTCGATGATCACATTGTAACAGTGAGAAGCTGTGGATCTGTTGGAGCTTGGGTCAGGCTTTTGACTTCCATTCCCTACTTGCACTGATTTTCTGTAACAACAGAGTGTGATGCCATGAGTCTTTCCTCTGCGGAGCTTTCCTGTTTGTCCTTACAGTGGTCAGGAGCTGCAAGGCTGGCCTGTGGAAAAGGCATTTAGCCATGCTCCTGTCATGGTGGCAGTGGGCAAGGATTTGCCCTGTGAAATAGGAACCCAGGACTGGTAGCTAGCTCAGTAGAGAAACCCTCTAGCTTTTCAATTATGACCTGTCTCAACTTTCCTTCCCAGGCCCAGGATATTGAAACCTTGAAAAAATTCCTCCTGAACAAGAAGCCTCACGTGGTGACAATAGCAGGCGAGAACAGGTCAGCTGGTGTTTCTTCTGCTTCCCAGTTTCTTTGCCATCCTTTCCTCTTGCCTGTCTACATTTCACTGTTTCTGTCTGTGGTGCAAGGTAACCCACTGGAGTTATGTCCCTAAGTGATTCCAGGACCCAGGTTTGTGCTGTCCCCTCAATCCCCGTGGCTGTCTCTCCCTAGGGATGCTCAGATGCTGATGGAGGATGTAAAGAGAATTGTTCATGAGCTGGATCAAGGGCAGCAGCTGTCTTCTATCGGTGTGGAGCTGGTGGACAATGAACTGGCCATCCTCTACATGAACAGCAAGAAGTCTGAGGTGAACCTTCTGTTATTCCAGCTGTCCCTTAGTCTGTCACTCATTTGTGCTGTCTCATCCTCCATTTGTTGCGTTGGCCCTGCCTTGTGTCATCCACTGCCTCATGTGATCCATCTAGACGGTGACGTACTGATCTTTGGATCAAGGCAAAACATTTTACTTAGGCTTCCCTGTAGAGATCAGTGCCAGCAGATGTACAAATTCAATATTCATGTAGTCCAAAATGCATCTTGCTCAAGTGAGTGGATGGGGTTGTTCTATTCCTGGTTGCAGCAGAGTTCCTGGGAGCCTTTGACCTCAGCTCTCTTTGCGCTGAGCGCCAAATGCTTCTCTTGCTCCATTCTCTGTCTGATGTGTCTTTGCTACTTGTGCTATAAAGTGTGAAAACACCAACCAGGGTTTTCCATGATTCTTTGGCCTCTTGCAGAATGAATTCCGGGATTACCCACCACTGCTGCGTCAAGCCGTCTCCCTTGCTCGCCGCATTCAAGACCCCCTCATAGAGTTTGCCCAGGTCTGCAGCTCTGATGAGGATATTCTCTGCCTGAAACTCCACCCTCTGCAGGTAACTTTTCCTTGTGAGATCCTTGGGCAAGGAAGAAATTTCTCTGCAAACGAAAGTAGCTTGGGAGGCCTGGGACAGTTTGTTGTCAAAGAAAAGTATTCCAAGTTGAACTGGTGCAAGTTCTGCCTGTTCTATGCCATATTCAGGATACACAACATCTTTTTTTTGCCTCCTTTGGTTCGTCTGACTCCTGCCTTTAGGCTGTTCTTGGGGCTGAGGGTGCAGTACAGCTCCTGAAAGCCAGTCTGTTGTGTTGGGCTCAGCTTGCTTATGGCAGAGCGTCATACACGTCTCTGTGCGAGGTTAATGCCTCTCTTTTCTGCCAGGAGCACGTGGTGAAGGAGGAACTGCTGAATGCCCTCTACTGCGAATTCATAAACCGTGTGAACGAGGTGGGAGTGGATGTCAATCGGGCGATTGCTCACCCTCACAGCCAGGCTTTGCTGCAGTACGTGTGTGGCCTGGGACCACGCAAAGGCACTCACCTGCTAAAGGTAAGGCAGCTTCTGTCCCTGCCTACGAAACCAGAAAACATCACCAATAATGCGTGAGCTGGCCTTACGACAGTGCCGTTATGGGCTGAGTCAGGATCCCGTGTGCCAGATGTAGATGACAGCTCTGTTGATGTGTGTTTTAGTACATGTTACCTCACTGCACCTGACTCCAAAGAGCTGCATGAACTTATGTCCTTGATACAGCCGTGCAACTCAGCAAATCCATCAGTCCTAGTGAGCTCCTGAACCCACAGGAATGGATGTGCTGTTACAGTATCAAGACGCCTCTGTACTGTAGAAAATACAGGCAAAAAGCCAACACTTTTCCTGAGAGTTGGAGCTTTTCCATGTGGAGTCACCCTCTTTCATACAATGTTGAGACACAGGCAGCGGGCAAGAATTTCTGAGTTGTGATGGGCTTGATTATGTCAGATGCTTTTAACACTGTAATGTCTGATGCGAGTCCTCTGCTTTTCCCGGAGAACCCTTCTGTTCAAATAGCAAAGTTTATATGATGACCTCTCTCTCTAGATCTTAAAACAAAACAACACACGTCTGGAGAACAGGACCCAGCTGGTTACGATGTGTCACATGGGACCCAAGGTGTTTATCAACTGTGCTGGCTTCATCAAAATCGACACGGCATCACTGGGCGATAGGTGGGTATTGGGTGGCATTCGATGTTGTAGGGGGTGTGGAATTAGTGTGAGCGACAGGCTGAAGCAATCTTGTTCCATGGAATCCATGTTCCCAGGAATTTCTGTGTGACCCCTCTGGTCTCTGGCCAAGTTCAGGTATTGCTGCTTATTAATCCGATTCTTAAGGGCAGCTAAACTTGCATAGCAATGTGAGATGCCAAACATTAATTATATAGTGTGCTGTGGTTTGAAAGACCCTTTGTCGTCAAGAGGAACTAAACTAAACCAGTTGTTCCCTAACGTTGTCACCATGCATGTCCGTCAGTAAACAGTGTACACTTTTAGTTTCTGCCTAGTCCTAACATCAGTGTTTCATTTTTCTAAAGTTTCAAACTTGAATTGTAACTTCGTGATTTAGCTTCCTCTTAAGCTAGTAGCAATACTGAGAAGTTTGTAGAGCAGCTATAGCACACAGTGGTGAAATCTAGATAGCATCCAAAATGCCCGGCTGTATCTTTGCAGTACAGGAGCTGCAGGCTGGAATTTGTCTTATCTTGCCTTGGCTCCTGTTGATTTAGCAATGAAGGATTCGTTGTGTCATTTTCAGAGTAGTTTGTTCTACTGAGGGCAGCAGCAGCAAAGCAGCCACACAGCCTGTAGTGATGCTCAATGGTGTGATTTGCTATCGAGCTGAAGGAGGTGACTCTGGAACTCTGCAGAGTTCTTACCTGAACATTGCTTTGGTTTTCTTTCAGTACTGATTCCTACATCGAAGTCCTAGATGGGTCTAGAGTCCATCCCGAAACATACGAATGGGCAAGAAAAATGGCAGTGGATGCCTTAGAGTACGATGAGTCGGCAGAGGATGCTAATCCTGCAGGAGCTCTAGAGGAGATCTTAGAAAACCCCGAGCGTCTGAAAGACCTGGATCTCGATGCCTTTGCTGAAGAACTGGAAAGACAGGTGTGCTGGGGGCTTCTGGTGCTGAGCAACAGAGCGAAAGCTCTGCTGTCCAGCTCCTTTTCTTAAGTTTTGTAGCTGGTGACCCTTATCCTTCTTAGGAGTTGAGCATTTAACTGCTGCTGTTATATAAACAGCCACGAGTATTCAGTGTTTGACAATGGCACGTGGTAAATGCTTACAGAAAGTACACTTTGGTACTTTTGACCTCCTCAGCATCCTCTGACTGAGCTCCACAGTTTTATGGTACCCTGTGCGTTCCTCTTTTTTTGAATTTACTGTTTGATGAGTTCCTTGAGATCTTTCATAACTTACACCAGATTCCCTATTTACTTCCTTCCTGCTACTAATGGCTTTATAACCTCTGAATACCACACAGGGCTACGGTGACAAGCACATCACTTTATATGACATTCGAGCTGAACTAAGCTGCAGGTACAAGGACCTGAGAACTCCATACCGTTCTCCAAACACGGAAGAGGTCTTCAACATGCTGACCAAAGAAACTCCGGAGACTTTTTATATAGGTACATCCCTGTTTACTAAGAGGGCTCTGATGGTTTCTGTCATCCTAAGCTGACTTGGGATGTGTAGAGGTGGAACAGAAAGATCTTGGTGAGGGTGATACTGGGGCAGTGCTGTGGTTGTATCTACTTGAAGAAACTTCTCAAGTACCTGGGTAATCTCCTAACACCTTCATGCACAATTGCCTTAGATGGAGGGAACTGCCCAGCCCTGCAGTTGCCTTTCAGTTTTTCATTCCTTCCTTCTCCTTTCCCATCACGTCACAGGTAAAATGATCATCTGCAATGTGACCGGGATAGCCCACAGGCGGCCACAGGGAGAAAGCTACGACCAGGCAATACGGAACGATGAAACTGGCCTTTGGCAGTGTCCTTTCTGTCAGCAGGATAACTTCCCAGAGCTCAGCGAGGTGGGGCTGCTTCTCCTTTGTCAGGAGTCTGCTGTCGGCAGGCTTGGGCGTTTGTAGGGTTCTTGGAGGCAAGGTGTCAGAGCCAAGATTGTGGCTGCAGTGCCCAGGATCCTGACCTGGATATGTGGCCTTTGGCTGCCAATATAATCTGTTCCAGTTTTGACTAATTGCTTCAGTATAGGTTTGACAGGTCCTTTTTTGGCAACATTGTGAGTTTGAGTGAACTGGGCTAAGCGTGCAATGGACCTGGGGCTAAGCCGACCAGTTTGTTGCAAATACATAGAGCAGGCTTATTTGCTTGTTTGTGAGCCAGGATTGCGTTTTACACAGAGGAACTGCTTGTGACATTGAGAACAGAAGGTTGTTCTGCCACCTTCTCAATTTTAAGAACTTATCTGGACTCCCCGCTGCTTAATGCAGCTGTACTTTACGTCTCTTCTAAACATTACTGAATTCCAGCCTTCATAATCCGTGGCCTTAAAACCCTATAGCATTGATTAGAAACTAGCCCTAGCTGCAAGCTTGTGTTCAGGGTCTGAAAATGTTCTGACCTTCCTGGTTGCAAAGCCCCATAAGCTGAGCAGAACCAAAGTAGGAAGATTGTGTTCCTGGGCAGCATTCACTGAGGTTCTCTGTCCCCTGCCCTTCACAGGTCTCTGCTGGTTGCAGCAGTTTTGCCAAGACCAGTTTTTAGACCTGTTTGAGTGTGAACTGCTGGGGCTATTGTGTTTCCGTGCTGAATGACTTTTACTTTTGTCTTGCTCAAGGTTTGGAACCACTTTGACAGCGGTTCCTGCCCGGGTCAGGCCATTGGGGTGAAAACACGTCTGGATAATGGCGTCGCTGGCTTCATTCCAACAAAATTTCTCAGTGATAAGGTGGTCAAGCGGCCAGAAGAAAGGGTGAAGGTATGAAAACAGTGGATTTTCACATATCCAGCAAGAACTGGAAGAGCCTGGTGCCAATACCAAAAACTCAGGGTTTGGTTAATAACATTGTTCCCTAAATGGCTTTTCAAACCTTATTTTCATTTAAGGACTTTAAAGCAGCAGCAAGTTCAAGTTCTGGTTAGTGTCCTTCTCCCACAGAGCAAATCTCTCTTGACAGCTGGTGAGAACCATGTTAATCAGTTAACATGTTGCACTGCGGGAGGATTTATTATAGTCTGGCTAAAGTCTGGGTTTAGGAGACCAGAAGGCATTCTAATGCGGAGCTGCCCTTTGTTTCTGGCTTTCTAAAGAGTTCACAGAAATGCTGTCAGATATGCAAGGGTCACTTTCCATCTCTCATAGCTTTTTCTGCTGTCTCCATTCATTTGTGGAGGTCATCAGTTACTGGTCTTGCTCAGGACAGTGATCTGGGTTCTGAAAGAAACAGAATCACTTTTTTTTTTTTCACGTGATAAAATAGAGGTTTAACATCTTTGCTGTCCTTTGGAATCCCCCTGGCAGTCTGTACAGGTGATGGATAATCCTGTAAGCTCAGAGGTCTCTTAGCAGTTCTTTAAAGAGCCATTGTTAATTAACTTTAGCACGGTTAACTGGACTAAGACATTGCAGTCTTTGTAGTGGTATTTTCCCATTTAAGTAGAGAAGTCCTTTGGGTGTCTTCCACTCTGTTTCTGAACAGACTTAACTGCTTTCTTGCACATCATGAAGTCTAGTTTTGTTGCACAGATACCTAAAATAGTAAACTTTAGTCATCCTTTGCCTCCAGTCGTGCAGTTTTCTGTGCAGTATGGGGCATAGGTAGTAGACATGCTGGAGAACTGCCCATTTTTCTTTTATCTCTTTTGATTCTAATAATCTTGGGGATCAGTTGATTTTTAGTTTGTATGGAAGGATCACTTTTAAAGGTTGTATTGGTCTGACGTGGAGAGGTTTGTACCTCGTGATTGGCAGTGTGACCCCACGCAGATCATTCTGCAGAGCAGGGAGGCCGGTGTATCTGCCAGACTTGCTGATCAGCTCTGCCTGGCCCTTTGCTGTAGGTGGGAATGACCGTTCACTGCAGGATTATGAAGATCGACATTGAGAAGTTCAGTGCAGACCTGACCTGTAGGACCTCAGACCTGATGGATAAGAACAATGAGTGGAAACTGCCTAAAGACACCTACTACGACTTTGACTCCGAGGCAGCAGATCACAAACAGGAAGAAGACCTGAAAAGAAAGCAGCAGCGGACAAGTGAGTCTCTGATTTTTCTCTCCCTTGTACGCCAGTCTTCCCAGGGTGCTTCAGGAGAATAAGCGCAATTAGGCATATACTTGGAATAAAGCAGTTCCTCTTGGAAGCCTAAACACTCCGCTTTGTCCCCTAGCGTACATCAAGAGAGTAATTGCTCACCCATCATTCCACAACATTAGCTTCAAGCAAGCTGAGAAGATGATGGAGACCATGGACCAAGGGGATGTGATTATTCGGCCAAGTAGCAAAGGGGAAAACCACCTGACTGTCACCTGGAAGGTGAACGATGGGATTTACCAGCACGTGGATGTCCGAGAAGAGGGCAAGGAGAATGCCTTCAGCCTGGGCTCCACACTTTGGATTAACACAGAGGTAGGAGCCCCGCAGAGTGTGCTTGGGAAGGAGAATTACCTGTTTGGCAGGGACAGACTGGCACAGCCTTTCCGTCCTTGCAGCTGCTTTCAGGCTGTTGGAGAGTAACTCCCATCGCAGTTCTCCAGATCCTTAGACAATACTCATCTCTCTTTTTTTTTTTCTTAAAACATCCAGCCTTGCTGTGCAGAATGTATGGCTGAGAGCTGTATACTAGAATGAGAGTTTCTCATCATGCACCCTAAATACCTCTTTACATGTGTTTGTTCGAAGGAGTTTGAAGACCTGGATGAAATTGTTGCTCGCTATGTCCAGCCAATGGCTTCTTTTGCCAGAGACCTGTTGAATCACAAATACTATCAGGACTGCAATGGTGGAGACAAGAAGGTGAGCCTGTCCCAGGCTGTGGTGGCTTGTGTGGGAGATATAGCAGTGTTATTTAAATTTATTTTTCTCAGGACAGTTCTTAAAGTGTTTGAGTCTGGCATGAGCTGCTGCTGGACTGAGCTCTCTCATTTTCCTCTTATTGCTTGGGCCTTAGCAGTCTCTTCCCAGCTGTAGGTTTTAAGAGAATTCTGTCTGGGAGCAGTGGAGTTAGGACAGCAATGGGAGTATGGTGTGCTACAGCATGCCAGAGCAGTAAATTGCCCTGCCAGCAAATATCACTGAGAGTGTTGGCTTTCTGTGACCTGGTGACATTTGTGCACCAATGCTGCACAGAAACAAGGCCATTGGTGTGGTGCTTGTTGGATTGCTGGCGTCAGGGCTGGGGGGAAAAAGGACTGGCCACAGCTTGGCGGGAGATATCTGGGTTCTGTGTTGCTAAAAATGCAGGCTCTTCTTGAGTATTTCTCTTCCTCTCTCTCTCTCTAATTAGAAGCTGGAAGAGTTGCTGATAAAGACCAAGAAAGAGAAGCCAACATTTATTCCCTACTTTATCAGTGCCTGTAAAGATCTACCTGGCAAATTCCTCTTGGGATATCAGCCTCGAGGCAAACCAAGGTAAGTGAGAGGCAAACGCAGCAGCTGCAGTACTGCCAGTGCCACACCTCAGCTTATTGCAGCCAGTTTCTCTTCCAGCTCTGTCAGTCACACCTGCCCTTACACAGGGTTTGGCCTCTTGACAGTAGAGAATCCATGTCAAGCAGTAGATCTCGACCAGGAGACCCCAATGTTTCTAACCAGCTGGCTGCAACAAGCAGTACGGCCTTCGGGGGACAGGCACTGGGGTATAGGCAGTGATTGATAGATTTTGCATGGAAAGGCATGGTATTTGGGAGCAATAGTTTGAAAACAAAATGCAAGTGGCTTGAGCAGGTCTATGTGTTTGTTATCAGTATGGCCACCGCCTGAGTTTATAGGTCTCATCTGTTCTGACTGAGCTGTTAGTGTGAGGGTGCTGTATGGTGGCAGGTGTGGCTCTGAAGCAGCCTGTCATCTCTTGTGCTCTCCTTCATTCACTGCTCCTCACAGGATAGAGTACGTGACAGTGACGCCAGAAGGATTCCGCTACCGGGGCCAGGTCTTCCCCACCGTGAATGGACTGTTCCGATGGTTTAAGGATCATTATCAGGACCCTGTTCCAGGTGAGCATCCCTCAAAACCTCAGCGCTTCGGATATTTGTTATATGTGGAAAGTTTCAGAGCAATCCTCAAGTGTTTGGCTTCTGTGGACCCATTGAGAGCTCTCTTGAGAGTTAATCTTTCAGCCAAGTGGGCCACACAGCAAAGGTCAGGCTTGTCCCATTCCTCTGCCGTAGCCTTCCCCACCACACAACCCTCACATACCATTTGATGGTGAAATAGCATCTTGTCAGTGCAAGCGTTGCCTGCATTTTTTCAAATCCTGAGCTTTAGGCCAACAGTAGCTCTTCTGCGAGAACTTACCCATGTCTCTTGGTTTGTCTTTTATGCAGGTATTACCCCCAGCAGTAGCAGTCGGACCAGGACTCCAGCCTCTATTAATGCTACTCCAGCTAACATTAACCTGGCAGGTCAGTGTGGGCCTTTCCCACTTGGAATTGGGATCTAAACTCCTCCTCCAAACTCCGCTTTGTCTAACACGATGGGTCTTTCTTGCAGACCTGACCCGTGCAGTGAACGCTCTACCGCAGAACATGACCTCCCAGATGTTCAGTGCCATCGCCGCCGTGACAGGCCAGGGACAGAACCCAAATGCCACCCCTGCGCAGTGGGCATCCAGCCAGTACGGCTATGGAGGCAGCGGAGGTGGCAGCAGCGCGTATCACGTAGGTGTTGCTTAAGTTTCTGAGAGGACGTGCTGTGTGGCTTCTCCCTGCTGTTACAAATTGTCCCAGGGTGGCCTCCATGGGGAGTGTTTTGGGGTTACGCATTGCCTGGAATCGTCCAGTCCCAGTTGTGTACCTGAATCTTGAACCGGGTTTCTTCTTGCCTCCTGTGGCTGAGGAAGCGAGGCACGTTTCAACTCTGCTCTAGGCAGAGCTGAAGCAAGAGGCAAATTGGTCTGGCCCCCAAGGAATGTGGCAGGGTGGAGAGGTGGGATCCAGCGGTGAGGGCACACAACCTGCTGATTGTGCCCCGGAATTGGCAACGTGAGCTGCCAGTGGAAGAGATTAGCTGTGAAACTATGCGCTGAGTTTGCAGGGCTTTTCGGCTCAGCATGCTAATCTCCGGGCTGCACCGGCAGGCGAGCACCTCAGCCTGACTGAACACCCAGAGGCTTTACAAGGAATAAGATGGAATTGGACAGTTTTGGCTCACACCGAAGCCTTTCCTTGTGTGCTGGTGCCAACCTCCTCCCAGCCCACACTTCCAGCTCCCCAGCTGACCCCCCGGCTAAGTCCAGCTGCAGGGCTGAGGTGCCTGGGTACAAGAAATGCAACCAGTTGTTAGAGAGGCCTAGTGAAGAGGTGCTGCAAGACAAGGCTTGCATGGAGGAGTGATCCTCAAACCACCTTGGGAGGCTTTCACAGAGTTTGGCACGGTAAATGGTGAGCTGGGGATAGGCGGGATCTGTGGCTAACCCAATGTATTAATCATCAAGGCAATCTGAAGGAAAAGGGAGGTGAATGCCAGGTGGCAAAGAGACCAAGCACTCCGTTGGGCAAAAAGTGAATGAGCCAGCTTGGGATGTGGCAAGGATATGTCTCAGGAGCTGCTGTGCCCTTTCTGTGGCCCACTGTGGGGGCATCATCTGTTCTTCATGTCCACTGCAGGATATAATTTCTGCCAGCTTGCCCCAAGTGTCTCTTGTGCCCATCTCTCTTACAGTCCTTGTCTTTTCTTGGCTTCAGCGTCTCCCCTGTCAGCCCGTGTGGGATGAAGAAGGAAGGCAGGCTGCGCTGGCCCTCCTGGCCCTGCTTGGGTGGGCAATCGGAGCCTCTCAGGGGAGCAGATGTCCTGTGCTCAGCACAGTGTTGTTCCTCCTGCCGTGCAGCCCCCATTCCTGGGCAGTGTTCCCTGCAAGCCTCTCCTTGCCCAGACGAGGGGCTTCAGCAGGACTGGGACTGTATCACGGGTGTGCAGCAGCCTCCCGCGCAGGCAGGGCCCTGCAGACCGTGCCAGCCCTCTGCCCTGCAGCCCGCCAGGGTTTGTCCTCTGTCCCCTAACAGCCTCTGCTCCCTGCAGGTCTTCACGACTCCAGCACAGCAACCAGTGGCCACCCCTCTGATGACCCCCAGTTACTCCTACACTACCCCCAGCCAGCCGATTACAACACCCCAGTATCAGCTCCAGGCCAACACGACGCCCCAGTCCTCCCAGTCGCAGCCATCATCCAGCTCCAGGCAGAGGCAGCAGCCAAAGTGAGTGGCTCCAGTGTCGGGTGCATGTACCCATCTGTGTCCCATCTTGAGTGCTTTTGTTGATTTTTGTGGAACCGGTGTGGTGGGGCTGCCTTGCACCTTCCTGCATGGGACCCTCGGGGAGGGAGAGCAGGGGATGAAGAGGCTGAGAGCAGCCCTGCAGAGAAAGACATGAGGGTACTGGTGGAAGAAAGGCTGGACGTGAGCCGGCAACGTGCGCTTGCAGCCCAAAAGGCCAATTGTATCTTGGGCTGCACCAAAAGGAGCGTGGGCAGCAGGTGGAGGGAGGGGATTCTGCCCCTCTGCTCTGCTCTGGTGAGACCCCCCTGCAGTGCTGGTCCAGCTCTGGTTCCTCAGCACAGGACACACATGGAGCTGCTGGAGAGGGGCAGAGGAGCCCCAGAAATGATCCAGGGCTGGAACAGCTCTGCTGGGAGGACAGGCTGAGAGAGCTGGGGTGTTCAGCTGGAGAAGAGAAGCTCCGGGGAGACCTTAGTGCAGCCTTTCCGGACTTAAAAGGGGCCGATAAGAAAGATGGGGACAGACTTTTTAGCAGAGCCTGTTGCAATGGGACAAGGGGTGATGGTTTTAAACTAAAGGAGGGGAGATTGAGGCCAGACATGAGGAAGAAATATTTTACATTGAGGGTGGTGAGAGCCTGGCCCAGGTTGGCCAAAGAGGTGGTGGATGAACCATCCCTGGAGACATCCCAGGCCAGGCTGGACGGGGCTCTGAGCAACCTGAGCTGGTGAAGATGTCCCTGTCATGGCAGGGGTGGCACTGGATGGGCTTTGAAGGTCCCTTCCAACCCAAACTGCTCTGACTCTACAAAACTCTCCCGCTGGTGTGTCTCACCTCCTCCCCGTGCCTTTGCAGGACCAACAGTCACGCTGCGATCGACTGGGGGAAGATGGCCGAGCAGTGGCTCCAGGAGAAGGAGGCTGAACGGAGGAAACAGAAGCAGAGGTTGACTCCTCGCCCATCGCCCAGCCCCATGATCGAGAGCACACCCATGTCCATCGCTGGGGACGCCACACCGCTGCTGGATGAGATGGATCGATAGGTCGTGCTGCACCTGACCCGGAGCCTCCGCTCTCTTCTCCAGAAAGGGGAATGGAGACTGACCAGTTGCAAACAACTTCCCTTCCCTTAGCCACGTAACTCCTGTTTTATACGTTGTGACATGGTGGGAAATGACTCGTGGTGATGCACACCTGATCGAACGGATAGACTTGGCAGGGTTGGTCTAAATATATATACTATATATAAATATATCATAGGAAGAGACACTGCAGCGGCCTCTGCCTTTCAGGCCCTGGTTCACCACTTTGGAAGCTCAGCAAAGTAACAATGAGGTCAAGTGAGCCTGTCCTTGTACGTGCACAGCACTCTGCTTTCACCACAGAGACTAGAAAGCAAACATAGCTGAAAGCACCGACCGTCAGCCTGGAGTGAGCCCGTTCCATTTGGATTCTTGCAAACCCTGACTGTCACCTCTCCTTGTCCTGAGCGCACAAAGCAAAGTCACGGGCGTTGTGATGAGCAAACGGGAGTTCTCAAAAAGTTTCTGTTGTTTGCTCCGTGTTTTCTTGCGTTACAGGCTCTGCGGAGTCTGTGCCAACCCCCAGCTGTGTTGGCAGGGGTCTAGCACAGCAGCTCTGGGACTTGGGGTCTTGCTGGAGAGAAACGCACTGTCATACCAAAGGCTTGCTCTCTCCTCTGGCTTCTTTTGGAACAATATTTATTTAGTTTTGATTTATTTTTTTTTTCTAATCAGACTGCGAAGCTAAACGCCAGCCAACGGCAGCTTTCCCGAGCGCAGGCCAGACACGTGGGCTAAAATGCTGCAAGAGCAGCTGCTCCTGTGGTGGAGAACGCGAAAGCAGCCGGGAGTGCATGGCATCCTCCTCCGTACCCGCTTAACCCTGCCCAGTTGTAACCAAGAGGGGTGAATAAATAGTGTTTCTACCGAACACTACTTGAGAGGTTTTCTGCTTGCACCCCGCGCTGCCTGCCCTCTCCTCTTAGCGATGGATTTGCTTGGAAGCAGCATTAAATGGTGAACGTCGATGCTCCTTCTTCGTTTGTTGCTTGGAGTTGCCCTCTGCGTGCTGGAACTTCCGCGGAAAAGCTGATTTCTGTTGAGCTGACAAAGAATAATGTTTCATTTGGAATGTGTCGTATAGAGACATTGCCCTGCCAGCCCAGGCGCCTTCCTGGAGCCCCACGTCTCTCACTGGCTGGGAGAGGTACTGGGGGGCCTGGGAGGGGATGGAGATAACTTGTGTCGTGTCAGAAACAGCCGCTGCAGCATTGCAGAGCGACCGCCGGTGCTGAGAGCCATTTCTGAACTGGAAAGTTCCTGCTGCACACACTTTAGCCTCTCCCGCTTTGTTAGTAGGGATTTTCTATGGAAGCGGAGTCTTTGTTCCTTCCAAGGGCTCCTGCTTTGCCTCCTCTCGCTAGGAAATGAGCACGAACAAGCAGATCTTAAGAAACAAAGATCTTTTTTTTTGCATGTAAATGCTCCTGAAGAATGGCAGCGACCCGGGAGACAAAGCAAAACTGTTCTCACAGAGAAGTGCAGGTCCTGGCTTCAACGCCATCATCTCCGCAGTACTGAGGGGTAACACAGTCGTGTTCCTCCCCTGACACCACGCAGGCTGGAGGAGCCTTTCCGGGGCCCACGGCTGCCAGAGGTTGCAGGTGTACTAACTTTATGCTATTTTTTTATTTTATGAAACTCTGTATGATGGGAATTTGATTGGGAGCAGCTCCTTACCCAGGGATGTGTCAGACCCGTACGGGAGGGGGTTAGTTGTGCGTTGTTGGCTCCTTTCTGGCTGTCTTTGGTTTTAGTTTTCCCTTACCATCAATAAAAATTCTACTTTTTGGGAAGCTGCTCGCATACTGCATGTCTGTGCTTCCTGCGGTGACGCTGTGGTTGCCACAAGGACTTTGCATCCATTAGCAGCGCTCGAGAGGGTGCGACGTCTCCCTACAACCTTGGTATTTCCCCCTTGGGCTCTTGTGATCCGTTTATTTCAGGGATTTGGGTTTGGACCTCCAGGAACAGTGGGGTTTGCACCTGGCAGCTCCGCTCTCCACGTCTTGGTGCTGCTGATCTCCCCAGACTGGTGTTGAAAGAACAGGAGACAGTGCTTGGCTCCTGTTGCTCCAGCTTTTTCCCAATTCTGGAATTTGGTGCCTCAGCAGGTAGGAGAGGGGATGCTGTGCCGAGCCACACTCCTTGCTCAGAGGCCTTTTGCAGGAGTTGGTGTCAACGCCCCAGCTCTGGCCGCTGCCCTAAACCCTTCAGCACAGGAACCCGGTTATCAGCGAGTCAGGCTGTGATCACTGACCGCCCTGTGGGGACACAGGGAGCATCTGCCTTTGTCCCAGGGCTGGAAAAGCTTCTATTGTCCCTCTCCAAAGGCATTAGAGGAGCCTCCAGGCAGGGACAAAGCCCCTGCTGCTCGCTGCCATTGCTGGAGGCTGCAGGAGCTGCTGGGGGAGCATGGTGCTTCTCCCGGCCTGGGAGAAGGTTAAGCAGAGAAGAGAGCTGGGGTGATGGGATTCATTAGCCGGTCCTCCAGAGAAATACACCTCTGGGGGCTGGAACTCAACCCTCTGTCGCAGGGTGGCAAAAATCAGGGCTCTGCCCTGTGCCAGCATGGGGACAGGAGCTGTGTCCCCAGCCAGAGCGGCAACTCGCCATCCCTGGTGCCCGGGAAGGTGACAAGAGCACGTTGGAGCAACGAGGGACAGCTCAAACCCACTCACTGCCCTTTTCTTTTTTGTGCAGAGGTTTTCCCCCCGGTGCAGGTTGGCTCTGGTGCCCTGTGGAGCTGGGCACTGGGACCAGCCACGTGCTGGCTCGCAGGTGCTCCCCTCCCGCAGCCCTGTAATTGGGATCAGCCCCAGGACTCCCCTGGGTACCCCCAGGGTGACCCTTCCTCCCCACAGACACAGACCCAGCGTCGCACCATCTGCTCGAGCCACCAGCTTTATTACACAGCCCAGACCTGTGCGGGGCAAGGGGGGAGTCAGATCTGCAGCCCTGGCTCTTGCGCGGGCTCTGCTTCAGCTTTGCTTTTCAGCCTCTTCTTTCTGTACCTCTCCTTCCTCCTCCTCTTCCTGCTGGCGGTGGGGACTGGGGCTGGGGGGGCTGGGGCTGGTTCCCTGCCCAATTCTCCCCATGCCGGAGCATCGCTCAGGATGGCGTTGGCTGCTTCCTCCAAATCTGTCAGTGGGACCTGTGGGTCCCGCTCAGTGGGGGCAGCAGCTGCGGGATGGCTCAGCTCCCTGTTTTCAGAAAGACCTTTCTTTTTCAGACTTTTCCCCTTCTTCTTCTTGTCTTTCTTCTTCTCCTTCCTCTCTTTCTTGGCTGCCTTGGGGGGGATCAGCGGGCGGGCGGGTGCTGGAATGGCTCCTCTGCCCACGCTGCTCCAGGGGGGGCTCAGAGGGACCTCCTCAGGCCTCGCCGCCCGGTCAATCAGCTCCCCACCGAATTCATACAGCACCGGCTCCCTGGGCACCGCGACGGCCACCGTGTTGTACACCTTGCACCTGTGGAGAGCGCGGGGTGAGCTGAGCCCCCGTGGGGCTTTGGGGGGGCTGATCTCCACGGTGGGGGCACTCACCAGACGTAGAGGTAGGGCTCCACGCACTCCTCCTTGTAGGTGAACTCGAAGCAGGGCACCTGGATGACGTTGAAGAAGGCCTGGCCCACCACCCGCGATGCCGTGTCGTTCACCTGCTGCAGGCACTCCTTCAACCTGCCGTGGGGCACAGCGGGGTGAGGGGGGCCAGGAGGGGCTGGGATCCCCCCCCGGGATGGGGGGATGCTGTGGGGCACAGTTGGGCGCAGGGCTGCTCACCGGCGGTCGCAGTCGCAGTGGCTGATGGTGTGCCAGCGCAGGTTGCGGTACCCGTAGCGGGCGGTGAAGGGGTGGATGACGTGCTGGCAGTGGTCATGGTCCCGGCAGCACCGGTCCGTGTCCCGGTGTTCCCCTGCAGGGAAGGCGCGGGGTGCAGGTAGGGCTGGGGCTTGGTGGGGTTGGGATTAGGGCTGGACGGGGGTTGAGCTGGGCTAAGACTGGGATCAGAATTAAATCGGACCTAGAGAGGACTGGGATCAGGCTGGGATGGGTAGGTGCTGGGACTGAACTGTTACTTGGATGGGGACAAGGTTGTCATCAGGATGGGGACTGGGGCTGCACCAGCACCACAGTGGGGATGAGACTGGGAGTAGGCTGAGATCAGAGTGGGGAACAGGACTGAGCCAGGATCAAGAGAGAGACTAGGCTGGGATCAGGAAGGGACTGGGAGTGGACCAGGCTGGACCAGCGCTGGGGTGGGGACTGGACTTGCATGGACCAGGACTGGATGAGCACTGGGATAGGGAGCAGAATGGGAGCAGGATGGACAAGGGACCAAGCTGAGGACAATGATGAAACCAGTGCGGGGACCAGGATGGACCAGCCCTGTGACGGGGACTAGACAGAGATGAACTGTTGGACTGGGACTGGAGCAGCACTGGGATGAGGTCTGAGCTGGGACAGATAAAGACTGAACTAGCACATGGATGGGGAGTGGACTGCGATGGATGGGGACTGACCCAGCACTGGGCTGGGGACTTGGGCTGGGCTGGGGTGGAGCAGCACCGGACTGGGGATGGGATTGGATGGGATAGGGTGGGGTGGGGTAGGGTGGGGTAGGGTGGGGACAGGTAGCAGCGGCCCCGCCGCCCTAACCCAGCTGCTCGTAGGTATCCGCGTTGCTGCCCGCTCCGCACCACAGCGTCCCGGGGTAGGTGAGCCCGCGGCGGGCGCGGGGCCGTCCCGGCGGGGCCGCTCCGGTGCCGGGGGCCGCTCCGGGGGTGGCTGCCAGCAGGAGGAGGAGGAGGAGGCGACAGCGTCCCCCCGGGTCGCACATGGCACCGACCCGCCCGCCGCCGGGGAGCCGCCTTATAGAGCCCCGCAGCCCGCCCCCGCGGCGCGGCCCGGAGAGCCGGGCTGCTGGAGCCGCTGCCCGGAGCCGCGGCGCATTCCGGGTCCCGCCGCCCGCGGGGAAGGGGTTACCCCTCCCGGTGGGGCCGGGCCCCGTTGCTGTGGCAGCCGGTGGGGTGATGTGCCGGGGCCGGTAACGCGCCGGCCCCAACGTGCCCGCCCCGTGACGCACCGGCCCCCGCACGACCCCCGGCCCCGGAGCGGCCCCCGACGGGAGAAGGATGTTCTTGTGGCCCCGTGTCCCGATCCACAGGTGCTGCTGCGCTCCCCCATCCCTGTCCCACAGGTGCTCCGTTCAAGTCCATGTCCCTGTCCCATGGATGCTCCCTGCAGCCCCACATCCCCATCCCAGAGATGGTCCCTGTTACCCCACGTCCCCATCCCATGGATGCCCCACAGTGCCTTTCCCAGGGACAGCCCCAGTGCCCCATGCCCAGCAGGGCTGGCAGCCACAGGCACCCAGCGGGTCCCAGCGCAGCTGCCAGGACTCTCCCCCTTTGGCTGGTTCCCCCACCACAGAGCCCATTGACAATCCGGACACAGAGCTGGCGCAGTGGGTGGCCAAGGGAGCCAGTGCTCAGCAAGGCAGGATGGTGCCTGGACTCCCCAGCGAGGACGTGCGCAGCCTCTCAAAGTCCCTGCGCTGCCCAAAACCCCGAAGGCCATGGAGCTGCACCCTGAGCATCACCCCAGCTTGCTGGCCTTGCACCCACAGGGTGCCAAGGGCATCATACTGCCCATGCTGCTTCTGGTGCAGGTGCTGGGGACACTCACGCAGGGTGTGAACACCCCTGCCCTGGTGCTCCCACCACCCAACGGCCTGGCCGGGACAGCAGAGCCCGGCGGGCTCTGGCACCCACCCAGGGCCCGGCTGGCCGAGGGTGCTGGCGGGTGCCCAGCACCACAGGGGCTGCCCCCGCTCAGCTGTCGCTGTCTGTGACGCTCCCTGTCACAGTCCTGCTCAGCTCAGCCCCGCCACCAGCACCCAGGTACGGAGCCGACCCAGGCGCGCTGGGACCCCGGGGTGCCCGTGTGTGGGTGCGGATGGGGAGGGTGGGGGGCACCGAGCCGCAGGGAGCCCTGAGGGGACTGTGGGTGGGGGGTCTGACCCGCGGTGCACACTCAGTGCTTGCAGTGCCTGAGGTCCCCGCGCATGGACCTGTGCCACACACCCGCCACCCGGGAGAAGGGCTGGTACCTGGCGCTGATGGCTCCCAATGTCAAGGGTCCAAACTACGCCTGGCTGGACCCCTCCCGGCTCTACTGCCACCCGCAAGTACCCAACACCTGGGGCAGAGGGCACCTGTGGACATGCTGGGGCGGGCTGCAGCTCCACAGGGTTGTTGGGGGCACCCAGCTGTGCCCAAGGGCACCGGCACGCAGGCTGTGGGTGCCCATGATGGGCTGCGGGCACCCAGCACCTCTGCTCTCCCCTCAGGGCTTGCAGGACTGCGTGGCCGACCTGCTGCAGCCCTTCCAGGGAGACCCCATCGACATGGTGGCCGGCATCGATGCCATGGGCTTCATCCTGGGTGAGCAGGGGTGCAGGTGAGCCCAGGGTCCCCATCCTTCATCCCCACAGGGTCTGACGGTGCCGTGTGCCCCCCGCAGGCGCTGCTGCCGCCGCCACACTGCGGAAAGGCTTCCTGGCCATCCGCAAAGCTGGGCACCTCTGCGTGCAGACGCTGGAGCAGCCCTACAGCGACTACTCAGGCCGGGAGAAGGTGATGGAGGTCCGCACCGACACCATCTCACCAGGTGAGCCAGCGGGGTGCTCCCATCTTGGGGGGGGTGGCCGGCACTGGGTGCTCAGCCACAGCCTCTGCCCCATTCCAGGTCTGCGCATCCTCCTCGTGGACCAGTGGGTGGAAACCGGGGGCACCATGCGAGCGGCCATCCAGCTGGTGGAGCGGCTGGGGGGGGTCGTGGCAGGTAGGAGGGGGGTGCCAGGGTACCCCAGGGTGCACCCGTGGGTGCAGCAGGAACACTGCCCTGTACCCTGGGGTAGCCGGTGCTGATCCTCGCCTTGTCTTGCAGGAGTCGCCGCCATCTGCATCGAGGACAGCGAGGGCGGGCGGTGGATCCAGGAGCGCTACAAGTGCGCCCACTGCGTGCCCCCCCGCCTGCAGCCCCGCTTCAACCACCACCAGCTGGGCTGGGAATGATGGGGGCTGGCACCCCACGTGTCACCCCATGTTGTGCAGGGCTGCTGGTTCTTTGGGGCAGGGATGCCCAGGGCATCTACCACCCCATTTAGCTTTCATCATACACGAGATGGTAACCCCCCTCGGTGGCAGCCGTCCTGCCCTGGCTCCGTCCCCCTGCCTCCCCACAAGACTGCACCTGGGGGCAGGGGGAGCCGCAGTCAGCCTTGGCCCCCAGCCCCACACCTTTGTTAAAAAGCATAAAAAAGGTTTTATTAAGATAAATGAGAACCCGAGAGCATCTGCGTCTGCGAGCAGTGCCTGGGTTTGCATAGCTGAGGGAGCTGCACGGGTGCTCCTGCCCGCCCGGCTGAGGATGCCCGGGCAGCCGGGGGGCCGGGGGTGGCAGGGCCGGCTCCCGGGGGCCAGCCGGGGCCGCCCCTCTTTGGTCCAGAGGTGTGAGCACCTGGGGGGGCCGGGGGCTGCCGCCTCACTGGCAGCACTTGGGTTTCTTGCGGGGCGCCGACAGGTACAGGTCGCTCTCGTTGCTGCTGATCCCTGGAGGGGCACAGGGAGGGTGGGTGGGGGACGAGGGGGGGACACCCGTGCGGGGGCAGCTGGGTATACTCACGCACGGTGTCGCCGATCTTGCGGGCGCTGCTGCGCTCCAGCTCGGCCAGCACGCTGCTCTCGAAGGTCAGCGCTGCCACGCGGAAGAAGAAATCCCGCACGTTCTCTCCTGCCCCATGGGATGAGACCCCCTGAGTGTCCCCTCACCTGGCCGGGCCCCGGGGTCTGCATCCCCCCACCTGGATGGGGACCCACCGGTGAGCGAGGAGACAGCCCAGTACTCCGCCTGCATCTCCTGGGCCACCTTCAGAGCATCCTTCTCTATCAGGCTGTATTGCGCCGGCGTCTGCCGCCGGGTGACAGGATGGCGGGTGGGTGACAGGGACAGCCCCGCTGAGCTGGGGCACAGGGAGCTCGTGGGATGGGGGACACACTCACGCTCAGGTCCTTCTTGGAGCCCACCAAGAAGAGGATAACGTTGGATGGGTCGTTCTCCTTCAGGGCATCAGCCAGCCACTGCCTGCGGGGGCCACTGTCACCGTCTGGTGGCCAAGCGCTGCCCTCTCGCTCGCCGTAGCGTTGCCGGCAGCCCCGCACCCTCCTGCCCGCTGTTACCCCCAACCAACCCTACCACCCCCCACACTCAACCCCAGTCCCACCTGGTCCCCTTGCCCACGTGTCACCTACCGCGTGTGCTCCAGGGACGCCACGTCGTTGACATCGAAGACGATGACGATGGCTGGGGGGGGTAAAAGGAGGGATGAGGTGGAGATGGGGGCAGCCCGCGGGGGTGGGACGTGGTGGGGACCTCACCTTGTGCTCCCCGGTAGTAGGTGGAGGCGATGCACTTGAAGCGCTCCTGGCCGGCCGTGTCCCACCTGGGGGGTGCGGGAGGTGAGGGGGGGGCTGTGGGCTGCACGGGGAGGGGGCTGGCACCTACTCACAGCTGCAGGCTGAAGGGCACCCCCAGCACCTCGAACCGCTCCATCTCAAAATCCACCCCAATTGTCGCCTTGTAGTTCTTGTCGAAGGTGTCCTTGCAAAAGCTGAGAGGGGGAAAGGGTGTCAGCAGCCCCCCAGTTCACCCTCCGCCACGACCCACCCTTGGGGGCTCAGTGCCCCCACCCTGAGGGTGCCCAGCACCAGGTCCAGACAGAGTCAGGCTCAACCGGAAGTGCTGCTGTCCTTTTTTGGGGGGTCTCTTCCCCTGCCCCCCCCTGCAGACCCTCCCCGGGGGAGGTCCCGTTACCGGTTGATCAGGCAGGTCTTCCCCACCGAGAGGTCCCCCACCACGATGATCTTGGAGATCTTGAACCTGCCAGGCAGGAGGACACGTGGCCGCTCAGCGGGGCGGGGGGGTCCCCGCCTGCCCCCGCCCAGCCGGCCATGGGGACAGAAGGGTTCATGGGGTGGAGGAGTGTCACCGCAGCCCCCCGTGTCCTGCAGTGCCCTGCAGCGCGGCTCTCCCGCCCCGCCACCAGCCGCAGCCCAGCTTGGACCCCCTTTCCCCCCCCTGCACCAAATTCCTGTGCCGTGACGCAGGGCTCGGCACATGGGCAGCGCCGGCAGCCACGCGGCGTCAGGGACCCCCCACGCGGGGCTGGCGGGGCTGTGAGCCCCTCGTCACCAGCCCCCCCACCCAGCCCTGGGGTGGGGGCCCCTGAGTCGCCCCAAACTCACCCCACAGTGCCCGTCCGCTGCTCCTGGCAGGCGCTGGCCACCCTGGGGTGGAAGGCGGGGCGGGAGTGCAGGGCGGCCTCCTTCCGAAAACACTGCCGGGGGGGACAAAGCGGGACACCGGGCTGAACACGGGGCTCAGCAAGGCCAGCCCTGGGTCACTGTTGCCCCCCCTGCTCACCGGGGGCAGGTCAGCGATGACCCTGTCCCTGCGGACCGGAGCCAGGATGTTCATCGTCCCGCGGAGACGCCTGGGTGGCCGGGGGGAGAGGGGACAGGCCAAGGGCCACTGCGAGGCCTGGGGACAGAGGGAGCGGTGATGTCCCCGTATCCCAGTTGTCCCCATGCACTGTGTCCCCGATTACGGCTGTCCCTGTACCCTCAAGCAGGGCAGTCCCCTTATCCCAATTGTCTCTACATCCCCGTGTCCTGGCTTTCCCACGTCCCCAGGCGTGGTTGTCCCCGTGTCACAGCCACTCAAAGATCTCTGAGTGTGGCTGTCCCCACGTCCCAGCTGTCCCTGTGTCCCAGCTGTCCCCGTGCATCCCCACATCCCTGTGCATGGCTGTCCCCTTGTCCCAACTATCCCCACAGCCCAAGTGTGCCATCCCAGGGTACGGCTGTCCCCACGTCCCAGCTGTCCCCATGTCCCCAAATGTGGCTGTCCCCATGGCCCAGCCATCCCTACATCCCTGAACACCAAGGTACCACTGTCCCCGTGTCCCAGCTGCTCCCACATCCCAAGTGTGGCATGCCAATGCACAACCATCCCTGTGTCCCACTGGTCCCCGTGTCCCCAAGTGTGGCTCTCTCTATGTCCCATCCATTCCCAGGTCGTCGTGTCCCTCCTGTCCCCACGTGTACCTGTCCCTGTGTCTCCCCATCCCATTCACGCCCATCCTCGTGTCCTCATGTCCCCACACCCCCGCGTGTGCCTGTCCCCGGGTCCCCCACCCCGTGTCCCCCGTGCACAGTCCCCACCATCCCCAAGCACATCCCCCAGCCGCATCCCTGTCCACGGGCCAAGCCCTCCCCGCCCCGTCCCGGTGCCCTCGGCAGAGGAACGGGCAGCGGGTCCCCGTTCCAGCGAACCTCCCGGCTCCGGTAGCGGTGCTCGGCGCCGCACGCCCAGCCCCGGACAAACCGGCGTTCTGGCTCCTCCCCCGCGGGGGCGGGGCGGGGAACCCGGTTCCTCCGGTGCTGGGCCACCGCGCTGCAGCCCACGCGATGGGCCCCCGGTAACCCCCACACCGGGGCTCATCCCCCCCCCGCCAGCGGGGCGGCAGCGTGGGGGGGTGGCGGAAGCGGTAGGACTACAACTCCCATGAAGACTCGCGGCGCGGGAATTTATTTGCGCATGCGCGCAGGAAGCAGACGGACAGCACTACCATTCCCGGCGTGCCCCGCGGCACCGCGAGAGTTGATGCGGGGGAGGGAAGTCTCGCGATATTTGGCGCTATAAGCCCGTGCGCGGCGGGGCAGGCGGCCCCTTTCGGCTCCCGCCCGGCCAGGATGGCGCCCAAGGCCAAGAAGGAGGGTGAGCGCTGTGGGCCGTGCGGCGGCGGGAGGCCGTGCCGAGGCGGCCTCCGGTGCGCGGGTGTTCGTGGGGAGGCCGGGCCGGGCTGGGCTGAGCGGGGCGGGGGGTGGTGGAGGGTTGCGGCGCGATGCTGGGCCGCGGGCACGTGGAGGGGCCTGCACCGGCGGCACGGCCCGGTTGGTGTGAGGGGAGGGGGCCCCAAGGCGGTGCGAGGACCTTCAGGGTGTGTGGGGACTGGGGAGGAAATGAGCTTCGGAGGCCGCTGGTGAGGTGGGAGCTTGGTTTGTTGCGTGGGGAAGGGGAAACTTCCACTCCCCTTGGGCGTTTTGGGGAGGTCTTGGCTGGGTGAGGGAGCGTGGGCCACTCGGAGGGTCCTGTTCATTAAACTGTGATGGGGAGACCATGGCCCCGTGGGACAGGTGAGGGAGCACGTTGTGCAGATCCTGGTTGTGCTGACTGAGCTGTTGTCGCAGCTGTGCCTCCGAAGACAGAGGCAAAGGCGAAGGCGCTGAAGGCCAAGAAGGCCGTCCTGAAGGGGGTCCACAGTCACAAGAAGAAAAAGATCCGCACATCGCCCACTTTCCGCAGGCCCAAGACCCTGCGACTGCGGCGGCAGCCCAAGTACCCCCGGAAAAGCGCCCCACGGAGAAACAAGTACGTGTGGGTTGTTGGGCTCTGCCCTGCCCAGGTTTTTACGGGGTGGGGACCTGTGTCCTTCTGCAGGTCCCAGGGTGACACTTTGCCAGTGTGCTGCCCTGGGAGCTGAGCTTCACCTTGGTGACAGAGTGATGGGCGTTTGGGGTGCAGGTGATGATTTAAAGCGACCAAAGCCTGAGAGTTCGTGATTAGAGCTTTTTTTTGGCAACTGATGCACCCCAGACCTTCTTAGGTGGTAGCTCTGGTATTTGAGAACTCCTGAAGCGCAAAGGTGGTTTCTGTCAGTCTTCTGCTAACCACAGGGTATGTCTCCTGCAGGCTGGACCATTACGCAATTATCAAGTTCCCTTTGACCACAGAGTCTGCAATGAAGAAGATAGAGGACAACAACACTCTGGTTTTCATCGTTGATGTCAAAGCAAACAAGCACCAGATCAAACAGGCTGTTAAGAAGCTGTATGATATTGATGTGGCCAAGGTCAACACATTGATTAGGTGAGAAAAGAGGGAGAGCAGGTCACTGGTGGGTGCCTTTAGTAGAAAATGTGAACACGTGTGAGCGTCAGCAGTTGTGGGTGTTCACAGCTTGTGTGGGATTAAGCTCCGTAGCATCTTCAGTGTTGAAGTTTTGAGAAATGCAAATTGTGACTGAGCACATCTCAGTGGAAGTGGGAAATGTTGTTAGACCAGAGGGTTGGCTACATCAAGGAGCTCTTATAACACCAAGCAACTCTTGTGCAAGTGATGTAAACGTTTTTTTACCACTGAGGAAAGTGATGTTTCCAAAGGAACCACTGATGCACACTGCTGTAGCGGGAGGTGGGGCAGGTGGGAGGAGTTGTGCCTCTGTTCTGATGCCTCTTCCTCCCTAGGCCTGATGGGGAGAAGAAGGCTTATGTCCGACTGGCTCCGGATTACGATGCGCTGGATGTAGCCAACAAGGTGAGAAATCCTTGAAGCTTTGTAGCTCCTGTTATCTGCCTTGTATGTTCTGCATCTGGTTGTTCTTCCTGGCGTACAGGTGAGGTACTAGTGCTTCAAGCATGGTGGCACTTCTGTGGAGTGTCCTGGTAGTTAGACAGGATCCAAATGTTCAGAAGCAAGAGCACATGCTCTAGCAAAGCACAGTTCTGCCTGGAAGGTGATGGGGTTAGGTGGGAAAAGTTACTGAGAGAGAATTGCTGCTGTTCTCCAATCCTCCAGGGAGGGGCTCCACAGGACTGCAACAGCTGTGGAGTATTATAGGGAAGATGCAGAAACTGCCCTGCAGCAGCTTCTGGGTTGAAATGGCATTTGTCCTCACAGTGTTCTTGGCCAGCACTGTTGGCAGCTCATTAGAACAGGTGGAATGACGCCAGCGGCACGGCTGCACTACTGGCTGGGGCACAGGAGGGGGTTTTACTGGGCAGGTGGCTTCGTCTGGAAGCGGCCAACAGTTCAGTCCTTGCAGTGGTACAAACTAGGGGAATGCAGCTCAGTGCAAGGGTCACTGCAGAATAAATGCATGAAGCGGTTGTGTAAGGCACTAGGGCAGGTCTGGGAGGAAGAAGCCTCTCGGGAGGACAGGACTCCTGGACAGATGCAATGATGGCCGTGGTGGTGGCTCTGCCTTTCCACCACTGTAACATCTGTTTTAATGTGCTTTCCTTCTTTGCAGATTGGAATCATCTAAACTTCATCCACTGAGGACTGTACAGACAGGATAATAAACCCTGTGACACCACTGAGGGACTCATGTGTTTTGTGACAGCATAGCCCGTGCCAAAAAGAGTGCACCGCAAACTTTTCGGGCTTTGTTTCAGTAAAGGGGGTTCCTCCCTCCCTCCCTGGCACTGTGTGGGCAGAGCTCGCTGCACTGTGAGAGGATTGCACGGGGTGGCAGTGCTGTCTCGTGCTTGGGGTCTCCTGGATCGCTGATGTGTTCTCTCAGCTGTGGGTAGACAAGAGGTGATGCTCCCCAAATCTCAATATCTCCATTTAGTTACCTGACACCTTGAGTTTCCTCCTGCATTTTGTTGCCCTGTGTAATTAGCATGTGCTTGTGATCACCATTATCAGTGTCCTGCAAAGCTTTGTGGAGCTGATGAGTGCCCAGGAGGCAGGTAGTAACCGCAACAAAAACACATTGATGGTTCAGATTGGGCACAAGCACAGTGCTGCACCATTTTCCGAGTGTATCAACTATGTGCTTATGCTGCAGGCTTCAGTTGACGAAGCCCTCAAGCTAATATCACAGGGGCTTTGTGTGGCTCTTTTTTTTCTGGCATGATCCCTTCTCCCTGCACTGCAGTGTGCAAATCGCAGCCTGATTTCCCTGATATTGTTCCTGTTGTGTTGCCTGTAACCTCACATGGTTCACAGCCCTCACCAGGGCTGTTTGCAAACGAGCTGTTGTTGCTGCCTCGGCAGTCTTGTGCTTCCTGAAGTTTCTAGATGAAACCGGCTTTTCAGAGTGAAGAGCTGCAAGAATGTGGAGCGCTGGGTGAGTAGGTGAAGCATGGCCAAGCCTTCAGGAGTATTTCGTCCTAAGTATGTGGTTGGACTTGACTGCAATGGTGAAAGCTGTGAGCAAATATTGATTGATGTAATTGAGCTCTTGGGCAGTGGGGACACTGAGTTCCTTTGAGCCTTTTGCAGGGCATGGCAGAGACCTGGGGGGGTGGGGTGGGTGGAAAGGGGGACCTGTCCCAACTGCTGCTGCTCTGTGGACCTTGGGGTGAAGATCTGTCACAAAACCTGTGTGCAGAGCTTGGCTGCAGTGAGCTGGGGTTGGCAGTGGGGGCTGCTTGGAAGTACCCCTTTTCTCCCTGTGTCCTGTGGAGTGCTTGGCTGGGCTGGGCGGGAGGTGAGGGTCCTGCCTGCTCTAAGGGCTCAGAAACTGCCTGGAGGGCAGAGTTGCATCTTCCCTGGACAATGGTCCCTGTCCTGACCCTGATCCAGCTCTGCTAGCACCCTGGGCACGGCCCAGAACCTGGAGCTCACCCCAACCCAGGTCAGGGGCTTCACACTCGGAGAGTGAAGGCTGTTGGCCGGTTTTGTGGGGCCAGATGAGGCTGAACAACAGGTCTGTGACACAGCCCCGCCGCTGAGAGTGCGGTGGTGCCAGGCCCTGGGACACCACGCTCCCTCCTGGGCCTGATGTTGTGTGCACGTTTTTGGGGTTGAGGGCACCAGCCCAACCTCCTGCTCATGGCCTGGGCACAGCCTGGGAAGGGGACAAGCAGCAGTGGGGACTCTGTGGGTCTGTCTGAGTCCTGTGAATCGCCCTAGCTGTAGTCACCCCCAGAAAGATGTGAGGGAAGCAGTGCCCCTTTTGTAGCAAAGCCTGCAGGTACATGCTGCAGCATGGAGGTGGGGAGGGATCTCACATCAGCGTGACTTGCAGTCTGCCCTTGCCCTGTGCTGGGTGGCTGCTGCCGTCTGCTGCTCGGCTTCCCTGCGCTTGCCCCTTGCTCTGTGCTGGCAGCTGGCCCGACCCACAGCTGCCCCAGCCCGGCCAGCGCTGCTGCGGGGAGATGCTGCGGCTGGAAGCCAGGAGGGGAACGGGATGGAGCCAGGCTCTTCGCTTTGGGAAGCTTTGTCATGCCCGAGCCTTCCAAGCTGCTGTGAGGGCGGTGGGAGCGTGGGCTGGTCCCCTGAGCCTGTGACCTGCCGGGCAGAGCTGTGTCCCCTATGTGTGGAGAGACAAGGGGGAAGGTGTGAAGATCGGGGTGAGGGGAAGCAGATTTGGGCTTGATTGTGTGGGGTGGTTGCAGATGGAGTCTGCGCACAGAGGCTGAGCTGTTGGGTGTGTGGCTGAGGGGAAGGTGCTCCGCTGGTTGTGCTTTGAGTGAGGAGGGGGCAAATTGGGGGGGTTGAAGCTGGTCCCTGCCCACACAGCATCACAAATATCTGATCTGTCTGGAGCCTGGGCAGGATCCCAGCCCTGTAGGGTGTTTACCAGCTCCCTGGAGGTAGCGTGGTTCCCCCACCACTTCCACTTCATCAGCAGCTTATTTCAACCACAGCTCCTGGCTCTGCCTGAGCTGCTGGTGGGGTTTTTGGGATGGATCCTGCCCTGCAGCAGGGGCTAGGCAGGAGTCCCTCTAAGCCCTGCTGCTTTCTGCCAGCCTGGTGCGATCCCGGTGCTGTCACGTCAGCAGGATTTGCCACTCTGGTGCTCCACAGGACTGGCTGGGCCGGTTCTGGCCCTGCTCCTCCAGGGAGCTGAACCTCTTCTCGCCTCCCAGCCGCTCTGGGGGGGCTGCTGGAGTCAGCCAGGTCCTGCTGCTGCAGGAGGGGGCCCAGCACACTCGCAGGGGGCTGGAGCTGTGCTGTGCTGGTGAAGATCGCTCCCGGGGGGATGTGAGCACACAGCAATCTTCCAGGAAGAGCCCGTGGCCTCACATGGCTTCCCCCTGCCAGCTCGGCTTCACATGGCTGCCTGGTGAGTCACACAGCCCTGCCAGGCTCCTCAGTGCTGGGCAGGCAGGCTGGGCACCTCAGCAAGGCTTGGTACCGCTCCTGGCTCCCTTCCCCTGCTCCCTGCACAGCCCTGGCTCTCTGGAAGAGCAGATGAGGAGGAGCAGAGGGACCCATCTGTGGGAGGGATGGGGTCTTGCTGTTCAGGGTGCAGCTGGGCTGGCAGGACCCAGCAGGCTTGAGTGCATCCCTGGAGAGTCCCTAGAACAAAGCGAGTGGTAGGAACGTGCCCCCTCCCTCCCCAGGGACTGCCAGCCCTCTGCTGGGAACAGAGACACAGCCTTTCCTGTGGCCCTGTCCCCTCCATCTTCCCCCGGACACAGAAAAGCCAGCCCAGATGTGCTGCGGCAGCAGTAAACAGACCGATTTTAATGCACGTAACACCCAACATCACCACGGGAAGGATTTGTCCTTTCCCTCGCAATCTTCTCAGGCCACCAGCTGCGAAATGCAGCTGCCCCTGGCCCCCCAGCTGCCTGCACAGAAGCTGGCTTGGGCTGCTTCTCCATCAGCCATGCCCCTGGCTTCAGTGGCATCCCCACAGCTCGGTGAGGCTGTTGGACTGGTCCAGCAGGGAAGAGGTTTTAGGCTACAGAGAGGGTGAAGGCAGGGCCCGGGGCCAGGGAGTGAGCCCTAAGGCACATCAGAGTAGGTTTGGAGAGCCCAAAACCTCCAGGAGCCAGAGCCCGGGTACCCCTTGGCACATATATCTCAGTCTATCAGAAACTTCTCACCATCCACGTCTCTCCCCGCAGAGCCCTTGTGTAGGGAGGGGCAAAAATCGGAGCGGAGGAGGCGAGAGAAGTACATGAGGATCATGGCATCGAGCAGCAGGAGGTTGGCGGCAAGGAAGGCACCCTGGCCCTGGATCTCCACGTAGCGGAGGAAGTACCAGGTGAGGTAAACCTGGGGCGCCAGGCGGAAGATGAAGTACATCACCAGGTTGACGTACTTGTTGGCCTTGTAGAGCGCCGGGGAAGGCACGTTGCTCATCTTCAGCAGCATGCGGACGGTGAGAAAGATGTTGCTCACCTCCACCAGCAGCAGCAGCACCGCTGCCACCAGGAAACGGCCTGTGATGATGAGCGAGAGGAAGGCAGAGATGGCCTGGGAGGGTGGGGGGAGACAGCAGGGTCAGCTCTCCCCCACTGTGAGGGAGAGTCTGTCCCCTCTGGGCTTTGGGCATACATAGTGCTCCTCCCTGCCACCCAGAGACCCCACCAGCCCCCCCAGGCACCTGGGCTACAGGAAAACCAGTCTGGAGAGCCCATTCCCCTGGGACCAGTTACACAGCCTTGTGCTGGAGAGCTGGGACCAGCCTCCAGCTCTTTCCCTCAGCTGGTGCGGCAACCTGTCTGGCTCCCGGCACTCGGAGCCAACACTGGCAGGCATCCTGCCCCGCCAGGCGCCCTCGCCTTGATGCACAGCCAGGGCGAGGCGGAGGGAAGGGCTCCGGCTTGCCCCACCGTAGCGCTCAAAACCTGCATGGGCTGGGCCCTGGGGGCAGCACTCACCATGGCGTGGTGCACCAGGTACTCCCAAGATGAGCGGGACTGATGGTTGAAGATGATGTCAAGGCTGTCGTGGATGAAGTAGCCTGCGGGATGAGGGAGAAGAACTGATGGGGTCTGGCTTGTGCATCATGACCCGCTGCGGTAAGGGGGAGCAGTGAGGAGGGGTAAGGTGGCGTGACCGTGTGCCAGGTGTCGGGAACGCCCCTGCCCTGGCTGAGTGTTGGGAAATTGCCAGGCCCTGGGGTTGGCAGCCTGGGAGCTTTGTGTTTGTGGTTAAAGCAGGAGGCACAGAGCTTCGCTTGGCCCTTGAGCCGGGGCCTCAGCCCAGGCGGGTGGGCTGGGTGAGGCTGAAAAGGCATAGCATAGTGGGGAGGCCACAGCCATCGCCCTGCCTGGCCCCTTACCTGAGGAGAAGCAGACCAGCAGGTGCCCTGAGACGCTGTAGCCATCCTGGATGTCGGAGAGCAGCTCCGGGGAGTGCCAGAGGCTGCGGGAGAGGAGGGAAGGGGTGTCACTTGGGTACCAATACAGGGCACAGAGATGGGGAATGTGGGGACCCCGGCCCCCACTCCCCGTGCCTCCTCCCTTGGGGGCAGCGCCCAGGGTCGTGCTCTCGCTGGGGCCCGGAGCCCCGGTCAGGATGTGCCCCATGTCCCTGCCAGCCCCCCGCAACCCGCGGTACCTGAAGAGGGCCCATAGCCCGGCCAACACGGAGTGTACGAAAGAGACCAGGAGGTTCCACCAGCGCCAGGCGCGGCCGGGCCGGCTCCGCACGGCGGCGGGCTGGGGCAGGGCCAGTGCCGCCCGCCGCAGCGCTCCGAAGATCGCNCGGGACAAGCGGCGGCGGGGCGGGCGGGGGCGGGATGGCCACGCCTCCCTCTGACCACGCCTTCCCTGTTTTACCACGCCTCATAGCTTGATCACGCCCCCTCCGCTTGATCGCGCCTGCGCGGGAGGGGGCGTGCAGGGGGCTGGGCGTGTGCGTGCACGTGCGCGCGCGGATTTGCCCGCACGTGTGCAAGGCGGTGCTCGTGTTTCTAGAAGGTGTTGCACGGGGTGTGGCGCTTGTTCCTGCTTAGCGCTGCGTGTGTGCGAGGCGTTGCACGCGTGGATGTGAGGTGTCGAACACGTGCAGGGCGTTGCACGTCTGCACCGGGCAGCACAGGAGCGGGGGCACAACGCTTTGCGCAGCTGTGCTGTGCCCTGCGCATCTGTGCCGGTACTGCACAGCTGGTGTGGGCCGTGTACATCTGTCCTGGGCTGCCTGGAGGGGTTGTGGCGCCAGGCACAGTGGGGGTACCGGGAAAACCACCGTGCCGTGGAAGAATGGTGGACAAACGGGTTAGGAGCGCAGCTGGCTGGGTGTGCACAGCGAGCTCCCACAGCGCGCACGGAGACATGGAGGGGACCGGGGCGAGGGAGAGGGAAGCAGGTGCCCCCGAACATCAGCATGGCAGCGGGGTGAGGCCGGTTCTGTGGGCACGGCTGGTTCCTGCGTGGGGGCCCTGTCCCATCGCTGGCCCTCGGTGCAGGGTACCGGGCTCTGGCTGAGCCCCCGCCCCGCGGTAGGCTGGGCTGGGTGTCGCTAGATGGCAGCATGGCCACGTGGCCTGCGCGTGGCACTGCCACCGTTGTCCCCGCTCCAGGACAGTAGCAGCCACCTCTGTGTGCAGGGCACAGAGCCCCCTTCGCGCTATAGGTGCCCCCATGGCCGGCTTGAGCGGTGCTCGTGGTCCTGGGGGTCTAAAGCGGGTGGGGGAGCAGGGAGGGGACCCGGGCCCTTTGTGCCTGGCCTTACGGTAGCACAGCCCCCGGGATGGGTGCGCCCCAGACTCGGGGCTGTGGGGCAGGAGGCTACTGCAGGCACCGCCGCTCTTTGGGGGTGCGGGGTGTCCTGCTGGCACCCACCAGGCTGGGGGCGGCAGGTTCAGGGCACCCCAAACCCGTCTCCCAGGGTGCTGCCCAAGGGGACCTGGCTCCCCGTGAAACTGGGGGGCCCAGCCAGGCCGCTTTAGCTTGGCATCATCCGCTCTCCCGGCCGAGCCCCATCTCCCCGTAGCCCCTACAGGCGTGACGCTGGGGGACGGGCGCGGCCCGCGGTGTTTTGTCCACCCGCGGCCGCTGTAGCGGCTCCCGGAAGTGTCTCCATGGAGACAGGAGGAGCTCGGGCCCGACCGGGGCGGTGATGGAGAAATACGAGCGGATCCGGGTGGTGGGGAGAGGGGCCTTCGGGTGAGGGCGGCCCCGTCGCACCGGGCGTGGGGGAAGTGGGGGGGGATCTCGAAGCCGTGGCAACGCGAGTGTGGGGGGCGCTGGCCGTGTGGCACCGCGGGGTGGGAGGCCGCAAGGCGCGTTACCACGGCAACAAGGCGCACAGGCCCTGTCGCCGTGGCAACGGGGAGGTCAGCCGGCGTGTGGCACCCTGGACGTGGGGGGGTCCAAGCCCTGGTTGTTTCCATGGCGATAGGGTGGCTTGGCACTGGGTGTGTGACACCCGTGGAGGGGTGTGGATTGCAGGACCTGTTACCATGGCAACGGGGGGGTGCAGGGGCCATGTGTCACCACAGGGTGGTGGCCAGGCCCTGTCCTCCCCTCACCGCTGAGGCCCTGTCCCCGTCCCACAGCATCGTGCACCTGTGCCTGCGCAAGGCCGACCAGAAGCTGGTGATCCTGAAGCAGATCCCGGTGGAGCAGATGAGCAAGGACGAGCGGCTGGCGGCGCAGAACGAGTGCCAGGTCCTCAAGCTGCTCAGCCACCCCAACGTCATCGAGTATTACGAGAACTTCCTGGAGGACAAGGCGCTCATGATCGCCATGGAATACGCCCCAGGTGGGCCCTGATCTCCTTGACAGGTCCAGGGGATACCAGGCCCTCAGCTCTCCTTGGGTTAGGCTGCTGTGGCCCTGTGTTGTGGTTCTTGTGAAGATCCCGCACCTTGGACCACCAAAGAGTCCAAACGTACGTGTCTGGAGCAGATGTTGTAGAAAAGGATCTGAGGGTCTTGGTGGGCACTAAGTTGATAGTGAGTCAAGTGACTCATCATTGGCACAGGTTGCCCAGAGAGGTTGTGGAGTCACCATCCTTGGAGATATGTAAAAGACAGGTTGTGGTCCTGGGCAACCAGCTCTATGTGTCCCTGCTTGAGCAGGGGACTGGACCAGAGAACCTCCTGATGTCCCTTCCACCCTCAACTGCTGTGTGATTCTGTGATGATCTGCCTTACGCCTGCTAATCATGTCAGAAACAGAGCGATTCCTAACACCTCTGTCACTGATAAGTGTGCTGCCATCTGCCCTTGGTTTACATTTCACAAACTTTTCCCTTGATCAGCTCTCGGCCACGCTGCTGGTCCCACAGCTCTGTGTGGGAAGGTGTGATTTCTAATGAGATTTGCTGTGGAATTTAAGACGAAATCAACATCTGCATGAGGGTTTGTTAAAAGTTGTGCCTGAGACCTGAACCTGGACCTTCCCTTCTCGACAGGGGCCTCTCAGTGCCACGTGGCCTCTCGGACTGCAAGAATTCTCTTGTGCAGAACAGGCTTATCTTGTTCTGCCATCAAGGTTTATGTCCTTCTCCGAGAGCTGTAATTTTAGTGTTTCTTTTCCTGCTGCCTTTGACACTATGTCAACAGTAACTTCTCTCTTGCTGTTTCTTTGTCCCACCAACTGTGCAGCTATTGTTCTCTGCACGGTCATGGGAGCATTGGAGGATGGTGCTGCGTGTCCCACCAGGCTGTGTTTTCTCTCGTGCACTTGGCTTGTTAAGAGGTCTGTGGCTAATTCCCCCCGGCTTTAAGGCTGGGTTTGCACTGCCCTGTGCAGCCACCCTTGCTGACAGCCCTTTGTTGTTCTTTGCAGGGGGCACATTAGCTGAGTTTATTCATAAGCGCTGTAACTCCTTGCTGGACGAGGACACCATCCTGCACTTCTTTGTGCAGATCCTCCTGGCTCTTCACCATGTGCACACCAAGCAGATCCTGCACCGCGACCTGAAGACTCAGAACATCCTCTTGGACAAACATCGCATGATTGTCAAGATCGGAGACTTTGGTATCTCAAAAATCTTGAGCAGCAAGAGTAAAGCCTACACGGTGAGTGGCCTGGCTTTGCAAGGGAACTACTGACCAAAATTCTGGACTTGTCTCACGATAGTCTCTTGGAACCTGCTGTAGGCAGCGAGGTTGGATGTAGCCCACTTGCAGTAGGCCACATCCATGTTTCACATGCTGCTTTGCTCCTTGGAGCTTATATGGGCTCAGGTCTTCATGCCCAAGTTGTTGCAGCTCTGCGGGCTGCAAAAAGGTGAGAAGAGATCTGCCTGCCCACGCCTGGGAGAGGATGGGGTGTCTGGGCCCACTGGTGAGGGTAGACAGGGTTCCTCCTGCTGTCACAGGGGATGGATGGTGTTTGCAGGCTTGTCTCAAGCCTATTTGGCAACTGAATTCCTGCCTGTGCCCTGCTGTCCTGCTTTGTTGTAATCTCTTCTCTCTGCTTGAGACTTCAGTATCGTTCCCCACCTGGTCTAATCTGACTAGACATTTATATCACTCTCGTTGCTCTGGGCTCTGATTCTCTCATGTGGATAGGAGCAAAATTAGAGGTAATCTCTGTGCAAGAGAGGTCTCTGGAAAGGCAAATCGTCCTGTTTTTCACGGAGATTGTCAGCCAGATGTTGACACCGGGGAACAAAAGCCCAGCTCCACTAAGCTTTGGTTGGTGGTGCTCTAGCCAGTCTGCGCACTGGGCTCTAAACTGAGCCTTTCTCTTTCCACCTCTCTGCCCCAGTTTCACAGTGTCATGGCAGATTTCTGTCTCTTCTAGGTTGTGGGAACTCCATGTTACATCTCCCCAGAGCTCTGCGAAGGGAAGCCTTACAACCAGAAGAGCGATATCTGGGCTTTGGGCTGTGTCCTGTATGAACTCGCCAGCCTCAAGAGGGCTTTCGAAGCTGCGGTAAGAGGGATATATAGTTTACACTTAACACAGGGAGCTGTGGCCTCTTACAAAGGTGAAAAATGTATGCTTGGATCCTTCTTCTCGCTGAGCCTGAAGGTGTGAAGGCAGAGGCTGAGAACTTGTTGCTCCTTGGCCTCGTCTCTGACCACCTAGCCACTGTATGGATCTCTTGTTTTCTCTCCAGAATCTTCCTGCCTTAGTATTGAAGATCATGAGTGGGACGTTTGCCCCGATATCGGATAGATACAGCCCTGACCTGCGCCAGCTCATCCTCAGCATGCTGAACCTGGATCCTTCCAAGCGACCCCAGCTGAATGAGATCATGGCTCAAGCCATCTGCATTCGGCCCCTTCTGAACCTCTACACCGACGTGGGCAGTGTCAAAATGAGAAGGCAAGTGACACTGCTACCTTAGTGTCCCCTGAGAGGGGCTGCCACAGCCCACGACACGTCTGACAGGCTCACTGTCTCTGTTGTGAGCTCTGAAAAGAGTGTTGTCCCTGTGCAGCTCCTGCGTTACCCAACGTGCAGCTGCTGCAGGCTGAGTGTGGCCCAGTGGTTTGGGGCCACGGCAGGTGTGGGCTTGTTGTGGCAGTAACAGTGAATAGAGAGTTGTGAGCTCAGGGGGAAGCAAACTGATGCCAACTCCTCTCTCTCAGGTGCTCTCAAAGCACCTACTGAAGCAATTCTTCAGGCTATTCAGCTGTGGCTTATGCTGTAGCTCTGCCCAGACCTTCTGTGATCCAGGGCTCTGCAGGACCTTTGGGGCTGAGCTGACATTAAGGACTTGATTTTGGTTTGGCAGGCCTGAAAAACCCTTGGCTCCAGTGCCGGCAGTGACCCACAGCCGGACGGGGGGACGAGTGAGCAGCGCCAGGCCGAGGGGTGAGTCCTGGCATGGTGTGATCAACACAGCTCTTTTGGGAAGGACCCTTTCCCTTGGATGTCAGGGGGTCAGGGAGGCACTCGAGCTTCTGGAGAGAGGAATTTAAGAGACGTCACCTTCCCCGAGCACTGGAGGAGCTCACAGGCACTGCGACTCTGGGGACCAAGCAGCTCTCTGGGTTTTCAACCCTTGAATCAAGTTTCTGGAGGTGCTGAGGGTGGATGTCCCAGTGCAGGGCAATGCAGGTGGCACTGGTAACAATTAGCTAGAGCTGTTGTGTTGCCGCTTCCCTCAATTCGGGGATAAAATACAAGGAGCTTTCCCCATGTGCCTCTCTCATCACTGGCTGGGAGCTCCCCAGCAGCTCCTGGATGGCTGGTGTTTCTTTTCCTGAGGAGAACCGAGGATCCATGTTAATGATTTCTCTTTGACCCGCAGGTGTTCGAGGCAATTCAGCCAGGACAGGAATCCCTCCTCCGCTGTCATCCATCTACACCTGGGGGAGCGGGATCACTACCCCCCTCCGCCTGCCCATGCTTAACACCGAGGTGGTGCAGGTGTCTGCTGGCAGGACGCAGAAGGCTGGGGTCACCAAATCGGGGCGGCTCATCATGTGGGAGGTGAGTGACGGGGAGACTGGGGCAGGCAGTGGTTGTGGAAGCCTCGGATGTGTGATTCATGAGGAGAAGATGTTTCTGCTCTTTACACTGCTGTGTGCCCCAGGACCACAGTCCCGTCCAGAGTGTAGGTGCCACTGCTGAGCCTGTGGGAAGGGGCTCATCTGCGTTCTCTAACCCTGCTCTTGCTGTGCAGAGGTGCAGGAGCTGACGTGGCCTCTCTCCACCAGGCTCCCCCCATGGGTGCTGCGGGAGGCCCTTCTCTCCCAGGAGCCACCGAGCAGCTCCAGCCTCAGTTTGTGTCCCGTTTTCTGGAGGGACAGTCCGGCGTGACCATCAAACACGTGTCCTGCGGTGATCTCTTCACAGCCTGCCTCACAGGTGAGCCGCTGCCTCCTGCCTTCTCCTGGCCGAGTCCCAGCCCGTCGGGGTTGGCAGCTGCTTTTGCAAATGCAGCGTGACGGCCTGGGGAGCCAGATCAGAGAGCAACCTGAGAGACTGGGCTGAGGTGACACGAAGGCCTTTGTGACATGTAACATCAGGTGGGGGGCAGAAATGGCAGGCACAGTCTTCGTATGATGCCACACTGGTCAACTTGTTCCCAAAGGTCTGTCTGGTTTGGGGAGGGCCACAAATCTCCTCTTTTTGTTGTCCTGGCTGTGCTGGTGTCACCTGCAGCCAGAACTGGCCTGTACAGTGGGGGCTGCAGTGTGAGGAGCATCAGGGTAGTTCAGCCTTTCTCTGTTATGTGCTCTGGGTGTGACACAGACACAAGCAGTGACCAGCAGTGACTGGTGTTGCAGAGAGAAGTCACCATGAGCTCCTGCATGGCCAGTTGTCCTCAGCCACAGGCAGGCAGGGTCTGGAGACCTCTCAGAGTGGGCCAGGAGACGTTCCAGACAGGAGGGGAGCACACACACCAGCCCAAGGCCATATTTGTGGAGCAAATCCCTCCCAATGGTCCTGTGGGAGCCCTGTTTGCACTTCTGCTGGGGATCAGGGCACCAAATGACAGATATGCACCCGGAAAACTCGGTAGGCATGTGTTTGTCCTCCCTCTCCATGTTGTTTCCTGCCACCTTTCAGCTGGGCGGCTGCTCAGTGAATGCTTCTGTGTATTTAACACCTTGACAGACGGTGGAGTTAGCAGCTCCTGCGTACACAGCTGCAATAATGTTATCTCAGCGCTCTCCTATCATCTGCTGTTTGTTTGCCGAGCTGTCGCAGCACATCGAGGCTGCTGCTCTCTGGAAGGTCACTGGAGGCCTCTGGCCCCCCAGCAAGTTACGGGTCAGAGTGGGTCCAAACAGAGCGGCTGTCCTGGGAGCCAGAGCCAGCTCCACAGGCTCTGCCTGCCTTGCAGGGCCCCGCATGTGCCTGTAACATGGCTTCTTTCTGCTTTTTCAGATAGGGGGATAATCATGACTTTCGGCAGTGGCAGCAATGGTTGTTTGGGGCATGGAAACTTCACAGACGTAAGCCAGGTTGGTTGTGGAATGGTGGGTGTGCTGTCCCCCCAGGGTAAAGAGGATGAATCGTGCCTTTCGTGACACGTGAGCGGGCTCATCCCAGCTCCAGGGGTGTGCATCCCAGGCGTGCTCTGGCATCTGACCCTCCTCCCCCTCCTTTCCCTGTCACTGCGGGTTTTAAAACACCCAACCTGCCGCTTTCTTTTTTTCTCCCCCCCTACACAATGATCCCTTTGAGCGTGGGGGAAGTCAAGAGCTGCCTTGTGGTTGCTGTTGGCAGGCTCCCAGCTTGGAGCCTGCCTCCAATCACACACCTGCCTGCTTCACTCTTGGCCTGCAGCTGCCAGGGTTCACTGAGAAAAGTTATTTTTCAAAAGAGCCAGTATTTAAAGAAGAGCTGTGTGTTTCCGATTGGCTTGAACACCAGGGCTGAGGGCCCATTCCTCCCTTCCAGCTTCTTCCTCGCCTGCTCTCGGATGTGGCAGCAGCCGATGGCTTCCAGCCGAGCCCAGGGACTTGTGCCATTTGTCACCGTGGTCAGCTGGCTCATTCGTTCCCGCTCCATCCGGAGCTGAGCTGCTCGGTGTTTATTGCTGGGGAGGGGAGACCAGTTGGGAGCAGCAGCCAGATCCCAACAAATGGTGTTTTTCACTTGAAGAAGATAATGAGAATGAGGCCTGCTGTGGCGAGGTGTCAGAACTAACAGCAGGTCACAGCAGGGGTTGGGCAAAATGTAGAGATTCTGGCCTCTCCCCACCCTAACGAATATGCAGCCGATAGCTCACAGCTCCTCTGCACAAGAGCTTTTCAGCCAACGCACCCTGCACCAAGCCCCTGCCTGCTCAGAGTGTGCGTTAGCAGCCCCTGGCACTCCCCGCGTGAGCAGGGGGGCGAATCCCAACCCTTCGGCTGATTCCCTCTCCAAACCGTTGTTCTGGCTGCTTTCTTCCGCCCCAGAGATGTTTGTGCTATCTGCTGTGCTGTGTGCACGTAGTCTCTAAACCCTTTGAAGACTGTTTGGAACAAAAAAAAAAAACGAAACCAACCCAAATTCTCTGGTGTTTGTGTTGGATGAAAACTGGGATGCTGCCAGCGCTTGTGTTGAGGCTGGGGGGGCCGGGTGGGAGGGATGGGAGCAGCCGGGCAGGCTGGGAGGTCTCGGCTGACGGCTGCTGCTCTTCCCCTGCCAGCCCAAGATCGTGGAGGCCCTGCTGGGCTACGAGATGGTGCAGGTGGCCTGTGGCGCATCTCACGTTCTGGCGGTTTCCAACGAACGGGAAGTGTTTGCCTGGGGCAGGGGGGATAATGGTAAGAGACTTCTTGCTTTGCAAAACAGGACTTGTGCTTTCCATTGCCTATTCTCACTCCCCTGGCCGGCCCTGCTTGCCTGCAGTCCTCTCCAGATGTGCCAGGCTAGGTGGGTGTGGAAGAGTTGCAGCTGCTTCACTGCATACCAGGGCCCCCACGCTTTGAGTTTTGCTGCCTTTCCTGGTGATGGGTCCCAGGCTGGGCTCTTGCTGCAGCTATGTCAATGCCGGTGTTCGTGGGGGTGTGCTCAGGTTGTGTGTTGCCATCAGCTGTGTCCCGCTCTGCTCCTTTTGCCAGGTCGGCTCGGGCTGGGGACCCTGGAGTGCCACAACTCCCCCCAGCAGGTCACAGTCCCCCCAGAGCACGAGGCTCAGAGGGTCATCTGCGGCATCGATTCCTCCATGGTCCTCACAGTGAAGAACCAGATTCTCGCTTGCGGGAGCAACAGGTAAGGGGGTGAAGGTCTGTGCTCCAGAGCTTGTCTACAGCCTCCTGAGCCTGTCCAGCCCAGGAAGAGGGAGCAGGAGGCTCTAGAAGACATCTCTGTGTGATCCTACTTCCCAGCATCTTGCTGCTGGGGCTGCTTGGGCAGGATTTGTCTCTGGGGTGTCTGTACCAGGCTGCATTCAGCCACCTCTAAACTGTGCTTTTCCTCCTGCAGGTGTAACAAGCTGGGCCTAGATAGGATCAGCTCAGCAGAGGAGCCTTCCCCAGAGGACCAGGTGGAAGAGGCCACCACGTTCGTGTGTGCCCAGTCGTCCCCTTTGAACCAAGAGCCGATTGTGTGTGCTGACATTGGTACAGCACACTCAGCTGCGGTCACAGGTGAGGGGTGTGTGCCCAAATCCCTGAGGGGGACACCTGCATTTTCACTGTTCTCCTGCCTCTGGTTCCCACGGGCAGAGGCCTCACGGGGGCTCAAGAGGCATCATGCTCTTGATGTTGGAGCTCTGTGAAGCAGGGTGTTCAGCATGTCAGAGAGCAACGGGCTTCAGTGCATCCTCAGTTGAAACCTGGTTGTTTTTCTCCTCTCTGTTCTCAGCTTCTGGCCAGTGTTACACCTTTGGGAGCAACCAGCATGGGCAACTGGGCACCAATTCAGGCCGCAACAGCCGTGTACCCCACCTGGTTGTGGGGCTCCAGGCAATGAAGGTCACCGTGGTGGCTTGTGGGGATGCCTTCACCGTGGCCATTGGAGCAGGTGAGGCTAAAGCCCACGAGTCCTGGGCTGCAGCAGGATCTGTCTTTCCTCTGCCTGTAATCCGTGCTGTGGCCAAGGCAGACCCTGGAGGCAGCCCAGGGTGGCACTGGGGGGCTCGGAGGTGTTTGCTGGTGAGCTGTGCATGCAACAAGGTGTGTATATGCTTCTGCAGATGGCGAGGTGTGCACATGGGGGAAAGGAGCCAGGGGACGCCTGGGCAGGAAGGACGAGGAAACGGGAACCCCGCGGCCGGTGCAGCTGGAGGAGACGCATCCATACCTGGTGACCTCCGTAGCCTGCTGCCACGGGAACACGCTGCTGGCAGTAAAGCGTGAGTACAGGCATTGTCACTGCGATTCCTGCCCCAAGGACCCAGCCAGATACAATGCCTTGTAACCAGAGCTGTACCGAGTAACCCTGGCACATAAGCTCTGTGTTATTCTAGTCCCTCTAGAGCTGTAGATGAATAGAAAATAACTCAAGTCCCGTAAAAATTGCCCCCCATGCAGCACTGTGACCCTGCTGCTTACACAGGGCTGGGGGAGCAGAGGGATGGTAGAGACGGTCTCGTGCACTCCCAGACAGGTGGGCTGGCCAAGCTGTGACCGGCAGGGAGCTGGTGTGCTGGCAGTCCACCGAGTATCCGAAAAGAGCAGCTCTCTAATTGATGCTGCTGAAATAGAAGCTGAGATTTGAGGCGTCGTTTTGGCTGCTGGCTTTCCATTGTGGTTTGGAAAAGATAGCGATGGTTTTGTGGTTCTTCTCTGCTTGGGCCAAAAGCAGCATCGTTGAGTGGTTAAAACGTGCCCATGGCGTGACCTGCCCTTCCGTTGCCTGGGTGTACGATGGGAGCCCGGCCCAGACTGCTGGAGGGGCCTTTCTTCCTCCTCTGCTGGGCTGATTATGGCCTCGGTGCTGGGCTGAGGGATTCCAGTCCCAGCCCACTTCAAGGAGGCTAATTACACCCTGGAGGGGAGGAGGCCCAGCTGACTGCCCCGGCGCAGCGGAATAGACCCTGGCTCCCGTTCTTTCCCTGCAAGTGCCGAGCTCTCACGTGATATGTGCTGCCATGTAAAGGGGACGGGGAATGGCTGAGTCCCCAGGCTTGGGAACAAGTAGAGCATTTGTCATGGGAGTAAAAGGGTTTTGTTTCTGCAGGAAAGCTGCAGGCTGCTCACCCCTTCCGCTGCCGGAGTCACCCTGTGCCCTGCGGCAGCTGGTTTGCGGGTTCCCACCTGCAGCTCTGTGAGAGCGAGGGCTCGGCACGTAGCCCCACTGCTGTTCCCCTGCACTGCCCAGTCCAAAACCTCGACCCTCCTTCCTGGTACTGGAAGGACAAACTCAGCAGCAGTGGTGTCAGGGCAGCAGCGTCACCTGCTCCCGCGTCCCTCAGTGAGCAGGGTGCAAAAAGCGCTGAGAGCTCTGGAAAAACCTCAGTTCTGACTCTGGACTTTCATGCAGCTCAGCCTGTCTGGAAACCTCTCCAGAGAGAACACGAGAGCTGGTGACATGTTTGATGTCATTGCTGCTGTCAGCTCTGGCTGTGATCTGGCCTGGAGAAGGTGCTGGCACAGGCGAGTGATGTTCCCCCTTTGATGCAGCAGTTCGGCATCACTCTGCTGTTTCCAACGCTGGTTTTAACTGCCTTGGGCTTGTGCCCACTTTATTGTGAGGCCGCTGCTGCGCCCTTCTCTCAATCCCACTCCACACAGAGGAATAACTGGGAGAAGCTGGGCGTGCTGGAGAGGAGGGTGCAAGCCCCAGGAGATTGCATTTCCAACCACTTGTGCCACTTCTGAGGCCTTGCAGCAGCTTCCTCAAGCAGTGGGACAGAGATTGCGGTGCCCATCTGTTGGGTGTCTGGCCTGTGCAGGGCAGGGCGCTGCTCCCTGTAGCTTCATTGAGATGGCGACTTATGGCTTATCCTTGGTCCTTGCCCTTTGTGTTTCAGCTGCCGCAGAAGAGTCACCTTCCCAGTGAGTTTGAGTTGGGAGGGGCCGTATCCAGCCTCGTGGAGCTCCAGCCTGGCTTGGACCTGCATCCCCAGATTCGGGAGCTCCTCAGCTGTGCTCTGAAGGCAGCGACCTGGAAACAGGGAGCTCTGAACGATGGTTCCCACGGAACCGGAGCTGGTCTCGCTTGTCAAATCAACACTGCGAACCCCCAGTGCCTTAAGCTGCTGCCCTGGACCTGCCGTGGGGCAGACATCCCCGGAGCTGTGGTGCTGTGTTCAGGGGTTTGTGCTGGGGCTCTGGCCCTCCCTGCTGGAAGTGCATGTGTAGAAGGGTGAGGAGCACAGAGGTTGTTTTCCTCCGTGGAAACTGTCTCTGGTTACAAAGCCCAGGCTGACAGCTCGGTGTCTGAGAGAGCTGTCAGCCTTTGCGTGGCGGTGTCTGGAGTTAGGGCCCCAGGCACTGTGCTGGGTGACTAAGTGCAAACCTCTTTTCTAATTAGAGAAGTCTGTCCTTTCCCATCCCCCCCATCCTTAAAACATTTCACCCATTTGTTGAGCTGTTCATCACGCTTTCGAGGGTCCTGGCTTGCACGGCTGGCCGAACCCAGCACGAGCAGCCCTGCTCGCTTTGCTGAAATGCCGCCTGGAGCTTTCCAATTACAGCCTCCCCTGGCCCCGAGAGCTCACCGGAGGATCCTCCAGCTGACATTTGTCCTCAGGCCCCTAAATCCTGCTGCTGACCAGCTCCCAGGCTCCCAGCTGAGCTAGTGGAAAGCAGCAAAACACAGTGAGCAATTGTCAGTAATTGAAATTTTTTAACCCACATCTCCCCAGGGAGATGATGAGTTTTCACCAAGGATCCTTTCTGCAGGCAGGAGGGGGCACATCACGGTGTCACAGGCACGAGTTACGTTTTTCATCTCCAGAAGGGTCGTTTCCTTTCCTTTGTTTTTTTCCTCCTCTTTTCTTTTTTTAACTTACATCTGCCCTGGGCCATTTTTTGATGAGCTTCTGTCTCTGATCTGTCTGACATTGCAAATGCTCTTGCCTTTCACATCCATCTTTGTGCTGTTGCCAATCTGTTGTGTATAAAGTCAATGCTTTCATAAGCTGGCTGAGATGAAATCTCTCTAATTATTTTTGTGATTCTTTCCTGTTTTCAATGAGGGAAACCTCGCCGGGCTCTGGTAGGAGCCGACTGATCCTTCTGTCGTGTGAAAGGTGGTGAATTTCTGCCGTTCTCTTGCTTTTTCCTCCCAGGCTCCGGCTGTAAGGGAGCCGGCAGAGGCGTGTGCAGCCCTGACTGCAGACGCGGCCTCCCTGTTTGGCTCCTGGCGGGGTGGGTGCGTGGGGTTTTTCCCTGCCGTTTTTGTTTCTTGTGGAGCTGCCTTTTCAGGTGGTTACACCCTGCTGTCCCAGGAAGCTGCCTCGGCATTCAAAGGCTCTGCCAGTCTCTTGGCACTTGCTTTGTGCTGCGGGTTACAGGGACAGCTCTGGCAGCCCGATGTCGGGGAAGGTGTTCTCTGCTCCCAGACTGTCCTGGGCACTGGGGTAATTGCAGGGCTGGGTTAAATTGCCTCCAAGCCCCTCTGGGACGCTGCGTCTCCTACTTGCACTGAGCTGGTGACAGCACCAGCTCCTACAGCAACAGATTTCTCTTGGTTGTGTTGTGTTGTGCTCAGCTCTTGGGGCTCCCCTTGCCTCACACAGTGTACACATACATCCCATAAGATCACTGATCTGCTGATGTTGGGTGGGTTGGTTTATTGCTTAATGATGTCTTTGCATGGCAGGGCTGGGGCCGGAGGTGTCACTGGCTTGAATTTTGGGACCCTTTGCTCCAGGCAGGGGGTACCAGTACGGACCAGTGTGCTTTGTGCTGGGCTGGGGGCTTGTGACAAGGGCTGGAGCCCTCGGGATTTCACAGCCTGTGCGCTCGGTGCAGGAGTTCAGCTGTGAAGCCCAGCGAGATGATTTGAATAATCTAATACCGGGCTGTGACCAAGCCTGGAGAAAAGGGTAAAGGAAACAAAGAGGCCCCCAGCCCCGAGCAACAATAGCTCTTGAAACGACAAGCTGAGGCATGTCCGCGCTGCCGGAGGCAGAGAGCAGCCTGGGCAAATAGGCCAGTTGCATTCCTCATGTCTGCTGCTTTGTTTCCCTGCAGAAGCTCACGGTGCAAACTGCAGGTCTCAGTGCTTCTCCCTTTAGCCGTGTTTTGTTCTGGTGGTGGATGAGCCGTGTCCCCATGGCTCTTCCCGCTGAGGAAGGCAGGGATGGAAGGGAGTGGGTAGGGAGGTGATGCGGGGCTGAGGCTGCCTGGTCTTGTGCATCCCGGCCAGCGCGGGTCCCCTCTGGTCATTGTCACCCAGGGAAAGCCTGACCCCATTGCCGTGCTTGTTAAGATCCTGCAGACCTGGGGCCACTGCTGCCAGCAGGAAACAGCCCAAACCCCCGGCTGATCCCACAGCTGATTTGATTTGATTTGATTTGATCATTGCACCTCTGTTGTGGTCATATGCCTGTTCCCACCGGGCTTGGCAGAAGGTTTGGTTATTGTCCGTCTGTCCAACCACCTTGCTGCCCTCACCTCTCACCTTCCCTGGGCACGAGTGCCCAGAAACAGGGACAGGACTCTCCCCACTCCTTTCCCTGGGGCTCCTTTCCCACCTTAACAGTAAAAGCTGGAGCGTTGGTTTTCAGTCCCTCCCATTTAAGTTAAATCCGAGGCAGAGGGCTGAAGCAGGGGTGCAGGGCAGGGAGGAAGGAGGCAGGAGGCCTCCCCGAGCCCAGATGGGTTCAAGGACGGACCCGTCACAGGAGACAGTGAACATATCGAACATATCGCCTGCACAAAGGGAATTGTCCTGCCTGGAGGTTGAGTGTCGCCTTTGTGCGAGACAAACGCCTGGCTGTGATGTTGAGTGCGGGGAGGGCTTGGTGAGCGAGAGGGGAAAAGGAGGAGATCTTTGTTTGCAGGGTCTGACACCTCCCAGCCGTCCTGCCAGCACAGCCAGCGCCTTCTGATGGTTTTGTCAGCTCCTGGCTAATTAGCGGAGATGCTCTTTAGTGAGGTTAGGAAAGAAAAATTTTTAAAACATCAAAGAGAAGCAGTAAATAGTGATAGAACTCAGCTCTGTTTCATGCCCGTCATCGGAGACAAAGCCTTTCTAAGCTCGCAGGAGCCGTGTCCTGTGCCTTCTGTTGGGGGGGCCCGGCAGTCCCGTCGCCCCGTGAGCCCATCCTTTTGTCCCGAGCCTGGTCGCACAGCCGTGTCCAGGGGTGGTTTTCAGACGGGGCCAGGTCGCAGCGTGTTGTCGGCAGGCCAGCCTGGCTCCAGGGCGCGCTGGGGCTTAGTGGCTGAACCAGACGGACCGATCCTGCCCTGGGGGGTTCACGGCTCTGAGCAAACCGGGATGGGAACATCTCAGCTCCAGTCTGCCACCCCCGTGACAGCTCGGAGGTGCCCACTGCACCCCTCTGCTCTCTCTACTGTTGCCCACTGACATTTATTTTCACGTGTTGGGTTTCCAGGCTCTCTGGGAGCTGGTTAAAGTTTAGCTTGCTGCCCTCCGCCATCCGAGCAGGCTGCCAGCTAGTCACGTCCCCTGGAAAATACCCCGTGGTGGCTGTTCACCCTCAACGTACCCCGGTACAGGCTGTGCTGCTGTTTGGGTGTCAGGAGCTAAAGCCCATGGCAGGGTAGCCCCAGAAATCAGCCACCCATCCCCTTCTTGGCAGCTCCAGCAGCGTGAGCAGGCTGCCTGCCTTCCCCCCGGGCTGCTGGAGGATTTTATTTTAAGCAGAGCCTCTCGGGGAGAAGAGTAACGTGAGCTCCTTGAGTGACAAGTGATAGAGCTTGACTTGCTTAGCGTGTCCCCCAGGAATCCCTCTCCTCTGCCATTTGCTAATTGAAAACTGCTAACATTTGGGTCTGGAGCAACTGCCGCCTTTAATGGGGAGCTGGGCTGGGGCGTGCGTTGGTGGGACTAACACATGCTCGCAGCCTGTCATCTGCTCGTCTCCATCTCTAGGGAAAGGGGCAAATATTCCCATATGCTGCTCTGGTTTCTGAAAGAGTGAAGTGGGGGCTGGAGCCAGACGGGTTTTTCTTTTATTCTCCCTCCTCCAAGCCCTTGCTAGAAGGTTAGAAACCCCCAGGCTGGGGGGGCTGCTGTTGGCTGCAGCCTGGGGCATGAGCTCTGAGCAAGATGAAGCCACAGGAGTGTGTGTTCCCCCCCATGCCTGTGGTGTGGGGGGGGTCAGGGCAGACCCGCCATGTCCTGCTCCGTGTTGCACCCTGCCGTGGGCGGTGGTTGGGACACGGGTCACTCTCTGTGGCAGGACTGGCTGTGTGAACTGTTCCCCCAGGCCTCGCGCCGGGCTGCGTGCAGGAGCGGGGCACCCCCAGGGCACCCCCGGGGCACCCCGGGCTGAGCCAGCGCTGCCAAGGAGGGGACACGGGGTCAGCGAAGACAGCGCTGAGTGTCCCCAACCCCAGAGCCGAAGCCCAGCCCTGGGTCAGGGGAGGCTGTGGCTCGGTAAGGGGGGGAACCGCAGGTTGTGCACAAGCCCCCGGGGTGGCTGTGCCTTGTGTGATGCTCCCCAAACCCTTGGGGTGACTGTGCCTGATGTGGTGAATCCTAAACCCACTGGGGTGACTGTGCCTGATGTGGTGGGTCCCAAACCCACTGGGGTGACTGTGCCCGGTGCAGTGGGTCCCAAACCCCCGGGGTGACTGTGGGGCGGGGCGGGAGGCGGAGCCGGGAGGCGGTGTCGGTGCTCGGCCCGGCTGCGGGGCGGTGTCAGGCCGGTTCCACCGCCCCGTCCGGCCCCCGGGCGGAGCCGGGCGCGGAGCGCGGAGCCGAGCGGGGCGCGGAGGAGGCGAGCCGGGCGCGGGGCGGCGGGATGCCGGGCTACGACTACAAGCTGCTGGAGCGGCCGCGGCGGCGGGTGCTGTGCCCGCTCTGCGGGAAGCCCATGCGGGAGCCCGTCCGCGTCTCCACCTGCGGCCACCGCTTCTGCGACACCTGCCTGCAGGAGTTCCTCAGGTGAGCCCCGCCGTGACGTCACGGCCGCCCCGCCATGACGTCAAGCCGCGCACCCCTTCGTCCGTGGAGCGCCCCGGTCACCCCCCCGACCCGGGGTTCGGCGCCCCGGCGGGTACCGGGGGGTCCCCCCGCCGCAAACCGGCCCCAGGCGCCGCTGCCGGGTGCGGGGCCGCCCTGCGCGCCGGGGAGCCCCGGGGAGAGGTGCGGGNGGGAGGGGGTGCGGGGCGCGCCCAGCCCGCGGCAGCCGCCCCGCGGGGTGCAGCGGCCCGTGGCCCCTCTCGGTGAGGAGGAGGAGCAGGAGGAAGAGGAGCGCGGGTGAAGCCCCGAGCGGCGAGTTTCGAGCGCTCGCAAAGATTTGTGCTTAACCCCTTCCTGCCTCGGCCCCGCCGGAGGAAGCGATCGGGGAGTCGGGGGGGGGCGGGTCCGGCAAACCCCGTGCCCGTGAGCACGACCCGGCCGTGGGTGGGAGCTGGGAGCGAGAGGACGGGGCCCCTTCCCACCCCGCTGCGGTTGGGCAGCCCTGGCCCAGGTACCGGCAGCCGGTGGGGCCGGTGCTGCCCGGTGGTTGGTTGTGGGGCCGGGGGTCCCACAGCGGCACGGTGAGGGGGTGTCCGTGCCCCCCGGGCTGAGCATGCGGTGGTGCGAAGCGCCACCCCAGGTCCCAGTTTCCGCTGCCGCCTCCAGCTGCGCCTCGCCCCGCCGAGGCGACCTTTGCTCGGGCCGGGGGCCCCGCAGGCACCGTCACCGTGGCCGGTTTCTGCGAAACCGGGCGTTCCCCGGGGCCCGTGCCAGGCAGCGCCTCCGCTCCCCTCCCGCATCCGTCCCGCGGGCACCTCGGCTCTGCCGGGCGGTCGGACACCGGGGTCCCCACACCGAACCCCTCCTGTTTGCACCGGATCAGGTTTGGGGGATCTCGTGGGCTGAGCCGTCCAGCCCTGACGCGGTGCTGGGGTGGGTGCTGGGGTGGGTGCCAGGAGGTGCTGGGGCTCCCCCCTCCGTCACCTCGCTGCACCCCGGCACACCGCGAAGGTCAGAAGCAAGGACGGTCCCCCGGGCGCTGCCTCAGCACATTCCCTGCCCGGCCGAGCGTGAGGAATGGGGAGGCTTTGTTGGGGATTAGGCGCTGGCTGTGGGTCGCCATCCCGCTTCCCCGCCAGCCCCGACACCGTGCACAAGGTTCAGGCAGCGCCGGCTGCCCCCGGAAAGATGGCAGAGCAGTGCCAGCCATGGGGTGATGCCAGCTGTGGGGAGATGCCAGCCGTGGGCTCCCCGGAAAGGGCTGGGTGCCCAGCCCCAGCTGGGAGCAGTTCGTCTCAGCGGGCTCCCGGTGACTCTCAGGGCAACACCCGCTGCAAACAGCTGGGGCATGTGGCGGGGCTGGATGTGGCCGTGCCCCATCGGGGTCACGCCGCGCAGTACTGGGCCCGTTTTCCTGGGGGTCACTCGGCCCCCCCAGCACAGGGGTGGTGGCTGCAGGGGATGTCACCGTGCCGTGCCTGGGCATCCCAGGCCAGCGCGTGCCAGGCGGCTCTGCTGGCTCCGTCGCGCCGTCTCGCATCCGCTTGGCAGCCCCGGTTGAGGCCGTGCTGGCGCCTGCCAAGGGCAAGCGGTGATTAGATGTGCAGGGGATACACACAGGCAGGGTGACCTCGTGGCTTTGTCCACAACCACCTCAGGGACACCGAAGCCCAGGGGTACCTGTGAGTCCCTGCAGGCAGCACCCATGGCCTTCTGCCCCATTGTCCCTGCAGCATGGTGTATGGGGTGCCACCCTCATATGTCCCCAGGCACAGTGTCATGGGGGCCAGGGGTGGTGGTGGCTCCTGGCCAGTTGTGTCACGGGCCAGGCTGCCTGTTCAGCTCCATCCTGTCCTGCTCTGTGCTGCCTCTCCACGTGTCGGGGCTGAGCAGAACCATTCCCACCCTGGGGACAGCTCCCGGGAGGAGCACCCTGTCCTGGGGACCCGGTGGGATGGGGACCCCTTTGGGGCAGCCGCCTGTCCCCCCATCCTGTCTCACCGCGGTGGCTGGTGGGGCCGTTTCCTGCAGAGTGGAAGCCCTGGGGCCACGCATCCGGGCTGCACATCTGGCGCCCAGCTGTTGCCCCCCCCTCCTCATTGGGCCCCAGCACCTGGGGCTGTGGGCGCCCGTGGCCTCCACCGGCACCGCTCTTGGCCAGCCGCCGGCACCCCGCCGTAATCCCTGGGGACCGCGGCGGGCGAGGGGGCTGCGGGGCTCCAGATGGTGCCACGCTCGCAGCGGCTGGCCCAGACCCCGGGGACCGCGGCCGCCGTGCCGGGCTCGGGGGGAGGGAGGGAGACTGCCGGGGGGGACGTCTGGCGGGGGCTTTTCCCAGCTCAGACAGATGGAGCGGGATTAGAGCTGTGGCTCCCCGAGAGCCGCGGCTGGATTTGGCATGGGGTGAGCACTCAGCATCGGAGGGCAGCACTGGCATCCTGGGGCGGGATGGTGGGGACTCTATGGGACATAGTTGCTGTGTCACTGGTGACACGCCGTCCACCAGCCCCGAGTGATCCTGACCCCTCTCTGTGTCTTGCAGCGAAGGCGTCTTCAAGTGCCCAGAGGACCAGCTACCCCTGGACTATGCCAAGGTGAGTGAGCCTGGCGTGTGGCTGGGGTACCCGCTCCGAGGGGATGTCCCCATCACCGGGGTACCCGCTCAGAGGGGATGTGCCCATCACCGGGGTACCCCGCTCTGAGGGGACGTCTCCATCACCTGTGTCCCCCACCAAGGAGCCATCCCTGGGCCCCGCACACCCGCCTGGCACAGCCGTGCCGGCCTGGCACGGGCGCCCGTGCGGAAGCAAAAGCCCTTTGTGCTGCGGGGCCAGGGAACGGAAACCCGCTCCCGACAAAGGGCGCTTGTTCGTGTGCCGGCGGGGGGGATCCGGCCTCGGGCAGCGTGCCTGCGGCGACCAGCCAGGCTGGGCTGGGGGTCCGTGTGCCCCCGCAGCCCGGCATGGGATGCTGATTCCCCGGCACTGCCTCCCCAGATCTACCCCGACCCGGAGCTGGAGGCGCAGGTGCTGAGCCTGGCCATCCGCTGCATCCACAGCGAGGAGGGCTGCCGCTGGACCGGGCTCATCAAGCAGCTCCAGGTAGGGTCTGTCAGGATGGGGGGGGCTGAGGCTGCGCCCCTCGGCTGCCCCCTCACCACCCCTGTACTCCCCAGCCCCATCTTGGCACCTGCGGCTTCAATGTCATCCCCTGCCCCAACCGCTGCAGCGCCAAGCTGAGCCGCCGCGACCTGCCCGAGCACGTCCAGCACGGCTGCCCCAAGCGCCGGGTCAAGTGCGAGTTCTGCGCCAGCGACTTCACCGGGGAGGCCTTTGAGGTGGGCGATGGGCTGGGGGGAACCGAGCCGGGGGGCACGGCTGTGGTGGGGACGCTGTGGGGGACACAGCTGGCAGGGGTGTCGTGGGGGACATGGAGGCACTGTTGGGGTATAGCCAGGTTGGGGGGGTGCAATGTGGGGTACGGTGTGGCCATGGGGGGCCCAGATGGGGTGTAGGGAACCATGGGGGCCATAACCCGGCCATGGGGACAGAGCCTGGGTGGAAGAGACCGTGGAGGCACAACCGGCCCGTGGGGACAGAGCCAGGCTGGGGGACACTACGGGGTCACCTCATGGCCCCATCCCTGGCTGGGCTGGGCAGTGTGGGCAGCCGGAGGGTGACGATGCTGCCGTGGTCCCCAGGGCCACCAGGGCACGTGTCCCCAGGAGAGCGTGTACTGCGAGAACAAGTGCGGGGCCCGCATGATGCGGCGCCTGCTGTCCCAGCACGCGCTGGCCGAGTGCCCCAAGCGCACCCAGCCCTGCACCTACTGCGCCAAGGAGTTCGTCTTCGACACCATCCAGGTGAGGCGGGACCCATGGGGGACCCTCGTCCCGCCGGCTCCCTGCCCTGGCTGATGGCCACTCTTTGTCTCCAGAACCACCAGTACCAGTGTCCCCGGTACCCCGTGCCCTGCCCCAACCAGTGCGGGATGCCCAGCATCGCCCGGGAGGACGTGCCCACGCACCTCAAGGAGAGCTGCAGCACTGCCATGCTGCTCTGCCCCTTCAAGGACGCTGGCTGCAAGCACCGGGTGAGCGTGTCCCCAGCCCCGTGATGCACCCCTGTCCCCATCCCACTCTGGAATCCTTGTGCCATCCCCACCACGGTGTGCCTGTGCCCCAGAGCATCCCCACACCCCTCCTGCCCTGACATCTGTCCTGTCCCCTGTGGTGCCCCCGTCCTGCTCTGTCCCATCCATGTCACTCCATGGTGTCCCCATCCTTCTCCTGCCTCACCCCTGTGTCACTTTGCCACCCAGGTGTCCCCATGCCATCCCAACCAGGTGTCCCTGTGCCACCTGTGTCCCCACAGCATCCCTGTGCCATCCTGCTCCAGCACCCTTGCACCCAAATGACATCTCCACTGCATCCTTCTCCTCTCCTGTCCCACCCCGTGTCCCCACGCTGTCCCGTGTCCCCGGCACCCCTCCCCGCTGATGGTCCCGCCGTCCCCGCAGTGCCCCAAGCTGGCCATGGGCCGACACCTGGAGGAGAGCACCAAGGCGCACCTGGGCATGGTGTGCGCCCTGGTGAGCCGGCAGCGGCAGGAGATCCTGGAGCTGCGGCGGGACGTGGAGGAGCTGTCGGTGAGCAGCGACGGGACCCTCATCTGGAAGATCTCCGACTACTCCCGCAAGCTGCAGGAGGCCAAAGCCCGCAGCAACTACGAGTTCTTCAGCCCCCCTTTCTACACCCACAAGTACGGGTACAAGCTCCAGGTCTCGGCGTTCCTCAACGGCAACGGGAGCGGGGAGAGCAGCCACCTCTCCGTCTACATCCGCGTGCTGCCGGGCGAGTACGACAACCTGCTGGAGTGGCCCTTCTCCTACCGCGTCACCTTCTCCTTGCTGGACCAGAGCGACCCTTCGCTCTCCAAGCCCCAGCACATCACCGAGACCTTCCACCCCGATCCCAACTGGAAAAACTTCCAGAAGCCGGGGGCTTCGCGCAGCTCCCTGGACGAGAGCACCCTGGGCTTCGGCTACCCCAAGTTCATCTCCCACGAGGACATCAAGAAGCGGAACTACGTGCGGGACAACGCCATCTTCATCAAAGCCTCGGTGGAGATCCCTCAGAAGATCCTGGCCTGAGCCCCGGTGCCCCGGGGGGGACAGATCGTGAGCCGGGGGTGTCCCTGGTGGTGCTGAACCCCTGCCCGCAGCCCGTGTCCCTGGCTTGGGGACGCTGCCGTGGCCGCAGCCGGCGGCTCTCAGGTAGGCAGGGGATGGGGCTGTACCCCCCACATCCCTCCCGGGGCTGGGACCCCACTGCAGCCCCCAGGGCAGCCCCTTCTCAGGTGCCTGGGGGTGCTGGGGGGCTGGGCCCCCCCCAAAAGCCCCTCACTGGGGCACCCAGCAGCATCGCTGGGGACCCCGCAGGACCCCACTGCCCAGAGCCATATTTTGTAAGCTGGTGCCCCCCAGGAGCACTGTTGTTATTTATTACCCCGGGCTGGGGCCTGCTGCCCCCTCCCCACCTCTTTTTTTTTTCCAATAAACTTTTCTGGTATTTATTACGGCCGCCTGAACCTCCTTCCACCCGGCCGGGGATGGGGCGGTGGGATCCCCCACTGAAACGGGGGTGCTGGCGGTGCAGCCATGGGCGCTGGGGACAGGGACAGCCGGGCTGGGGGGCACGGCGGGGTGGGGGGTAATCCCTGACCCACATCCTGCCAGCAGACGGGCTCAGATGGAGACGGTTAATTCGGTAATCGCCGGGGGCGGGGGTGTCCCAGGTCTGGGGTGCTGTTGTCCTGCAGCCCCCCCAGCCCCTCGTTAGTGCTGGGGCAATTACAGCTGAGGGAGGGGCAGGGATGCAGAGCAGGGTGGGCAGTGCTGGGGGCAGGACGGGGTGTTTTGGGGGGGGCTGGTTGGATCAGGCCCCAGGTGCATCCCCCCACATCAGCCGGTAGCAATGGGTGTGTGGGGGGGTCGCCATCTCTGCAGACTAATCCCACAATTGCATTAGTGCAGCCCTGGTTTAACATAATTAACCCCTAATTAGCTGCACCCCCAGGGCCCTGCTGGGACCCCAGTCAAACTGGTGGCTGATGCCGGCCCATTCTGGTGCCCAGTGCCAGCCCGTACTGGTGGCCATTGCCAGTCCTACACTGGAGCCAAATGGTCCATACTGGTGCCTGATGCCCTCCCAGTATGTGCCCAGTGCCGGTCCGTACTGGTGCCCGTCCCAGGGCCCTGTGGCCGCTCCAGCTCCCCCCGGTGGTACCAAACCCACCCACAGCCCCAGTTCTGCTGCTCCAGGGAGCATCAACCGCGGCTGTGCCGGGGCAAAGAGAGAGTGAGGAGAGCCCAGAACGTAAGGAAAAAGCAGCAGCCAACTCCTGACCCGCTGATGTTCTTTTATATGTATTTTATAGCTTCAGATTTTTTTATATTTATTATATATTTATGTGTATATACTCATGTATACACACACACACACTTTATAGGACCCCCTGTTGTACAGCAAGGTATTGTCAGCCTCTTATTGCACCCCAGTTACCTGAAAAATTAAAAAAAGTCCCCAGATCATTTACAAACTAAAAGCTTCAGTGCTGGTGCTGAGGTGGCACCAGTGCTGAGGTGGCACCAGTGCTGAGGTGACACTGGTGGCAGCTCCCGGCTGCGTTGGTGACATCCCTGCACCGAGAACCAAGAGGAGAAATCAACGCAGGACCCCAGGGATGCGACCTGCCCTGCATCCTCTGCTTGGTGGTTTCAATTATTTTTTCTTTCTTTAAAAAAAA
>VWYH01003338.1:0-16489 GCA_013399365.1 Pampusana beccarii
CTCCCCGGGGCTCAGCGCGGAGCGGAACCCGCGGAGCCAACGGAGCATCCGCGGCCCCTTCCGCGGCCCCCGGGCTGGGCGGGCCGGGCTCCAGCGCTCCCGAGCTCTGGCTCCCTACCGAGCTCTGGTTCCCTACCGAGCTCTGGTTCCGTCCCGAGCTCTGGTTCCATACCGAGCTCTATCCCCATACCGAGCTCTGGTTCCGTCCCGAGCTCTGTCCCCGTCCCGAGCTCTGTCCCCGTACCATGCTCTAGCGCTGCCGGTACCGAGCGGGGCGGCGGAGCGGGGTCACGGCCAACCCCCCTCCCCGCGTCCCCCTGCGCTGAGCGCGGCCGGGACGGGAGCATGCGGGTCCTGTTCCTCTGCCTGCTGACTCTCGCTGATACCCACGGGCAAGGTAGGTGAAGGGGGCTGAGCAGCGGGCGGCGGAACCGGGTACCGGGTGGCGGTACCGGGCAGCGGGTGCTGAGCACCGGGTGGTGGAACCGAGTACCGGGTGGTGGTGCTGGGTGGTGGTACCGAGTACCGGGTGGTGGTGCCGGGTAGCGGGTGGTGGTACCGGGTACCGGTACCGGGTACCGGCGGCGCCGCGGGGCGGCCCGAAGTGCGTGTCCCAAGTGCGCGGGCAGCGCTCCAGCCCCGCTGCGCTCGGGCAGCGGCTCCGCTCCCACCCGCGATCCGAGCGGGTTCGGCCGGGGAACGACGCCGCTGCATCCTCCGGGAACCGGCGGGTCGGGGCGGGTCGGGTCGGGGTGGAGCGGGGGATCCGGGTGGCGTTGGGACCCCCGTGCTGTGGGTCGATGGTGCCGGACAGGGCTCGGTCCCCAGGAACCCCCGCCCGGGGCTGGGACCCCCAGTCCGGTCCTGATTGATCCCCGATCCGGTCCTCGTTGATCCCAAATCCAGCCCTGGTTGATGCCCGATCCGGTCCTGGTTGATCCCTGGCCCGGTCCTCGTTGATCCTCAATCCGGTCCTGGTTGATCACCAATCCGGTCCTGGTTGAACCCCGGGTCCGATCCTGGTTGGCCCCCTGGTACTGAGGGGTCCTGATAGAGCCGGGTCCTGTTCTCCCCACCCCGGGGCTGCGTCTGTTCCCCGCTTTGGGGTCCTGTTGGGTGCCCTGGTTTGGGGTCAGGGTCCCCCCATCCTGGTCTCATGGGGGTCACAGTGCCTGGTGCTGCCGGTGCTGGTGGGGCTGGAGGAGTTGAGCTATGGGGTGAGGCTGCTGTGGGGTAAATTGTGGGTGTGGGGCAAGCAAAGGGACCCCAGCCCTGGTATGGGGTCAGTGGGGTGCCCCAGCAGTGAGAACCCGGCCCTGAGCACCCCAGCTCGGGGGGTGACCCAGAGCTGAGGGCAATTGGGGGGAAAACATGTGGGGGACCCGGCCCAGACATGGCAACACCAACGGGGAGCCGAGTGGGGACCCGCCGTCCATCTGTCCATCCGTGGGGAGCAGGGGGTTTATCTCTAGGGGGCAGCCAGGACCCCCCTGGCCCGGGCAGCCCTTGGGAAAGGGGCTGTGAGGGGCATGGGGCGCCCTCTTTCCCCCACTTGCTTTACCGGGCTTGCTGCAAGCTGGGGGGCACCGTGAGCCCCCCTACCAGACCCCCTGTCTGACCCCCAAAGGGCTGCACGATGCCCTCTGGGGGAAACTGAGGCACAGGGGGTTGCTGGGCCAAGGTCATGCAGAGCAAGAGGAGCAGAGCAGGGACGGCCCCGCTGCCCCACGGGGCTCCCCAAAGCTCCCTAAAGCTCCCCAGAGCGGGGCAGCCCCTGCACGGCCTCCGGCTCCTTCCCCGCTGCAAAATCCAATCTCATTTTTAATGAAGGGGGCGGCGTTGCTAAGATGCCGGGAGGAGGGAAAGAAAGAAAATGAGTCGAGCCGGGGTTTCAAAGGAGCGTGTAAAGCTTCTTAGGGGGCCGGGGGGGCAGATCCCAGGCTGCCCCGCGCTGGCTTGGGGGAAGCGCCCATGGGGCTGCGCTGCCCTCCCAGGAACAAAAGCGCCATGTGGATCTCGTCGCCGAGAGGGGCCCAGCTCCGGCATCACCCTTCGGGTGGATGGAAGAGCCGGATGGTCGAGCCCGGGAGCTCCAGTGCGGTGGGGATTTGGGGGGGTCGCATCCCTGGGTGAGGGACCCGTGGTCCCCCGGTCCCTCCCAAGGAGCCAAATCCCACCGCGGTCCCCACCGGCCAAGTTTTGCTCCTCACCTCACCTTGCTCTAAAGTGGGGTGTATAGGGGGTCCCATTGCTCTTGGGGAGGCAGAATTTGTGGGTCCCCTTCCCCTGGAGCCCACGTGCCTGGAGGGGTAGGTGTCGTTGCACACGAAGCTGTCGAATGGGTTTCATCGCTCTTCATTTCTCGCTAAATAATTTTCTGTATCTTATCTAAATGAAAGCCATTATTCTTCCCCCCCGTTTCAATCACTTGCGGTGATTGCGCCTCAAATTGAAATATTTATTCATTTTCTGGGTGATTCTTCTTCTCTTTGTGAGGTTTTTTTCTTTGTTTTTGTGTTTTGGTTTTGGTTTTTTTTTAATAATTCCAGCACCACCCCCACCCTTCCCCCTCCAAAAAGGCTGAATTTAAAAAGGTGGAGAGATTGGGGCTGCTGGAGTGGGGGACAATGGGGTTGGAGGCTGGGGCTGGTCCCTTTGCTGGTGGCTTTTTCAGCTGCCTGGGATAGAGCTGGGATGGAGTTTGGATGGAGCTGGGATGGTGGGATGGAGCTGGAATGGAGCTGGGGTGGAACTGGAATGGTGGGATGGAGCTGGGATGGAGCTGGGATGGAACTGAGATGCTGGGATGGAGCTGGGATGGTGGGATGGAGCTGGGATGGAGCTGGGATGCTGGGATGGAACTGGGATGGAGCCGTCAGCATTCGCCATCGTCTGGGGGCATTTGGGGACGGGTGGCAGAGCCAGTGGCCCCCATGCTCTGCCCGATCCCCCACGGGGTCCCTGAGCTTCCCTTGGGTGCTCAGCTGGGGTGACCTGGGTGCTCCCTTGGGTGCTCAGCTGGGGTGCCCCCGCTGTCCCCCTGAGCGTGCGGTGCCCTCGGCCCGGAGCTGGAGGAGCAGATCCGGCTCCAGTTTGGCCCCACAGTGGCCAGCAGTGGGGTGGCCTCTGCCCCACAGCCTGTCCCCGTCCCCCCGATCACAGGCGTCCCCGTATCCCCCCCAGGCAGGAGCCCAGGTCCCCGCGATCATACCCAACACTCTCTATCTGTCGCCCCCATCCCCAAAACCACACCTGGATGGGATGGAGCCGCGGGGGCCACCGGTGGTGAGAGGCAATGGGGGCTGACCCCCCCAGCCCTGCAGCCGCCCTACCGAAAACCATTTTGGCAACTGGGATCGGAGCTGGCGGGCACTGGTGGGGTTTGCTGGTGCTTCCGCTTCCCCGGCGCGGGAAGGGAGCGAAGCCCCTTTGTCCCCCCCGGGGGCGCCTCGTCCATCGTTCCGCAGGCAGAGGGGGGTCCGGATCCTGCCCCACTGCGGCGCCAGGGCCAAGGCAGCCCCGGGGCCGGCAGGACGGGCTGTGCCGCCGTAACCATCGCTTTGCCGTGCCGGGACCTGCCCGGGCGGCCTGTGCCAGGACTGAATCACCCGCCGGCGCGCCGGGGCCCGTTTGCCATTGGGGAGCAGCCGGTCCGGCCGCGGAGCCCCCGGCAGCACCCCCGGTGTTCTCCAGGACCATGAACCTTCCGTCTGTCCGTCCGCAGCGATATCCAGCAACTCAACTGTGCAGAGGGGAAATCGGGGTCGTTGGGCACCTCTCTGCCACCGAGCGGCATTAATGACATTCCCATCCATTAATTCGGGATTGGTTTAATCCCAAACCAGCTTTTCTCCTGGCCTAGATCCTACCTGGGATGCCAATGCCCGGGTTCACCGAGTGCCGGAGCCGGCTCCGGTCGCCCGGCCTCACCGCTCCTTCGCCACCGTCTGTGGGTCTGTCCATGCGTCCGGCTGGCACGGAGCCGCACGGGCAACACGGGGATTATAGCGAACTCTCCATAAAGATTCCCCTAATTGCTTGCCTTACCTCAGGTTTGATCATCAAAGCAGCCGTTATTCCCTCTCTAGCCTCCTTTTCTTTTTATTATCTCTTAATTAATCACTCCAGCTTTCACACTTAGCGGATAATTACAGTCTCCCGGGCACACGGCTCATTTTCATCACCTCCTGCTCCCAGCCAGGAGCGGGCACGGTGCGGGAAGGAGGCGGAGGGGACCGAGGGACCGGCCCGCGCTGGCGGCGTCACCCACGGCACTCGCGTCGGTGGCAGCGCGGCCACCATGTCACCCTCTGGATTGGTGAGTGGGCAGCGCTGAGTACCAACCCAAATTGGGGGATGCTCGGCGAGGAGCCCCCAGTATCATCCCAAATTGGGGGATGCTCAGAAAGGAGCCCCCTGGGTACCATCTCAAATTGAGGGATGCTCAGCAAGGAGCCCCCAGTATCATCCCAAATCGGGGGATGCTCAGTGAGACCCCAGTATCATCCCAAATTGGGGGATGCTCGGCGAGGAGCCCCCAGTATCATCCCACATTGGGGGATGCTCAGTGAGCCCCCAGTATCATCCCAAATTGGGAGACGCTCAGAAAGGAGCCCCCTAGGTACCATCCCAAATTTGGGGATGCTCGCAAGGAGCCCCCAGTATCATCCCAAATTGGGAGATGCTCAGTCAGGAGCCACCAGTATCACCCCAAATTGGGGGATGCATGCTCAGTGAGCCCCCTGTATCATCCCAATTTGGGGGATGCTTGGCCAGGAACTCCCAGTATCATCCCAAATTGGGAGATGCTCAGTCAGGAGCCACCAGTATCACCCCAAATTGGGGGATGCTCAGTGAGCCCCCTGTATCATCCCAATTTGGGGGATGCTCCGTGAGGATCCCCCAGTATCATCCCAAATCAGGGGATGCTTGGCCAGGAGGCCCCAGTATCACCCCAAATCGGGGGATGCTCAGAAAGGAGCCCCCAGTATCATCCCAAATTGGGGGATGCTCGGTGAGGATCCCCCAGTATCATCCCAAATCAGGGGATGCTTGGCCAGGAGGCCCCAGTATCACCCCAAATCGGGGGATGCTCAGAAAGGAGCCCCCTGGGTACCATCTCAAATTGAGGGATGCTCAGCAAGGAGCCCCCAGTATCATCCCAAATTGCGGGATGCTCAGTCAGGAGCCCCCAGTATCATCCCAGATTATAGGATGCTCCATCAGGAGCCCCTGGGTACCATCCCAAATTGGGAGATGCTCAGCCAGGAGCCCCCAGTACCATCCCAAACTGAACGATGCTCAGCCAGGAGTGGGTCCAGCGCCGGGCAGGGTTCGGGATCTGTGGCCAAGGGACAGGACTCTCGTTCGGGATCCGGCCTGTGCCTCGCTGGGCCGCATCTGCCGGGGCTGGGAACTGTGAAACCAGCTCCTTTCCACCCACCCGCCGCGAAAGTCCCGGCCGCGTGGCGTCGGCCGCGGTGCCGCCGGTGCCGGGCTGGATCTGGCCATGCCGGGGCCGCTGCGGCGAGGGGATGGCGGGAAGGAGAGATTGAAAGAGCAAAAGCACTTGGGGAAGGGAAAAAGGGGGAGAGAGGCCTTTTCTGCAAGGGCTGGGACATAAAGGGCTGCCAGCGCTGCCATGGCAACGGGTGGATTATGATCCAAATGGAAATGAAAATAAGGGGGGGGGGGGTTGGGGGGGGGAAGCGAAAGAGTGGAGTAAAGGAGGAGGGAAGGAAAAACAACTTTTATTTCCAATCGGAGAGCGGTCGCGCGCCTTGGAGGGGTTGCCATAGGAACGGCCGAGAAAAGGAGCGGGGAGAGCGGGCGGGCGTGCAAGGGAACGTGTGGGTGTGCAAGGGAGTGTGTGGGTGTGCAAGGGAACATGTGGAACTGCAAGGGAGTGTGTGGGTATGCAAGGGAACGTGTGGGTGTGAAAGGGAGTGTGTGGGTGTGCAAGGGAATGTGTGGATGTGCAGGGGAGCATGTGGGTGTGCAAGGCAGAGGATGGATGTGCAGGGAAGCAGGGGGGTGTGCAAGGGAACAGGTGGAAGTGCAAGGGGGGGGGTGGGTATGCAAGGGAACGTGTGGGTGTGCAAGAGAACATGTGGAACTGCAAGGGAGCGTGTGGGTGGGCAAGGGAGTGTGTGGGTGTGCAATGGAATGTATAGACGTGCAAGGGAGTGTGTGGATGTGCAAGGAAACATGTGGGTGTACAAGGGAGCATGTGGGTGTGCAAGGGAAAGTGTGGATGTGCAAGGGAGAGTGTGGGCATGCAAGGGAACTTGTGGGTGTGCAAGGGAGCGTGTGGATGTGCAGGGGAATGTGTGAGTGTGCAAAGGTGCATGTGGGTGTGCAAGGGAGTGTGTGGGCATCTGAAGGCCTGCGAGAGAGTGCGCAAAGGTGCACACGTGCACGTGGGTGTGCGAGGGAGCCCACGGGTGTGCAAGGGGGGAGCGTTGCTGCAGCGGGTGATGCAGAGGAGGGGGCGAAGGCTGCAGCCCCTTCAGGGGGTTTCCTTGTGCAAACCCCTTGTCCGGTCACCCCAGGGCACCCACAGAGCCCCGGCCCATGGGGGTGCGGGGTTGGGGGGGCACCCAGGCTGTGCCTACCCCCCCGGTCACCTCTGAGCATCCTCATGGGCACTGAGCGAGTCCCCAAAGGGGATGAATCTGGGTAGCGGGTCCCATCACCCCCCCGTGCAGAGCGGGACCCCCGGGACCCCTCGGTGGGGGCTCTGGCCACCTCCTCTCTCGCTGCCTCCCTTTCCTTTTAGATTTTATTTAAAAAAAAGCACAAAAAAACCCCGACCTTTCAAGTGGATTTGATTTAACACAATAGCCGAAAACATTCAAGAGGGGATTTCCCACCCCGTGCTGCTGCCAGCCCTGGTTCGGGGTGTGCAGAGCTCCATCCTGCGTCCCGGGGGGTGCTGAGCCCCCCCTGGCCGGGCCGTTTGGCACAGAGGCCGGGGATGGGCTGGGGGGCTCTGGGTGCCATAGGGTGCTGTTTTCAGCTGGACAGGGCGCCCCGGGACCGGGGATGAAGCGGAAGAGCAGCGGTGGGGAAACTGAGGCACAAAGCGCTTTGCTTTCCCCATCGACATGCGCCGGCTCCAAACGCCAGCCCAAAAAAGCTGGGGAGCAGCAAGAAGCGACCCCCCAAATTGCCCCCCAGCTCCTTTTCTGGGTTGCGGAGCCGCCGGGCGCGGGGAGCTGAGGGTTAAGCTCTGGCTTTTCTTTCTCTCCCTCGTCTTCCAAAGAGCCTTGGCAGGAAATTCCTCAAATTCCAGGCTTGTGGGATCATTGCTGGGCTCTGACCGCAGGAGCAGGAGCCAGGGCTGCTCCAGCTCCCCCCGCTGCAGCGGTTGCAGAGCCCCAAGGGCAGGGAGGCCTGTGCCACCCCAAAAGTTAAACAGGGTCACCCTGCTGAAGTGCAACAGGTCCCCCCAAAATCCAATGGCGTGATGCTCATAACCCCCCGAGCCGTAGGGACCCAAGCGCCCAGTTTGGGGTGACCGAACTGGTGTAGGGGAACAAACTTCCATGGGACCCCCCACTCTGGGATATCCCTGGAGGAAGTGAGAGCCCCAAACGCTGGTGGGGGAAGAGGGGCTGCTTTGGGGTGCGATGCGGCAGCGGGAGGGGATCGGGAGGCCTGGGGAGCCCCGTGGGTCCCCAGTGAGGCGGGCGGCTCTTGGAGGGCTCCCGTCCAGATGTGTCCCCCCCAAACCCTCTGCCCCCCATGCCGGGGCGTTGACTCCACACGCGGCACGGCCAGAGAGGAAGGAGCTGAAATTGGGGATTTCGGGTGCCCAGCGTGTTTGGGGCCCAGCAGGACGGGGACACCAACCCGCACCCCATCACCAGCGATATGTTTTTTCCCCTTCAAGCCCATTTCTTTCTGGATTCGACTTTTCTTAACCACCGTTTCCTGGGGATCGGAACAAGCCGTCACCAACTCCCTCGGAGGCATCGGATCCAACTGCGTCCCATTACCGATCCCGGCAGCACCAGCTTTATTGGTCAGGGCTCAAGCTGCCCGTGGGGAAACTGAGGCACAGTGCACAGCCCATCGCACATGGCCCCCGTCCCTAACAACCCTCGAGAGCGGGGCCGGCTCTGACTCACCCCATTCCATATATTGGGACGCGAGGCCCGAATCGGAGCCTCGCAGCTGCTCGTCCCGATTCAACACGAATGGGATGGAATACTCCAATTGGTCAATTCACGGTCCCATTATTAAGAGATGTCTCATTAAGACATCTGTAACGAGCGCGCTTACCAGCAGCTTGCTGGAAGGATGCCAGCGCTGTTTCAATATTTTTTTTGGTCCCCTTCATTAATGATTAGGGATTTTTATTTGTCCCCCCTCCTTTTTTTTCCCAAAGAAGCGCTCCCTCCCCCCGCCCCTGCGCGCACACGCAAACAAAAGTCTTAATTAGACATTGTTCCTAACAGGGATATTACACAAATTAATTAAACTCGAGCCAATAAACGGCACCGCTCCATAATTCTGACAGCCCCAGAAATGAAGAGGAAATAATAAGGGGAGAAGCTTCGCCAGCTCCTTCTGTCTGCCGGGGGGGTGGGGAGGGTGCCCGGACGCCTGGGTTCCCCGTGGGTCTCAGGCCTGGGCTGTGCTGGGGACACAGGAATGCAGGGAACTGGCAATGTGGGGTGTCCATGGGTGGGGGGCGGGTGCAGGGAGGGATGGGCTGACCCCGAGAAACCCGGGTGGGAGCAACATCTGGAGCGTCCCGCACATCTGCAGCCCAGAACTTTGTTTGGCAGCCGTGCAAAGGGCAGCGCCGGGGGGCGAGGAGGAGGAGGAGGAGGAGGGTTGGGGTGCAAAGGCGGCTCCGATCTGCACCCCCCACGCTCCTGCGGAGCCACCGAGCACCGAAGGTGCAGCTCGACCCTGGGACCCCAGCAGGGACCCTGCACCCCGAAAGGAGGGAGACAGAAGGAGCTTGTTTAGGGTGCACACGGCTGCACACGCGTGTGCACAGACGCAGCCCGCGCTTGCACTGCCGGCTCTTCCAGACAGATATTCACATGCGAGCGCATGGACAGTGAGTGCACACACATGTGTGCGTGCTCGCGCGGCTGATGTGTGAACACATGCACTCATGTGCAAGCACACAGCTGGTGCATGCGTGCATGCATATATGCTCCATTGCAAGCACGCAGCTGGCGTGCAAACACACCCTGGCACACTCCATTGCAAGCACATGGCTGGTGCACACGCACACGCGCACGTGTGCTCCATTGCAAACACACAGCTGGCGTGCAAACACGCACTCGCAAGCAAGCACATGGCTGGTGTGCAAAAACACACACACGCCTGTGCAAGCGTGCAGCCGGTGTGCAAACACACCCTGACGCTCCTGTGAGAGCACATGGCTTGTGCATGTGCACATGTGCGTGTGTGCTCCATTACAAGCACACAACTGGTGTGCAAACACACCCTGACACGCTCCTGTGCAAGCACATGGCTCGTGCGCACGTGCACGTGTGCTCCGTTGCAAGCACGCAGCTGGCGTGCAAACACACGTGCACTCGCAAGCAAATGGCTGGTGTGCAAAAACACACACATGCAGCTGATGTGCAAACACACCCTGGCATGCTCCATTGAAAGCACATGGCTCGTGCATGTGCACATGCGCATGTGTGCTCCATTGCAAGCACACAACCGGTGTGCAAACACACCTTGACACGCTCCTGTGCAAGCACATGGCTGGTGCACGCCCACACGTGCACGTGAGCTCCATTGCAAGCACGCAGCTGCCGTGCACGCACACGTACACACACACGCTCTTGTGCAAGCGCGTGCCCGTTGCACGCGCACCAACGCACGCGCTGCGGTGTGGCCCCCGCGTCACCCCGCTCCAGCCCCCTTTGCCTGCTGTGTCCTGGGCCCCCATTCCTGCCCCTGTGCCCCCCACCCCGCGACCGGGCCCTTTGTCTTTCTGCCTGGCTGCCCCTTTTCACAGCCACCAACGGCCGCGCAACGGGGACGAGTTTTGTCACCAATGCGCGGTGGCCGGTGGCTCCTTCCCCAACACGGGGAAGGGACACAAAGAGCCCCCTTTTTCCCCCCCCGAACCCCCACACATGGCCTTGGGGACACACACCGAGCCCCATGGGACAGCAGTGTCACCATGGGGTCCCATGGGGCAGCAATATGGGGGTCCCAGCCCCTGCGATTCCTCCCCGCCGCGTCCTCGCTCGTTCGCCGTATCTCACTACAGCAATTCATTTCTTTTCCTCTCTATTTTCTCCCTCTGCCCAGCGCCGGTTTCTATTTTATTGGCATCTTTGCAGCGCTGAAAGTAACGTAATTACGAGGGGAATTTATATGTTGTTTCGTAAGTCGGGAGTTCATTTTTTTTTTCTATTATTATTATTAGGTGGGGAATATTTAAGGCTCCTCGGGAAGGAAAAATAGAACCCAATTCCACCACGTCATCTCCCCCGGTATTTATGCCTCTTCCCAACGCGATTTTAATTGAAAATTGTTTCGCACGGGCCCCGCGTTGCGGATTTTTACCCTGCCTCTAATTACAACCTGGTGCCCGGGCCCGTCTTCCCGTCGCCCTGTGTCCCGCCCGGTGGCGAAAGGCAGGAGATTGGGGTGGAAAATTTGGGAGTGGGTCGGGAAACACGGGGCGGCCCCTGGAAGTTGTGCCGGTGGCAAAGGGGACGGCGTTTTCCTTGGGATCCCCATTTCTCCTTTCCCCGTGCCTCAGTTTCCCCAGGAGAATGAGCAGCATCTCCTGGGGACCGTGGCAACCTGAGGATGCTGCCCGGGGAGCGGTACCCGGGGTCCCCAGGACTGTCCCCACGGCTGTGGCTTGAGATCGATGGGGTCCGACGCGGAGGTGTTGGCACAACACAGTGACACTGGCTCCCTGCCCGGGGGATGATCGAGGTGGGATATTTGATCGAGGTGGGATATTTGGGATGTTGAGGAGTCGGGAAATGGGCTCCTCCATTTGTTGTGAGGTTGGTGTTGGCAGAGATGGCAGCCGGGCGCGGGAAATAAGAAAATCATGAGGTTACAAGTGGAGTTGGTGCCGCGGCGCCGTGGTTTGCTGGGGACACAGGGACGGCAGAGCTGGGGTCTTTGGTGGCACAGGGGGTCGGGGAGCCAGCCCTGAAGCCCCGGCCCCCACGGGCGCCCGTCCTGCGTCCCGGTGTCCCCGCGGTTACCGTACCGGGGTGATACGGCCGCAGTGCCGCCAGCCGGGGTGCGGGCAGGCGGTGGGGACCCGGCGCTGCCGAAAGCGGGTGGGGAGGAGAGGCGGCGGGGTTGGGGGAGGGAAACCAATCTCCTCCTCATTTGTTTTGATAATTTTGCCTTTTAAAAAATGAAAATAACTGGAGCATCCTTTCCCCGGAGAGCTTCGCTACCACCGGCTTCAGGAACGGGGAGCGGAGCGGGGAGGCGCAGAGCAGCCCCCCCAGCGCCCTGCGGGGACACTGGGGATGCTCCAGTGTCCCCAACCATGGGGAGGGACGTGCAGCCCTGGGGGAAACTGAGGCACGGGGCATCCACGGGTGGTTTGAGGGGGCTCCTGTGCCCCCCACACGTGGTTCCCCTGGTTGGGTTAAAACAGCTTCACTTCTGCCACCACCGTCACATGTGGGGACGTAACGGGGTCAAATGCGGCAGCCGTTGGGGACGTTCGGCCAGTAAAGGGACCCGAGGTGCTGGCGGGGGAGCCGGGCTGGACGCGGCCCCATGCCGGTGCCTCCCGAGCACTGGGCGCTCGCCAACGATGCGCCAGCGTCATATGATGGTGGTGAAATACTTTCCGTTCCTGCCGGGCCGGGGAGGACCCGCCAGTGCAGGGAGCTGAGCCAGCGGGGTCCAGAGAGCTGCGGCGGGGATGGGGACAGGGACGGGGACAGGGATGGTGGGGCTGGGATGGGGACAGGGATGGGGACAAGGATGGAGACAAGGATGGGGACAGGGACAGGGACAGGGATGGTGTGGCTGGGATGGGGACAGGGATGGGGACAAGGATGGAGACAAGGATGGGGACAGGGACAGGAACAGGGACAGGGATGGTGGGGCTGGGATGGGGAGAAGGATGGGGACAGAGATGCAGACAGGGATGGGGACAGAGATGGGGCCAGGGATGGGGACAGGGACGGAGACAGGGATGGGGACAGGGAGGGGGAGGGGGATGGGAACAGGGATGGGGACAGGGAAGGGGACAAGGATGGGGACAAGGATGGTGGGGCTGGGATGAGGACAGGGATGTGGACAGAAATGGGGACAAGGATGGGGACAGGGATGGGGACAAAGATGGGAACAGGGATGGGGACAAGGATGGGGACAGGGATGGGGACAGAGATGGGGACAGAGATGGGGACAGAGATGGGGACGGGGATGGGGAAACTGCTGCCGAGGATGCTGGCGCGGCGCGGGTGCTGCCAGCTCCGCACATCACCGGGGAGCGGCTGCGGGATTTAATTAACGAGGAATTAAAGGATAGTAATATTCAATTAATGTCAATCAGAGCGGGATTACAGGAGCTTTTTGTCAAACGGGGTCGTTTTTGACGAGAATGCGCCGGGGGGGGCTGATGATGAAGCTGGGAGGGCTCAAAGCTTCCACCCCAAATGGTGTGGGGCAGGTCGGGCTGCCGGTACCGCCAGTGTCACCGTCCCAGGGGCTGCTCCACCATCCAACCCCGGGAGCGTTAAATAACCGAGAGGAAGGAGAAGCAAATCGAAGCGGGCATTGAGTGACTGCGAACACGGAGCGGAAGCGGCTTCTCCTGCCAAGCTGCTCGGCGCGGCCGGCGCTGTCGTGCCGGGGTAATCGCCGCCAAGGAGGCTCATAAATTGTTGATGGCAACAGGGACCTTCTCAAGCAAATATTAATTCACTGGCTGGGAGCTGCTGGGGCGGGGGAACGGCCGCTGCGGGGTGTCCGGGGCCAGCGGTGAACTGGGTGGGTTTATTGCCGCCTTGCTTTAAACCTTGACAGTGGGGGGCACCCCTAGAGCAAAGACCCCACTGGGGACCCTCACTGGAGCTGTGTCCTGGGATGGGGTGATCGGGAGCACCGTTCCCCGTCCCTGGGGTCAGGATGTGGCCCCATTGCAACCCCGGGACCCCCAGAGATGCTCAGGGTGGTGGGGTCACCAGACTCAGCCACCCCCATCCCTGCGCCGAGATGTGACCGGCTTCAGCTGAAAGCCCCAAATTGCCGGAGCCTAAAATAGCCCCCGCTGGCGGGGGGAGCGTGGGGACGTGCCAGGGCCCATCACGTCTCGGTGCCGACGCGGCCTCGGGCGAGCGCGGCACAGCGCTGCCCTCACCCGCCAGGATGGGACCCAACGGGACACGGCGCTGCCGGCCGAGGCCGAGCTCAGGCCGCCCTGGGCCTCAGTTTCCCCCCCACACAGGTCTCCGTCACCGGTTCCAGTTGGGCCGTCGGTGGCACTTGTGGTTTTTTCCATCCCGTTGCCTCGCGCCGGGTGCCGAGTGGCTCGAGGCGCCGGGGCTGTGACAGCAGTGGGGACAGGGACAGAAACAGGGACAAGAACAGGACAGAGACAGAAACAGGGACAGAAACAGGAGTGACATCCCGGCCAAAGCCTCATCCCGCCCGCCTCGCCAATCTCTCCCTTTCTGCTCCGTCGGGCAGGGCCACAAGAAGCCAAATCCTCTTTTCTCTCCTGCAGAATGAAACCAGTGCAGGGTTGTTGTGGGTTTTTTATTTTTTATTTTTTTCCCCTCCCTGTCTATTTTTTTTTCAATATAAATAGAAGCGAACAACTTGGGAAGAGGAAAGGGGGGAAAGGCTTAAATTTAAAAGCGGCGAGAACAGGAAGGGGAGGAGGGAGAGAGATAAAATAATAATAAAAAAGAAAAAAAAAAAAAACCCGCTAGCGCGGAGAGATTTAGCTCCATCTGAAAGCTGTCAGCGCGAATAAAAAGCTTTTCTTTGAACCCTGAGTTTAATAGCGAGTGGAGAGAGAGGGAGATTGGAGCGGCAGCCCCAGGGTTTAATCAGCCCTGCGCTTGATAAATAGAGGGAGACAGGGCAGGGAGTGGGGCTGCCTGCCCCCCCCCTGGCCCCTGCGCCCCCCGGGCGGCCCCACAGGAGACCAGGAGGGGCACACGCGTGTTCCCATGCATGCGTGCACATTCCCATTCACGTGTTCCCATACGCACATGCACATTCCCATGCACACATGTGTTCCCATGCACACATGCACATTCCCATTCCCATGCACACATGTATTTCCATGCATACATGCACATTTCCATTCCCATGCACACGTGTTCCCATGCACACATGCACATTCCCCTTCCTATGCACACGCTTGTTTCCATGCACACATGCACATTCCCATGCACACACATGTTCCCGTGCACACACGTGTTCCCGTGCACGCATGCACATTTCCATTCCCATGCACATGTGTTTCCATGCACACATGCACATTCCCATTCCTATGCACACATGTTCCCATGCACACATGCACATTCCCATTCCTGTACACACACTTGTTTCCATGCACACATGCACATTCCCCTTCCTATGCACACGCTTGTTTCCATGCACACATGCACATTCCCCTTCCTATGCACACGCTTGTTTCCATGCACACATGCACATTCCCCTTCCTATGCACACGCTTGTTTCCATGCACACATGCACATTCCCATTCCCGTGCAAACACATGTTCCCATGCACACACGCTCATTTCCATTCCCATGCACATGTGTTCCCATGCACATGTGCACATTCCCATTCCCACTCCCACGCACACATGTTTCCATGCACATTCCCATTCCCATGCACACATGTGTTCCCATGCACACATGCACATTCCCATGCACACACGTGTTCCCATGCACACATGCACATTTCCATTCCCATGCACACGCGTATTTCCATGCATACATGCACATTCCCATTCCCGTGCACACACGTTCCCATGCACACATGCAGATTCCCATTCCCGTGCACACACATGTTCCCAAGTGCACATGCAGATTCCCATTCCCACGCACGTGTTCCCATGCACACATGCACATTCCTGTGCACACATGTTCCCATGCACACATGCACATTCCCATTCTCGCACACGTGTTCCCATGTGCACATGCACATTCTCGTTCCCATGCACATTCCCACTCCCATGCACACATGTATGTGTTCCCACGCAAACACGCATGATCCACACACACACGCATGCGTTCCCAAACAAACGTGTGATCCACACACACGTGCACATTCCCATGCACACACGGGTATGTTTCCACTCCCATGGGCACAATCTCATGCCCACGTGCATGCGTTCCCATGCAAACACGCACGATCCATGCACATGTGCATGTGTTCCCATGCCCGTAGGTGTGTTCCCATGCACACGTGCATTTTCCCGTGCACAAATGCATGTGTTCCCATGCAAACATGCACGATCCACACACACATACATTCCCATGCACACGTATGTGTTCCCATGCACATGGGCACAATCTCATGCCCACTTGCATGTGTTCCCATGCAAACATGCACAATACATGCACACATGTATGTGTTGCCATGCAAACATGCACGATCCATGCAAACATGTATTCCCATGCAAACATGCACGATCCATGCAAACATGTATGTATTCCCACGCAAACATGCATGATCCATGCACACATGTATGTGTTCCCATGCAAACATGCACGATCCATGCAAACATGTGTTCCCACGCAAACGTGCGTGATCCATGCACACACACACACACATTTCCATGCACACATACGTGTTCCCATGCACGTGGGCACGCTTGCCCGGGTTCCCATGCAAGCATGCATTTTCCCATGCCCACACGCATGCACCTTCCCATGCACACCCGCACGTGCTCTCACGCACGCACGTTCCCACGCGCATCCACATGCACACGCGTGTGCGCGCACCCCCCGCGTGTTGCACACGCACTCAAACCCCGTTCCTGACGTGGGGTCACGAGCGGGTGTGCTCGGCCGCGCCGAGGTGCCGACGCTTCAATGCCCGGGGTGGGGGGCACCCGCTGGTCTCCTCAGCACATCGAGGCGCCAGGACACGGAAACACTTTCAGCGCTCGCTGTGCCGCGGCAACCGGCGACCGCTGGGCCCGTATCGCCCCCTCCAGACCCTACAGCCCTTTGCTCGGCACAACAGGCGGTTGATGGCGTGATGGGGGGAGGCGTTCGGGTTCATCCCTTGGGACACCCAGCAAAGGCTCTTTGTGGAGGGGAGAGCAAGGGAAGGATGCGGGTGCCGGCGGCACGGCGCCCGTCCATCCACGTCACGGGGAACTGGGTGCTGGGGTGCTGCCGAGGGGTGTTTTGGTGCTTGGGGATGCGCACGGGGAGGCCCATGTTGTGTCCCTTCCGCACCGGTTGGGTGCCGGTTGGGTACCAGTTGGGTACCGGTTGGGTACCGGTTGGGTACTGGTTAGGTACCGGTTGGGTACTGGTTG
>VWYH01003339.1:0-13132 GCA_013399365.1 Pampusana beccarii
GTCTCTGTGGCTGTTTACCCAGACGCTTACAGATTTGTTCAGAGGCGGCCTCGCCTCCGCCAGCCTCAGAGGCAGCGCTACCTTTGTTTGAGCTGTTTTTAACCTCCTTAACAACAACAACCACCACGGTCAACATGACCCTGGTGCCAGAAAGCAGGAGGTACATGTGTGTCTACGTGTCTGTACCTCTACTTCAGCGCACACGTTGTTCTAACCATACAAAGGCAATTTGGTACATCTAAGGAGACACTGTAAGAGTGCCGACTGGCTGCTGAGTGGGGCACTGAGGCTCCTGCAGTGTGTTTAAAAATAAAAACATTACTGAAAAATGCAGCACAACAACTTTTCAGGTTATTTACAAAACCTGAAGCATACCTTGGACTGTTTAACAAACACTTGTCTAAGAAGTTCATTAAAGAAAGGGAAGCATAGCTTATGAAAGTATAACAAACTAAAAAAACCCATATCTAAATACCTAGAAAGCTCAGGTGAAGTATTTTCTTCTTCCTTTACATAACTTAGGATCATTCTTATCCTATTTTAGAGGTTTATCTATTTTATTTTGTCTATGTCTCTATTTTATCTAGGTCATCCAGTTGCTACTGCCTAGTAATATACAATGCTATGAACAGATATATTTAGATCTATTTACAGATAAATAAAATATATTAAAAATATGATGGCATGAACACAAAACTTTTGTGAAACAAAAAAATAAATTTTAGCAGAAACCACTGTATTTTCCTGTGGACTAGTGTGTGTATCTACACAGCTATACCATATTATTATTACATATCCATATAATCTGTGTGAGTATATATATACACGCACAGTCAGTAGATATATTTCCATATTCACATATACATAAAACAGCGGATGACACGTCCTCTGATAAAAACTGTTATTTCAACACTTCAAGTGAAAAGTGTTAAAATAAATGGCTCATCACATACAGCGTGTTAAAATAAATGTTTATTTCAACACTATGTGTATCATAGCCATTTATTTCAACACTTCCCATTTCTCAAGACTCACACAACCAAGAGCAGGAGAACTGGTAGCTCTACCTAAGGGGGGCTGAAGCACACAGCCTACTCATCTGCTTGCCATAGGATGAGTAGGAAGTTATTTGACACTTTTCTTTCTCCCAGCAATAAATGGAAACTACCTGCCTTGACTGTTCATGGGGATCTGCATGTGTCTGTAAGCTGGNAGGGATTTGGGCAGACAGAGACTCTAGCAAAAACTAGAGCTGTTCATACTGAAGGCTGGAAGGGATGTGATTTTTGCAGGACCAGTTATAATCTAGTGATCAAATTATGAGTTAGGAGAGAACAGCTGGGTTCCCACTCTATTGTGCTGAAAATAGTTTCTTTGGAGGATTCTTCAGCTCTCAAGATTTGCCTTTTTATTTTAATACAGAAGCTGAAGGATCTTTGGAGCAGAAGCTTTCCAACTTCAGGTGGTCTCTAAAGTAGAAATACAGCCATTGGGAGTTTCATGGTGGTGCATTGTGGGCTGTATCATCATTCAGAAACAAGAAGGACCATACCAGAGTCTATTGAGATATTTGGAAAGCAAGCTGCTGCTACAAGGGTGGGGTTGGGAAAGGCAGCAAAGTATGGTGGCTTTTGGCAATTTCACTTAGCAATTTTGGAGTTTGACACAAGGGAATTTGGGCAGAGACCCTAGCGAAAACTAGAGCTGTTCATACTGAAGGCTGGAAGGGATGTGATTTTTGCAGGACCAGTTATAATCTAGTGATCAAATTATCAGTTAGGACAGAATAGCTGGGTCCCCACTCTATCGTGCTGAAAATAGTTTCTTGGGAGGATTCCTCAGCTCTCATGATTTGCCTTTTTATTTTAGTACAGAAGCTGAAGTATCTTTGGAGCAGAAACTTTCCAACTTCAGGTGGTCTCTAAAGTAGAAATACAGCCATTGGGAGTTTCATGGTGGTGCATTTAGATTAGTGTCAGCATCTGAATTTGCTCCTACCAGCTGAGCTTGGACATTACATTATACGCCAGCGTTAAGCTAGCATAAGTTTCCTTCTCTGCCTTATTTCGGGAAGAAAGCACAAGAAGCTCCCATTCTCTGGTAGTTCCCGCTGGAGCCAGAGGGCACTACGCCTTTTTAGATAGTCTCTAAGGGACAGAGGCAGGATGAGGATGAGGGAATTTAAATAATGCACAAAATATGCACAAACTACAAGTCCCTTCTGAGAGATATTTACCGCTAACTTGCCTGCAATGTTTTCTTACAGCTTTCCTCCTTTGAAAAACTCTCAAAGCATGATTAGAGATTGCCTAGGCCCCAGAAAGACAGTGTGGCCTTAAGAAGATAAACACTTGGCGGGCATTCCTCTCCTCTTTTTCTTGTACTTTTTCTTCCCTGAAACTGCAGATCTGTGCGCTGGTCTGGACAGAGCACAAATTAAACTAATGAAATGTTAGTGAAGACTTTGCAACCAGAAAACCCTGTCAGAAGACTGTTTTGCACACAGACAATGAAAAATTGAGACCACAATTTCATCAACCCACAAATAAATTCACTGCCTCGAGACAAGGCACTGCACTGTGCTAGCTGCCTATATTCAAACATCTCTCTTCCTGTAAAGTTATCTTCCCCCAGTGTCACCTTTGGCAGATAAAACACTATAATCATTTTTGCAGCAGAATAGTGTACAATGCAATGAAAGTTCTCCAGAAAAAAAAAAAAAAATGTTTTCACCCTTTCACTTTCCTCAGATGTGATTAGTTCCAGAAGGAGGAGGTATCATCACTCCTTTGAAGGCACTGCAGGTTACAAAATTGGTCCTCAGAAATTGGCAACATGTAATAAAAGTGCTTTACTCCTAAACATCAATCAGTTTCAAGAATGGCAGCTGCTCACAGAATGGTAATAATGGAAATATTCGGCTAATCACTACTGTAGACATTAAAGCACTGTATGACAGACATGCAGTGCTCATTACACAAGAACACTTTCTCATAATTATGGTTTTATAACTAGGTACACAAGTTTCTAAATATTTACTTCCTTTACCCTTCGGTATTTTTGTAATGAAATTTACATGACAATACCTAGCTTTCCAGAAAAGAAAAGGCCCCCCCACTCCAACAGAGAGCTGATACCTTGGCTTTTGCTGAGACCTTGGCTGCGCATGGATGACAATTTTAAATAAAGTTTTTTTTCTTCTGTTCTTTCTTTTTAATAACCTTCACAACTACGGGAAGTTTCATGCCATTTCTTTAGCTGAGACTGTACAGCAAGCTGAAAAGTTAATGCCTTAATGGAAAGAAAAATAATAGCACGTCTATGCTGTGTAAACTATTTGTGGTATAAAGGAAACACAAATGTTATTTGCAGAGGCCTTTACTAGCTCCAGATATATTATCAAGGGTTGGTAACTAAAACATGGTTATACCAGTCCTGCTTGTGACCAGCCACAAAACTTGATGTTGATTTCAAGATGAAATTATACACTCTGCTTTCTGCATTAATTAAAAAAATAACAGCATTAATAGGCCTAAATACTAATTTCTTTGATATATTCAGAGCAACATGAGGGGATGCAAGGGAATTTAGTGCATTGCTCTGTCAGATCATTTTAATTGTTATCCAACGAGAGCAGCTGAGAGAGTAAGGGACTTAATTTATGTACTTACCCATCCCCTCGGCTTCCACTGAAGCAAAGTGATGTCAACACAGCTCCTAAACTGCATTCACAGGTCTTCAGTGATCAAAGTAAAGGCCAATTAGTGGAAAGCCAGGGGCCCACAACCCGTTTGTTGATTTCAAAATACCTATCATTACACACACACTGCTGCTGCTAAACACATACCAACCATATCTGGCACTTAATCAGTGCCTTCTATGACAGGATATCCAAACGCTCTACAAAGGTATAGCATTTTTATCTCACAAAAGAGAAAGGGTGCAAGGAGAGGCCTGGAAACCTGTGTGTCAAGAGAGCAATTCCACCGGAGCAGACGAGGCAGCAGTCAGCCCTCTTGCTCACGAACCCCTTGGCCCAGGATGTCATATTGCCCTTTTTTTCTAAAAGTGTTGATAATTTAAAGTATACCTTTTTTAGAAGTATGCTTTATACATCAACTCAAGCAGTCCCCTCTTAGAAGTAAATTACATACTAATGGCTTGGGCACGTTGTTCTGTGCATTTTCAGGGATGAATTTTTATGCCCATTCAAACCAGTCTCAAGAGTGGGAGTCTGGCTGCTCACAGACGCATACAGGACTGTTATGGACTGTTGCTGTCACCCATAAAGGAATTACTTTCTTCCTTCCTGTTTTTCTCTAATCTAAAATTAAACATACCTGAAAGAACTGATTCACTCTGGGGGCAGTATCTTTGGGAAAAAATGGGTTGCTTCCTTGTTGTTCTTGGTCATTCAGAATTATTAGGAATTCTGAAGGTTATTTTAAGCCATCAGTGCACATACGAAGAGATCCCATTTGCATGAGCTATCACTGACATAGTACTGTGCATGGAAAGCTCAAAGAGGAAGACTCACAAAAGCATAAATGTTCCATGTGAAACTGTTACACATCTGTTCAGCACTGAAAAGCCAGCATTTAAGTACAAAGCACTAGAGAGCTGAGACAAGTGCATTTTGGGAATCAAAACAAATGCTGGTAATTTAAGAAAATACTGTAAAGCACACCAAGACTGTACAATGCTGTATATTGCACAATGCATCTGGACATCAATTTAGCGTATATACCAAATTTACTAGAAGCCCAAATATGCTTAAGTCCTTTATTCAGAAATTTAAAAAGTATAAGCATAATAAACACAGTGCACTTACAATTAGAAAAAAATGTGGATTTTTCTTTTTACTTAGAGAACACAAATGAAAATTAATCTCCTCAATTATATCCCACAACAAATATATGTCCAAGCTTCACTTTTGATCACCAGCTTTCACAGACTCACAGTTTTAGGACATGGTGTGTTCTACAGCATAGAAGATAAATGTGATTGAACTTTAAATTATTGTACACTCAATGTTTACTTCTATTTTGAAGGTTTGAAGTCATGAAGGTTTTATGCTGTCATTTGTGATTCTATATTCAATACATTACTGAAGATGTCATCAAACAAGCAACCTTGCATGTACTGTGGTCCTAAATCAAATATCAATCCACAGTTACAGTATTAAAAATACAGTAGAAATTCCTAATTCAAGTGAACAGTATCACCTATAAAGCCAAAATAAATGGAGTAGGATAATAGTTTTCAGACTTGGGTTACAGTGTCAACGCAGAGACTTGAGCAGTGTTAACTCACCAAGCTTGATCTTGCTTGCCAGAGCATGCTTGTCAATATTTAGCTCCCAGTGAGCATCTCACGAGTCTTTACAAAAACTAGTTTAAATAGAAAATACTACAGCAGCTGCTGTGATCTTTTTTCTAACACTGAGATTAAATTGCTGAAATTTGTTTTGAGCTTTTTAAACTAGGAAATGTGCGCCATACACCTACTGTAACAAGAACATGAGAAACAGCATTAAGGGATTGCAATGCTGTTATTAGGACTCATTAAAATACAGAAAAACACCAGATGCTTTACATTAACTGATTGGAAGATATTTTAATGTCAAACATACAAATATCACTTCCTCCTGTGATATCAGATTAGAAAATGGACTGGACTAAAATCACATACATCTGTGCTTTCAAAAAAGAGAAGTCTACACCTGCACCAGAAAAAAAATGAATAATTTATTTGCCTAATCACCGGAATTTCATTATAAAATGTAGGCACAGGCTATCTTAGACATTTGACAGAGGCACCTAAATTAGGAATACACTAATCACAAATTTCTGACGTGCTCAGCAGAGCAAGGAAAGAACCCACCTCTGAGGATGCTCGACTTCTTACAGTGACGAGGTGGAAGCTCAACAGTCTCCTAGTGAAGTGCCTGAAGATCAGCGGGACAACCCTTGGCTGTACTCGTTAGCACATCTGCTCACAGCTGGCCCGGAGATCCCCGACAGCGAGCTCCTGTCACCAGCGGTACCTCCACAAGCCCTTGGCCTCCCTGGGGACACAGGGCTGTCCTGAGAAGAGCGGCAGCTCAGGAAGGCAACGCAGGCAGAGTAAGCAGAAGACAGCACCACCACTGCCTGTCTTTACCCAGCTAACCTTCAGCTCAGTGAATCTTATGTGTAAGAAATAGAAAGAAATACCAAAGAACATTGGAGACAGCCCTGAAAGAAGCCCAAGTATGGAAAAGAGATTGTAAGAGTGACAATTTTATTTTTTAAGACCCTTTTAGCACCCTACAACGTCTGATTTTAACAGTATAGCTGGGGATGTTCTCAGAGCTGTAAAATAGTGAGCCTGAAAGAAAAATAAAGACATTGGAAAGAAATCTGTGCGCCAGCCTGATGGAAGAAGATGGAGCAAGACCTGGGGTCACTTCCCTGTCTCCAGCAGGGTTTACCTCCTCTCTGAACACCTGCCAATGACTGATCCTTTAATGCATTTTTATGAACAACAAAGATACAAACAATCTCTTTGTTATTTCAACAAACCAGATGTACCACATAGCAGCGGCTTTCTAAGTATTTCTTAGGGAAAATAAGTTGCCACCAGATCCTCCTTGGAGGTCTGAATTCTTCAAATCCCACCTTCAATAAGTTCTGAAGAAGCTGGTCAATTTACAAGAAAAAGTAATTTATTTTTGAAAGCCTTTTATGGCAATACCTTCTCCATAAGTGCTCCTGATGCACAGAATTTATCAGGGCCTAGAATCAGAAGATTTCTCTGAGTACTCCCTATTAAAATCTAGGCAGCTCTTGTGTGGGCATATATCCAAAAATCAGTGAAAATACTGTCAAAGCTGGTGGATTCAATAGGCAGGCAGCTGATGTGGCATTAACAGTGTAAGCACAGCAATAACTGACAGGGAGTAAGACAAGCTCAGTCCAGCCAAAATAAGGATCAGAGCAATCATACATAATTTTGAAAACCAATAGGTCACTCAAGAGGGCCATAAAACATACAGAAACAGCCAGACACAACCATACCACACTAAACCATACCTTCATCAGCATGCCTGCTTGCAGAAAGCCCCACAGCTTTCTCCTCATTCTGAGCTGCCTGTAACAAAGTTCATCACAGCATCAGCCTTGCCTCAGTGCTGAGCCAGGTGTGGTACCACACATTGTATGGACAGACCTCACATCATTAAAAACACCCTCTCTATATATCTGCCACAGCTGTGCAATGGCTTTCTCATTCTGAAACAGTAGGACACTGCGCTCAACAGTCCTCACTCAGTTCTCACTTAAATAATGGTGGCTCAATCCCTGACTATGGGTGTCCTTTGGGATTTGAACAGGACTTTAAAGACTATTATACAGTGCTTGCTAATAGGAAAGACATTTGCAAGTACCTGGCAACACAGAAATTGCAAATTGTTCATAAAGCGGAAAACCAAATTACTACAGCAGGTTTCCTAAAAGATTTTGTAGGATATGTTTGTATATCCTGGGTGTGAGCAGCATATCTGCATAGCTTATTCTATACAATGTGTGCTTGCATGAAAAGACACATTAAAATACAGATCCCTTATCCGACTACTATATATTAGTTGCATTCTTTTGAAAGGTTAAAAAACAAAACAAAAGAAAACATTCTGACAATTGTGAAATACTTTTATAAATGCTTCTGGCAATAACTCATCTAAGATGATGTGATGCCCAGTGAAATACAAACCCAGGATCTACCCAGTTAAACAAATCTGCTATATTTTGTGTTCTGTATTTTCTGGGTGAAGTTGGCATTAGGATTTATTCATCATTCAAGTAGGATACTAAAAAATACAGCACGTTAGCAGGATTTAGGTGAATAAAGATTTATTCACTGTGATGAGTTATCACAAATCACAGTTAACCGGTGGTAGAACTTTCAAAGGCTACTTTTACATGGAAGCAGGACAGCAGAAGTAAGTGCTGTATGTTGTTTTGGTGCTACAGGATGTAAAACAATGCCTGGGTTTAAAGTTGTTCCAAGGATTATTTTTTTTCCTAAACCCCCATATCTGATTGTCAAAATATCCTGCAACCAGATCAATCTCAGCAAGCAGAGTTTCATGTAACTGTGAAACCTTCTCTTCAAGCCACTTCTGACCCAGTTCTAAAACACGTCAGTCCAGTGTTTTGTAGGTAGTGAGAACAGTGGGAGCCAAAACATCCTTGCAGAGATGCTGAAGCCACTGAGGCTACCGAAGGTAGTGACCCAGGTAGAGGAGCTGGCACGCAATACAGAAGCTGGGATGTGTTGTGAGCAGTGGTAGTATCCCCAGAATGATGGCAAAAAACAGTAGTCATGTAGCCTAACCTTGAAGCAGATCTGACCCACAAAGAGAAGGAAGAACAGGAGGAAGCTCCATGCTAAAAAATGTTAAATAAGAAGTCATTTTTCTATTTATTTGTTAGCTCACGTTTTGATGTTATATCTATTGCATTTTTTCTTTTTAATAAATGTAAAAATGTGTTTGTTCTTCACATAAGATGAGAACATGTCCTCCACTGAAGATAGATGGGCTCTACAACCAGTATATGCTACTTGGACACTACAAGCAAATCAATATGCCAAGTAAGATATGGAAAAAAATGAACATGCTTAAGACACCCCAGGTCAGTACTCAAGGGTTTTAACCTCTGCTGATACAATTGTTAATCAGAATTGTTTACCAACTCTGTCAGATTCTTGGTTTTTTTGGGAATTACAATTAGAACGTCTGTTCTGTGAGTGACAGGTGCAGTTCATAACTCCAGAGAAGACAGTCTCAAGTACTACCTGTATCACAAACCCTGCTGTTGATTCAGGTACGCAATAACAAGTCAGCAGAGAAGATAATTATGGGCTCTTCACAGTGGACAGCAGGCAGTTTGTAACACTGATAAGTATTCACATGAATTTGGACCCTATTTCCTTTGTGAGGTCTTTCCTCTGCCTCCTGTATTGAAGCTCCCTAAACTCTCATAACCTGTATTCAATTTTGAATCCATCACGCATATAACACTGCAATAAACCTTTGCAGACCTCCAGGCCAACTTGAACCCTACCACCTGAAATTATCTTCTTCATGCTCCAGCCCACCACCACACACTTAAGCCACTTAGAATTACCGCTTCTGTACAGAACATCCTTCTGCACTGCCTGCAGCACCGTGAGCGGAGAGCTGGGCCCAACCCGTGTGATTGCCAGAGACTTGTTGGTAAGTCAGAGCGAGGCCTCTGCTCGGCCACGGAGTGGCCGCTGGGACATGGCAGGGTGGGCAGCTCCCGCTGTGAGCAGTCGCCTTTCAGTTCTGTGGAAGACTGATGTTACACTGCCTGACACTACAGTCTCTACTCCTGGTTCAAGCTGAATTTGGGAGTCAAAAGACATTTTTACTTCCTTGTGATTATCTGGGGAGAAAGGTGTGCAAGATCAGATTCAGAGAGCTGCTGAGACTTAATGGAAAACAAACCAAGCAATAGACTTCACCTGGGCTTTTCTCGATTTTTATTATTTTAACTAATGTCTATTTGAAATTCTTGATAGTATTTTAATTCCTGTGTTAGAATAAACTGAAAAGTACTTAACTGCCAAGTATTTTTCAGATAAATAATTCATAAGATACTTAAAGAGGTTATATTTAAATGACCTCCAAAATGAATTATAGTAAGTCTTTTATGATAGAAATATATCAGTTTTCAACAGGATAACCTCCAAAAGATGACACAAAAATATTCTGAGAGATTTTTTTGTGAGCGTTTGCCTAAAAGTGGAAGAGGTGATCATAAGAGAGATACCTTCTCCCCTAGACCTGAGCGACATGTAAAGACAATCAACTAATGCTGACAAAGACAACACAAATGGGTTCAACCTTGCTGGTATTACTGGAAGGAGAAATTTTCTGTTCCTGACTGACTTACACCTCCTCATCAGGTCATAGTTTGTATGTGGTACCTTCACCTCTACCCATTACTGTAACTGAGTTTAAATACAAGTCCCTGCTCCACCAGCCTGCTTTAAAATGCTTTGACTTCTCTTTTACTTTCCCTATTCATTTCCATTTTTTATCAGACTATGTCTCTAAGTTGCTAACTAAAAGAGCACTCTTCACTTAATCATGTTAATCGATGCCATTATGCGAATCGACTTCCCATTTTATCTGTCTGGGCGCAGATTAAAACCACACATTCTTTCACCCATGCTTGGGCAAGCTAGGCCACAGTCGTTCTCTCTTATTTTTACCATATTATGTCTGAGTAGAATTTACGATTTTGTCTGAGTCACCTTCTGACATTCCCCTTTGGCAGCCATCAGTAAGACTTGATAGCGTAACGCTTATCTGTTTATTAAAAAAACCCCACTCATCTGGGAAATGAATTATTTCAGCTGGACATATTCTATATGAGCTTTGATGCAAACAGTAAATCCAGAGTGTCCAACAAAAATAGTTTAGAGATTAATCTATTTACAGGCTATTAAAACATTTTAAACATAATCAAAGCCGACAGCATTTCTAAAATCCTGTACAGACCAGCAACAGTTAACGATGATTTGATGGTTTTCTAGGAGTTTGGAACAAATACTTGGCTTTTAGTCTGAGAGCAATGCTGGACATTTCTGTCTAATGCTTGGGGGATTCAGCCAACTAACAGATACATTTGGTGAAGAATCTCATTCTAGTCATGCCCTCCCTTCCTAATTTCCCTTTTCACTGTTTTGTTGTCTTCGCCTGTTCCTCAGGGAACCGAGTGATTGATAGCCTAATCCAATGACTGTATTACAGCTGCCTCAACTTGGACTCTTTTCCTTATCATTAGCAGTTAGCCTATGGTTAAATTCACAGCTCACTGCTTGGTACGGCCCCTGAGATTTAAGGGTCTGGCCTTTAGAAAATATTTAACATAAAACTGAAATCTTGACATACTGAGAATTCAGTTCTCTGTGAAGCCTCTTTAATTAATCCAATGTACTGTACCATTATTTTATATGAGGCTGTGACATGGTGAACTGTTACTGAGGCTCACAGAGATGTGTAATTCTAAATTAAACACTCACTCACATGTACCTACACCACATTTGTTTCCCAAGTACATGTACGTGAAAATTTGAATTCAATCTATAACAATAATAAAACACAAACCAATTACACTTCAAGAGTAAAGACTTTTCATTCATTTCAAGCCTGGAATGAGTTTTTTTCAAAGTAAGAGGAGGAGAAAACACAGCTTTGTTCAAATGCTGTGTGTAAAGACTCATGCTTCATTCTTTTTCCAGGACTCGTTTAATCTTTTGGTGAATGAAACCAATTACGATCATTTTTAATCAACTACAAACAGCACCTGTGCTAAAAGTGTAAAGCGTTTTCTTTGTGAGAAAGAAATTGGCTAAAAAATATTAAAAGTGAAAAAATATGCTTAGTTCTCTGACCTTATCTGGAGAATAATACTTATTTTTAAATAGCTACGGGAAGGATGTAGACCTTGATCTAAGCTGTAAACCTTTGCCCTACTTCCAGTCAGTCGATGAGCTGCAAGGTTCTGTGAAAATGGCAGCTGAGTCCCAGATGAAAAATTATGCATCTCATAAACTGCTATTCTGCTGAAATGTCAAGCTATGGCAGGGCTGTACCTCAAACTCAGCACTTGGCATTTTCCTTCTGTCTGCTTTGTTGCCACGAAGCAAACATGAACAGTGAGGATTTGTGTAGGGCAGGTAGCAGGCGAGCTCCCTGTCAAAAATCTATTATTAGGGCTCTGATCTCTCCTGCACAGACCAGTGATGGCAGAACACTGAGAGAAATCAGCCTGCTGCAAGGACACCACAGAAAACAGAGGACTCTTTGTGAACCCTGACATAATCTATGCAAATAAGGGCTTTTAATGGCTGAGCTACATTTAACAGAAATAATAAAACAAAATTAAAACTGTACTACAGCATACATGTTTTTTGCTCGTATCCACATTGTTTTATAAATATATGTTAATGTAAATACTCCTTAACTCTCAGTAAATATTTATACCAAACAGAAGTGCCTATGCATACATATGTTCTGTTTTGTTTCCATTGATGGGCAGCTTTTCATTCATTTCTATTGACCAAAATCCACACTCCACAGCCACTGAGAGAACTGTGAGTAGGAAAGTGAATGCTCTTGGGTTTTTGTTCACTTTTCTTTTAATGATGTGTCATAAAATTAAAATTAAAAGGCAGCCCTTATTATTATAACTTCAACTTTTCCTCTTTCAATATAATTCACACATTTCAGATTAGAATATATGCCCCTATTAATAATGTCAATTATTCATATAATATATACATTTTAATTTAATGAAATAACACCTGCAAAGCATTCCCTTAAAAGTCAGAACTGCTGTCTGACAGCGTTTTTTTCTTAAAAAGAGAGAGATCCACTAACTTACTTCAAAAGTGACTAAAATTATCTGCCTCTGCTGGTTTCCAACAATTATACATTCCCACATTTAATGACTGAATCTGCTATCCAGGTATATTCCTTCTGACATCCCTTGTGGTCAGCTCTGAAGTTATAACACACAACTTTCTGAATCTCTCTTTGTCTGGAAAACATACAAACACATGTACTCAAACATTCCACGCAATATAATCCTGCAAATAATACCAAAATACTACAGAATGTAATAGTTGGACAAAGCAATAACAGCACATAGACATAAGGTATTTGAACTACTACTGTAAAATACTGCAGTATTTTTGTAACAAAGCACTAAAGGATACATAGTGAGAGCACTGTTGAGAGATTTGCTTTTAACCTAAGTTTTTTACTAAGCCCAGTCTTTGGTTTTATAAATTTATTCCCCAAGGATCTGGCTTCCAGACAAAAACAAAGAAACAAACAGATGACAAAGAACAAAAAAACATGGAAATTCAAACAGAAGCACTGCTCTATTTTTCCTGCAATAGCTATCCTATTGTGCAGCAATGTGATGTGTTTTATAAAACACATCTGGAATATGGAAGCACAGTATGAAAGTTCATGAAAAAACTTTTTTTTCCCTCTTTGTTTTTTTTTTTTTTTTAATTTTTTAATATATTTTATGGAAATGATTTAGAGAAG
>VWYH01003340.1:0-12641 GCA_013399365.1 Pampusana beccarii
CCACTTTAAAGTTAATCCTCGCTCAGCTTGAACCAACCGCTTGGGCAGCATGAATTATTGAATTATTCCAGCTCCCTCTGAATCTTGCCCTTATGAAACTGGTAAGACGCAATAAAATCGATACAAAAAAAATAGTGTCACTTGGCTCCACTTAGTGCATTATAAAACCATTAGAAGATTTACCAAATAACTGAAGTGCATTAGATCAAGAGGAAGAGGAGGAGAAAATGGATCTTCTCTCCTGGTGTGAAGGCTTTTGTTCAAATGGCCATAAATCACGCATGCCCAGCCCAAGTCACACCCTTTTGTGGGCCGAAAAGGAATATGTCTGAATGGCTGAAGAGAGGTGGATGTGGAGGCTGAGGTGCCCCTTTGCCAGCCAGGGCTCCTGAGGCAGCCGGCGGTGGGGAGAGGCCAATGCCCCTGTGAGAGCAGCCTGGCAGGTGCTGGATGTGCCACGCAGGCTGCTAATTGCAAACAGGTGCCCAAATCACTGGGAAAACAGTGTGCAGCCTTAGTTTCATGGAGGGAGGCTCAGTTTTGTGTCCAAGGTTTTAGAATCATAGAATCATTTTGGTTGGAAGAAACCCTCAAGATCACCAAGTCCATTAACCCAGCACCGTCAGTAAACCATGTCCCTAAGAACGTCTTTTAAACCCCTCCAGGGATGGTGACTCCAGCACTGCCCTGAGCAGCCTGTTCCAATGCCTGACAGCTCTTTCCGTGAATAAATGTTTCCTGATACCCAATCTGAACCTCCCCTAGCACAACTCGAGGCCATTTCTTCTCGTCCTGTCACTTGTTATATGGGAGTAGAGACCAACCTCCCCCATGCTACTCCCTCCTTTCAGGCAGTTGCAGACAGTGATAAGTTCTCCCCTCAGCCTCCTGTTCTCCAGGCTGAACCCCCCAGTTCCCTCAGCCGCTCCCATCACACTTGTGCTCCAGACCCCTCAGCTTTTGTCCTCCCTCAACACACCGGGCAGTGTGTACCGGGGGATGCAGGAGCCTCGGGCAGCTGGGAGAGCTCCTCCATCAGGAACAGCGTTTCTCCATGACCAGATACAGTGAGGCCAAGATTTCTCTCCTTGTACACTGCTGTAAAACAAAATANGACTGATGGTGCCAGGAGTACCAGGGATATTGGCCTCATGAGTTTGCCGTGCATCTTGCAGTACCTGGACTCACGTGGTGAGATGAGTTTTCAGGCAAAAAGGAGCTACACCCAAAATGCAGAATGCATTATTTTATATATTAATTTTAACCCTGCCGTGTGACAAGGTCAGACATTATTAGCTCCCAGGCATTGCCCTGTATTCTGCCACTCTCCATCGCTACAAAGCCAGCAAAACATTTGAGTTGCTGCCCAGGATTAGATCATGAAAGCTTTGCTGATGGCTTGATATGGGCACAGAACTTCCCGACATGCTACAACACCCCTGCAAGAGACAGCACTGAAAGGGAGGAGATGTATTTCAGAGTAACCACACACCTGCCCACCCTGGAGTGATGCAGCTGCACGGTTGCCACATGGTCCCTGGAGAAGGGCGAGCCAGGTCCCCAGCCCTGGGACACCCTCCTGGGCATGGCCCAGCCCAGGTCCTGTCCCAAACATCATCAGCCCTCCACCATCCCCAGGATGTTATTTTTGATGGGGAGCTGGTACGTGGAGGGAATCACAGAATGTTAGGGATTGGAAGGGACCTCAAAAGATCATCCAGTCCAATCTCCCTGCTGGAGCAGGAACACCTAGATGAGGTTACACAGAAATGTGTCCAGGCAGGTTTTGAATGTCTCCAGAGGAGACTCCACAACCTCCCTGGGCAGCCTGTTCCAGTGTTTTGTCTCCCTCACTGTGAAGAAGTTTCTTCTCATATTTAAGTGGAACCTCCTGAGTTGCTGGAGTTGCTGTCAAGCTGCCCATGATGCCAAGATGAAGAGCAAGGCAATGGGGAACTCATCCCCTCTCCATCATTCTCCCTCTGACACCACATTCACCCCCTCTGAATGCAGAAAGTCTCCAAGCAGGAAAAGAAGCAGGGAGGAAAACTGTCCCCTCCCCCCACTTTAAAGTTAATCCTCGCTCAGCTTGAACCAACCGCTTGGGCAGCATGAATTATTGAATTATTCCAGCTCCCTCTGAATCTTGGCCTTATGAAACTGGTAAGATGCAATAAAATCGACACAAAAAAAAAATAGTGTCACTTGGCTCCACTTAGTGCATTATAAAACCATTAGAAGATTTACCAAATAACTAAAGTGCATTAGATCAAGAGAAGGAGGAGGAGAAAATGGATCCTCTCTCCTGGCGTGAAGGCTTTCATTCAAATGGCCATAAATCACACATGCACAGCCCAAGTCACACCCTTTCATGGGCCAAAAAGGAATATATCTGAATGGCTGAAGAGAGGTGGATGTGGAGGCTGAGGTGCCCCTTTGCCAGCCAGGGCTCCTGAGGCAGCCGGCAGTGGGGAGAGGCCGATGCCCCCAGTGAGAGCAGCCTGGCAGGTGCTAGGGGCTGGATGTGCCACACAGGCTGCTAATTGCAAACAGATGCCCAAATCACTGGGAAAACAGCGTGCAGCCTTAGCTTCATGGAGGGAGGCTCAGTTTTGTGTCCAAGCTTTTAGAATCATAGAATCATTTTGGTTGGAAGAAACCCTCAAGATCACCAAGTCCATTAACCCAACACTGTCAGTAAACCATGTCCCTAAGAACCTCATCTACACGTCTTTTAAACCCCTCCAGGGATGGTGACTCCACCACTGCCCTGAGCAGCCTGTTCCAATGCCTGACAGCTCTTTCTGTGAAGAAATGTTTCCTGATACCCAATCTGAACCTCATTCTAGCACAACTTGAGGCCATTTCTTCTCGTCCTCTCACTTGTTACGTGGGAGCAGAGACCAATGCCCTTCATGCTACAACCTCCTTTCAGGTAGTTGTAGACAGCGATCAGGTCTCCCCTCAGCCTCCTTTTCTCCAGGCTGAACCGCCCAGTTCCCTCAGCTGCTCCTCATCACACTTGTGCTCCAGACCCTTCAGCTTTTGTCCTCCTCCAACACACCCGGCAGTGTGCACCGGGGGATGCAAGAGCCTCAGGCAGCTGGGAGAGCTCCTCCATCAGGAACAAGGTTTCTCCATGACCAGACACAGTGAGGCCAAGATTTCTCTCCTTGTACACTGCTGTAAAACAGAAATAAGCAGGATACAGACAGGGATAGCCCTGCCATGCACACTAAAGCCCTTCTAGATGCCTGGTACAACCTCCCTCCAGAGGCTCAGGACAAAACTCTATCCCATTTCTTACTCCTAGAGCCACATACGCCAAAAATCCCTTCTGCTACACTGGAAATGAAGAGGGATTTTGCTGCGGAGGCAGAAAAGCTCAGAAACCCAGGGCCAGCCATCCCCAGCTCCTGTGCTGCTGGTCAAGCATCCCTGTTCTGTCTGCAGCCCACCAGCAAGGCTGCCCATCTGAATCACCCCTGACACACAGGTCAGCTCAGATGTAATTATCTTGAAACACAATGAACACCATAAATTCACTGTCTTTTGAGGTGCAAAGGTTGGCAAATGCAGGAGAGAGGTTACACACCACTCTTCCCACCAGCTATGGATGCACCAGTGGGGACACGGCACAGGTGCCAGTCAGGGCTGGCCATGGATTTGGGAGTGCTGTGTCCTGGGGGTCCTGCCCATCCAGCAGTGGAGGAGACCCCATGTTTTATATCTGCCTGCTCAGCCATGTGCCAGCAGGGCTGGAGCATCCTGGGGAGCTGGGTTGTGGTGCTTGAGCTGGCCACCTCCCCTGGGGCATTGGTCCCCTAAAAACCCCCTGGGTTTTGTCTCTTTTACACCCTAAGAGAGGAGCAGAGCACAGCAGTGGCAAAGATGTGAGGAGGAGAAGCCAGGAAGCATCCCTTAAATAGTAAACACAAGCTGGAGCATGGATGTCTCGCAGCCTGAGAGAGCTGGGGCTCACCCACATCTCACCCACCCCAGCCCCGAAGAGCTGCAGAACTTGCTCCTGCAGACAAGTATCTTCACTGCACAGTCCTTTGGAAATTACAGGATCTCAGGCACATCCCAATAGAAGCGATGTGCTGTAGAGCACCCAGGTGAGACCTTACCTCCCACGTAGGCGATGGAGAAGCCCCTCTTGGCCGTGTTGCGGTCGGTGTGCAGGACCAACAGCAGCTGGTTGCTGTGGGAGGTGATGGGTGCCAGGCTCTCCCGCCCACACCACCGCCCCAGCAGGGACCCGTTCTCGGTGCCACCATCAAAAGCGGCCAGGTGGTCATAATCGCAGCCGCCCGTCAGGCTGCTCCGACCCTCCAGCTCCATGTCCAAGAAGAAGACCTTGATCTGGTAGCCAAGGGGCAGCTGGATGCTCCACTGGCACTTGAGGTTGTTGGGGTAGAAGTTGGGGTACCGAGGGCTGGAGAAATTCCCTTTGATGGTGGTGAACACTTCCTGGCACTCACCTACTCAGGGAAAAAAGGGAAAGGAAAAAATGAAACCAAACCTGGAGCCCCCTGGATGTGGACAAGCTGGTGGCTGAGCCATCACTTGTTTTATTGCTAAAGCATGTTCTGCCCCCTACCTCCCTGCTCCCTAGCCTTACGTTTGGCCGATGGACAGCCAGTGGTTTTGGGGGATGGCAACGCCCAAGTTGGCCAAAGTCCTACAAGAGCAGATGGGGAAAACCCAGATCTCCAGGGAACAGCAAGACCAAGGGCGGCTCTTGTTCGTGAGAAAGGCAACCCGGGGCCTGGGATAGCCACAACAATGCCATTTGCATTGAGTGGTGATTTACACTTCCCACCATCATCTCATGAGCTCTCCTCAAAGGGGTCCCCTCTGCTATCATCTCCACTTGCTGCTGTGAGAGAGCATCACTACCATCACCACCCTGGAGACCCATCCCCATGTCCTTCCCACCGCCCCAAGACCCCCTCACCTGAGTAGAAATGGGCCTTGAAGCCCCTGCCACCGATGTTGAAGTCGGACTTGAAGAGAACGAGGAGATGTGGGGCGGAGGAGACGGTGCGGGGTGGGCGGGCGCTGCCGCAATAGCGTCCCAGGCCGGGAGCGGCGGTGGTGGGGCCACCGAAAAGGGCCACGTAGTCGAAGCCGCAGCCCTGGCCACCCTCCACCTGGAAGTCAGCGAACACCAGGGTGAGGGGGCCGCTGCCGCCAGCCACCCCAATGGTCCAGCGGCACTCGGCGTCATTGGGGTAGCTCTCGGGGTAGCGAGGACTGGTGATCTCCCCAGACAGGCCCGTCAGCTGCCCACCACAGGCATCTGCGAGGAGGCACAGGTGATGAGGATGGTAGGGGAGGATGGATGGATGCTGCGCCATCGCCATCCCTCCCCGCTACCTTTACGGTAGGCGGCAGCGAAGCCGCGCTTGGCCACGTGTCGGTCGGAGCGGAAGACGACGGCCATGACGTGCCAGGCGGAGGAGAAGGGTGGTGGGGGGCTGCAGCTGCAGAAGGTGCCCAGGAGGTTGCCCCAGTCCCGGGTGGCCCCGTTGTAGACCTGGAGGTAGTCGTAGGTGGCGTGGTACTCCAGCTCAAAGTGGCTGAAGGAGAGCAGGACGGAGGAGCCCTTGGCCACCACAATCAGCCACGTGCACTCCATCTCATAGGGGTATGGTCTCGGGAAGTTGGGGCTGGAGAAATTGCTGGAGGGTGCTGAGAGCACCCCCCACATTTGATGCCTGGGGGACACAGAGGTGGATGTGATGCCCCCTTTCCAGCCTAAAAGGATGGAGACAGGGTGCGCGGCACCAGCTCCATCCCACCACTGGCACTACCAAAACACCAGCATCCTGCAGACACCCATTTGGCTTAGCCATCCCTTGTCCCCAGAGGACACATGTCCCCCTCCATCACCTTTCATCCCTTCACGTAAACCCCTTCTCCCTGCACCATCTCCACGCTGCCCCATGGCCTGGTTGCAGCAGGGCTCAGCTGTGCCCAGGAGATTGTCCTGCCAGCAACAGCACTGTGTCCCCATCTATTTGTTGCTGGGAACAAGAAAATAGGGACCAAGNAGGAAAAGGGATGCTGCCACCTGCCCCTCAGTCTGATTAGGGTTGGGGTGAAAAGGCTGATATAGCAGGCACATACATCATGTCTGGGGGGGACACAGACCCTGTGCAGCCTCTGGGGCACATGTGCAGGTTCCCAAGCAAGGCTGGGTGCTCGCTGCCATCAATCTGGGCCAAGTATATCGCAAATCGATAGTCAGCCAGTGTGCATCGCTGTTCATCACGCTCGCTGGTGTGGTGACCTCCTGGCGATGGGGGGGTCCTGCAGATGCGTGTGATGCAGCACCACGGCAAATGGGTAAGGGGTGGCGGGGGGTTGTTTCCACAAGCAGCAAAGCTGGACAGATCTAAAATCACGCTGCTAATTCCCAGGGATAAAGTAATATGGGGCTGGTACTAAAGGAATAATGTTATTGAGATAAATATCCAAGAGGGGAGCCTGTAGGAGGGGTGAGTAGCCACAGGGCAGGTAGGTAGATGGATGGATGAAGGGCTGGGAGCCTCGGGGTGCTCTGGAAAGCCCAGGTGGGTGAGCAGGCAGCAACGAGGTGGCTGCTTGCTGCTCAGAAGCACCTGCACCAGGGCCAAGGATGGGTTTGGATTTCTGAGAACGGGCCTGCCGTTTTTGGGGAGGGGTATTGCTCGTCAGCTGAGTTGCAAGGCTGACCTGGCCTACCTTGTCCCCAAATTACTGTGTTGTCTGCTAGCCCAGCCCTGCATCCTGGGGGTGTTTTATCCAGGTAAGGTGAGGGGTTTATTACATGCACAGCAACATACACATGCATACATAAATTCACGTATATATGCGTGATGTGTGTGCATGTACATATTTATATAGGCACGTGCAACTCCAGAAGTTAACTAACCTTTGAGCAAAGCACCTGTACACCAAAACAGGACAACCCCTTCCTGCAATCTTCAGTAGAATAAGCATGAAGCAGAAACTCAAGCACTCGCTGGTGTCCCACACTCGTAGCGACTGCAGATCCCAGCTCCTTTCCCCAGGCCAAGCTGGGTGGCCCCTGGCCCAAACGAGCCCCTGTCCCTGCACGGGCGCAGAGCTGGGACCCGCTCACCCCCCAGAGCAGCTGCAGCACCTGCAAACAGCCCTCTCCTCCCCGGGGACCACGGACGCCCATCAGCCCCAGGGTTCCCACTGGGAGCGGGGATCGGGTTCTTACCTCTGCCGGGAGCATCCCCGAGAGCCCCGCACAGCATGGCCAGCACTGCCAGGCATCCCGCGCACCCCATTCTCCAGCAGACAAATCTCCCCTCACCAGCACCCGAGCATCCTGTCGAAGCTATCTGGGAGGAAAAAATAAATAGAGAAAAAAATAAAAAGCAGGAGGACTGTAGAATTAATAGCAGGATGAATAATTCATCGCTTGTTTGAATTAAGAGCGGCAAAGTAACTTGATCTATTCCTCCCTTCCTTCACTTGGTTTTAATGATCTGGACCAAATATCCTAAGGATTTACACTATACCAGATACCTTGTCAATACACTATATTTAGAAGAGATATTAATGTTTCAGATATAGTGTATAATGGCGGTAAGTCTGGGCTGACAATATGCCCTTAAGGGGCTATGAAAATAATTTAGTTCACCAGGCAAGTCAGTGAACCAAAATGGGAATTTCAGACTTACCATGGAAAAACACCTCAGGAATTAACACGATTTATACTGCGGCATTCACTGCACAGAGCCAACCAGTAGTAAAGGCTAAAGAAACAGCGAAAAGGATTTAAACACCGCCGCATCTCCACGTCCCTGCCAGGTCAGCATCCCTGCAGCAAGTGCCCGGGCTCAGCGGGATGCACAGCCTGGGAAAGCAGCAGTCGCCAGCACTAAAGATCGCAAATCCCACCTTCCCCAAGGAAGATTAGAGATGAATTGTAACTCATGGGCAAAAAGCATTGATTATTATAGAACGTGCTAAGGCCTTGGAGAATTACCATGTTCTTTCATGCTGGTTCATGCTCCTTCTTNGAGATTGTCCTGCCAGCAATGGCACCATGTCCCCATCTGTTTATTGCTGGGAACAAGAAAGTAGGGACCGAGTTTCAGAGGCTCAGTGGTTCCAGGCTTTCAGGTGTCAGGGCTACCCAGTCCTTCAGCTTTGTGCCTCCTGCTGCTGATGTTCCCTCCAAATAATGGTGATATTGGTGAATTCAAGCCGGGAGAAATAGGGGTGAAGGGCTCAAAGCACTTAAAAGTGAGTTATGCACGTAGGGATCGATTTTTTTAATGAAATCTTTGTACTGAGACATGGCTATTATAAAATAAGGCTGAGGAAAAGGGATGCTGCCACCTGCCCCTCAGTCTGATTAGGGTTGGGGTGAAAAGGCTGATATAGCAGGCACATACATCATGTCTGGGGGGGACACAGACCCTGTGCAGCCTCTGGGGCACATGTGCAGGTTCCCAAGCAAGGCTGGGTGCTCGCTGCCATCAATCTGGGCCAAGTATATCGCAAATCGATAGTCAGCCAGTGTGCATCGCTGTTCATCACGCTCGCTGGTGTGGTGACCTCCTGGCGATGGGGGGGTCCTGCAGATGCGTGTGATGCAGCACCACGGCAAATGGGTAAGGGGTGGCGGGGGGTTGTTTCCACAAGCAGCAAAGCTGGACAGATCTAAAATCACGCTGCTAATTCCCAGGGATAAAGTAATATGGGGCTGGTACTAAAGGAATAATGTTATTGAGATAAATATCCAAGAGGGGAGCCTGTAGGAGGGGTGAGTAGCCACAGGGCAGGTAGGTAGATGGATGGATGAAGGGCTAGGAGCCTCAGGGTGCTCTGGGAAGGCCAGGTGGGTGAGCAGGCAGCAACGAGGTGGCTGCTTGCTGCTCAGAAGCACCTGCACCAGGGCCAAGGATGGGTTTGGATTTCTGAGAACGGGCCTGCCGTTTTTGGGGAGGGGTATTGCTCGTCAGCTGAGTTGCAAGGCTGACCTGGCCTACCTTGTCCCCAAATTACTGTGTTGTCTGCTAGCCCAGCCCTGCATCCTGGGGGTGTTTTATCCAGGTAAGGTGAGGGGTTTATTACATGCACAGCAACATACACATGCATACATAAATTCATGTATATATGTGTGTGCATATACATATTTATATAGGCACGTGCAACTCCAGAAGTTAACTAACCTTTGAGCAAAGCACCTGTACACCAAAACAGGACAACCCCTTCCTGCAATCTTCAGTAAAATAAGCGTGAAGCAGAAACTCAAGCACTTGCTGGTGTCCTGCACTTGTAGCAACTGCAGATCCCAGCTCCTTTCCCCAGGCCAAGCCGGATGGCCCCTGTCCCGAGTGAGCCCCTGTCCCTGCATGGGCTGAGAGCTGGGACCCGCTCGCACCCCAGAGCAGCTGCAGCACCTGCAAACAGCCCTCTCCTCCCCAGGGACCATGGATGCCCATCAGCCCCAGGGTCCCCACTGGGAGCTGGGATCGGGTTCTTACCTCTGCTGGGAGAATACCCAAGAGCCCCACACAGCACGGCCAGCACTGCCAGGCATCCCGCGCACCCCATTCTCCAGCAGACAAATCTCCCCTCACCAGCACCCGAGCATCCTGTCGAAGCTATCTGGGAGGAAAAAATAAATAGAGAAAAAAATAAAAAGCAGGAGGACTGTAGAATTAATAGCAGGATGAATAATTCATCGCTTGTTTGAATTAAGAGCGGCAAAGTAACTTGATCTATTCCTCCCTTCCTTCACTTGGTTTTAATGATCTGGACCAAATATCCTAAGGATTTACACTATACCAGATACCTTGTCAATACACTATATTTAGAAGAGATATTAATGTTTCAGATATAGTGTATAATGGCGGTAAGTCTGGGCTGACAATATGCCCTTAAGGGGCTATGAAAATAATTTAGTTCACCAGGCAAGTCAGTGAACCAAAATGGGAATTTCAGACTTACCACGGAAAAACACCTCAGGAATTAACACGATTTATACTGCGGCATTCACTGCACAGAGCCAACCAGTAGTAAAGGCTAAAGAAACAGCGAAAAGGATTTAAACGCCACCGCGTCGCTGCCAGGTCAGCATCCCTGCAGTGAGTGCCCGGGCTCAGCGGGATGCGCAGCCTGGGAAAGCGGCAGTCGCCAGCACTAAAGATTGCAAATCCCACCTCCCCGGAGGAAGATTAGAGATGAATTGTGGCTCACGGGCAAAAAGCATCGATTATTATAGAACCTGCTAAGGCCTTGGAGAATTACCATGTTCTTTCATGCTGGTTCATGCTCCTTCTTGCCCAGGCTCTTGGATGCACTCGGCTGAAGGTAATCAAGCCCTTGCATTTAGCGAGAAAGGTGTGCTCCTCATGCTGTGCCGTGTCAGCTGGAGACAGCCCAAACCCAGCAGATTTCAGTTCCTTCCCTCCCACCCAGGAGAGAAAAGACCTTCCTGCTGCCATCACCCACACCTAGATGAATATCAGGAAACAAAAACCCACAAGGGTGTCCTGGTGTGAGGGACCTAGGCTTCTTTAAGCCACCTTCAAAGCTGCAGGGAAAGAAGCAGCGAGTGCCTGTAAATCTCAGGCAGGGAGACAAGTTGCCTTTATTAATTAAGCAATGAGGATCGATGCCCAAGACATTTCCTGTGGATTAATGATGGGCTTGGAGGAGCTGATGGCCCGAGGTGCAGCTAAGGACCATTAACACCAACTGGTCATGAATCCCCAGGAAATGCTCCATGCCAAGGTCACTAAGTGCCTGCATATATTTATGGGTAATAATAACAATAATATTTGTACAGGCTCTCTCCTCACTGCCTGGCCTTGCTGGAGCTACACCGAGGGCTGGTGGAAGCATTAGGGCATCCCAGCCAGGAGCCCAGCTGAAGTGGGGGACATCGGGGTGCCTGTCCTGGGGTGTTGGGCACTCCGTCACCCCACTAGCACCAGGAGTAAGTGCACATTGGAGTGAGGAGATGCAAAGCAGCCGTCCCTGTCCCCAGGCACTGTGCAAAGCTCCTGCTCCAGTGCAGGCTCTGGGAGATGGTTGAGATGCTGATGCATCTCCTACAGACCTCCCAGGGACACTGCAGAGCTTAATTAGCCACTGCCCTAATGGGCTTGGAGAGGAGGTCTGTCCCTGTGCCTTGTACAACACATGCAGGGCCAGAGCCCGCAGCAAAGAGGCAGGAGAGCTCTGGCCCACAGCCCATGTTGCAGGGGCCTCTCCTGGATATTTCCATAACCACAGCTCCAGCTCAGCCAGGAGAGCTCAGCCCTCCTGGCCACCATTCCCCAGCCTCGGGGACAACATGCTCCACCACTTCTCCATCACTACACATTCATCCTCTTTGCATCCATCTCCAGCAACACCCACCATCCTCCCAGCCCTTCCACTGCCAGCCTCAGCACCAAGGCACATCCCAGCACGGAGCCAGTGTCACAGACACAGTACCTACGTGGTGGCTCTTCTCCATCCCTCCAGCTGCGCTCTGTGGTCCTGCTTTGTGCCATGTGTCAGCGACACCCCCCGGAGACGGGGGGCTGGGGCTGTGCAGCACAACAGCTGTGTCCCCCTCCCAGGAGACCCCATCCATCAACCGCCAGCACATTCACCCTTCTCCTGACCTGGGGTGGCCATCCCTGGCTGGGACCGAGCCCAGGCAACGCTGCCGGGCAGCGGCAGAGCTGGGCAGGAGGAGGGTGAGATACAGCAGAGAGCGGGCAGAGGAGCCAGGTAGGTCCTTCCACACTGAGGTCTGGCCGGGGGTGCTCTGGATCAGCCCGGGGTGCTGTGCCTTCGAGGTGTGCTGTATCAGGGCTGCCTCCATTCCTCTGTGAGCAAATTCATAAATCATGAGCCAAAAAGGCATTTGATTCATTTAAATAGAAAGGATGTGATCAGGACTGTGAGACTTCAGAGAAGATCAAAGGTTTAAACATGGTCCCCAGGAGAAACGGGAATTATTTAGGCAGGAAATAATGAGTTGAAATTAAGAAGGCATTTAGTTTGCACATGAAGATGAAGAAAGGAAGCGAAGCCCCTCTCCCCAGCACAGCGCTGTGTGGATGGCGAGGGCTTCCCAAGGGGGGGCCATTGCACCGGAGCACCCCCCGGCCCCCACCCCAGCAGAGAAACAGGGTCCCAGCACCCCCCACCACCTCCAGCCCCACAGACCCCCCAATAACCCACAGCATCACCACCATTTCCCTATAAACCTGCCACCGCAGGGCAGCTCCTGGGCCTCCAAAGGGAAGGAAGCCTCTCCTCTTCCCTTGGTAGGGAAAATCCTGCCCCAGAGCCTTTCCACCCACACGAGCCTCTGAAAGGGGCTGATGCGTTGGGAAGTGGAGACTCATACCAGATCCAGCCTGAGAAATGACAAAGGGCAGGAGGGGGAAGGGAGAGAAGGGCAGAAAATAGAAAACAAAGTGCCCACGGGCGGTTTTAAGGCCCCTTCTGAGCTCACACTTTCAAGGACATGGTCTCCCCCACAGAGAATGTCTCGCAGAGACCCCCTGTCCGCTTGCATTGCCTCCTCCCGCTCTGCCCGCAGCCGCAGGATTGCAACCTGCAGCACTCACAGCTTGCTCCGTCTCTCACCACCCTCCCTCTCA
>VWYH01003343.1:0-25066 GCA_013399365.1 Pampusana beccarii
ATTTGTCAAATTACATCTCTGATACGGAGGAAAATACTGTATCAAGCAATTTGCTCGGTGTCAGTTCTGCTGATGAGGCCGTATAGTGTTCTGTGGTTTTTGTTTGTTTGTGATTTTCTGTTTGTTGTTTGTTTCAAATGTTCCTTCGTTTATGTACCTTTGCACATATAATTACAAGTGTAATTACAGAGTTGTCTTGGCATGTGCAAAATGGAATTGTGCACCCGGGGGAGGGGAACAAAAAAATAAGCTCTTGCTACTCTTAGCACACCATGTATGTGGCACTTAAAACAGAATTAAATTCATTTAAATTCACCTTGGAACTGAGATATGCAAGGAGCAGAAGGTGCTGTGTAGTTAAACGTTTTACGCAGAACTGGTGTTTTGTAGTTCTAATCTTGGGGGCAGGGAGGGAGCGTGTGTGAGCATTACAAGACCAGTGTGGGTTTGATGCTCTGTAGACGGTGACTAACAACTTCACACCGCTTTGAGGTACCAGGCCAGGCTGTTGAGAATTAAAAAATGTTCGAAATACGAAAACATTCAATGACTGCCAGTGTGGTAAGCGCTGCACTTAACAGGGCTTGAGCTTCTGAACAATAGCAGGAGGACAGTTTTGCATGTGTTTTTTCTTTTTATAATTTTGAAATAAGGATACATAGTTTAGAGCAGATTAATTTTGTTGAAAATCTGAAAATGACTGCCGGTCACTATTCACATGCAGATTACAAGATCGAATAAGCCTTTTTAAGAGAAACTGTTAACCTTTTAAAATAAAATGTTCGCTGTGTGTGTGAGCAGCTGTAGTATTTATGATCTAGTAAGCATTGCCCGTGAGCTGTTCCGCCTTGGTGTGCTTCACTGCTGGCCTGGAACACGGGACTCTGCGCTCACACGGGCACGTCTGCAGTTCCTCACACTGCTTCATTTCTATAGACAGTGATGACTGAGAACAGAAACGGCAGCGCCTGTGGCAGGAGGAAGGTTGGGTTGTGGTGGGATAGATGAAACAGTTGTTTGGACGCTTCTCTGTTCCCCTCGCTGCCCACCCGCAGCGCAGGGCCCTGCAGCACAACGGGGCCCGCCGCAGCACCAGGGCAGCGCTGCACACTGAAACTGGAGTTCAGGTATTTCTGAGATTAGAAGGGAACCAACTGACATGAGCTGCCTGTTTTGATTAGATCAGTAAGCTAAGTCAGAGTTAAGTAAAACTTTTATGGTGCTGTGCTACGTAGAATGTAAGGAAAAAGAATGTAGAATGCCCAACTGCTGATTTCCGTCAGCCAAGTAAAGAAGATTTTTCACGTTCACTCTGTGTGTAGAGTGTGGTGGTGCTTTGCAGTCAGATGGAAGTGGGAAAGCAGCCTGAACTGCTCATATTTACCGTCAGCTGTCACTGTCCTTTTTTTCACTATAAAGGGTTCCTGAAGTGAGATTATTTTTAAGAAGTTGCTCAAGAACTTTAGATCCACCTAAATGGAAGTGTTTGTTGAAATTGTGATGAAATGCTAATAGTTTTATTAACCTGCAGTGTGCAGGAACTTTAACATGAATATGCCATTTATGCATTTTTGGTAAAGCACATGTTTTTTTGTTTTTTTTCAAACTAACAACTGATATTTTTTTTACCAACTGTGTTTTATGTCCAGTAAGGGTTCAGTACCCTGTATCTTTCCTCTCCCATTGTCCTTAACTAGCAGATCTAGACATTGTGATATACTTTTGTAAGGCAGGGAAGGGGGTATATTACTTGCAAATGCTTGGTGACGCTTGACGGTGGCTATTACTGTGTCTTCAGAATAATGTGTTTAGTTCTAGACAGAGCTAAGCAACTTCAGTTGCAGGCAACCAGATGAGCATGATCTGATTGTCTTTAAAGGAACCTTTTTAAAGGAACAGAGCGCTGTTGTTAGAAAAGCTGATTGTCCGTGTGAGTTCCTGGCCCGTCGCCTCACCGCTGCTTCAACACGATGATTCCTTTTTACAGCCTCGTAATGGACTTTACTGTGTAGAACTCCTTAACGACAAATAAGGACCCAGGAAGAACTGATGTAATTTGGTGCTGTTCACCACTTGTGTACCTTGGTCATGCACTTAATTGCTTAATCAGCTTAACTGCTGACCCCAGCAGTGACCATCCCCTGGGTGGGATGGGGCTGGGGGGTGTTCCTATAGCTCAGTTTTCCTGTTTGGAAATACTGATTTCCTTACATTTGAAATTGAAATCGCTAAACTCTGTTCAGCAGAGCAGTGCAGGAGCCTCTGAGGTAAAAGCTTTTGCTGTGGTTTCTTTGCAGATGGCTACTCCTATGAAAAGGAGGCGATGGAGAACTGGCTCAGCACCAACAGGCGCTCCAGCCCCATGACAAACCTGCCGCTGCCCTCCCTGCTGCTCACACCCAACAGGACGCTGAAAATGGCCATCGGGCGCTGGCTGGAGAGCGAGCACAAACACCGACCCTCCGCTCCGCTTTGAAGGTGTGTGGTACAGTTAGCTGAAATGAAATCGTAGGTAGCTCAAGGAAATAATTCTATCGGGAACAACTGGAAAGAAAAAAAATGGGGTTTCTGTTCTGATCTGTGGCTGTCATTTAAATGATTGTTGGAAACACTGGTGGAAGGTCCTAGAAAATTACTGAAAAGCTTTTAAAGTTATAGCTGAAACGAAGTATTCAGCTTCATAGTTTTTCCAGTAAAGTTTTCTTAAAATTTTCATGACATTTATGAGTTTTGAGTCTTGATTTTGCCAAGTTAGTCTTTCAGAAGATAAGCAAAGTATATCATCTGTATTTATTTTTCTCATTTAAAAAAACAAAAATGTGTCTTTCTCTGGTCCCTGTTACTGAACATGTAGTTGGGACAACTGGGAGAGATTTGTAACCATCAGTGACTGCATCTCATACCACAGGTATATTAATAATCTTTATTTTGTATGGAAAAAAAATACAGTAGCTGTGCAAAAATAGACCTAGAGGACAAGACTAATATAGGACTTGTACAAAATATCAAAGAAACGGTAAACAATAAATAAGCTAAAGCATAATGATGCAAACGCAGAATTTGTAAAAATGGGTACGGCAGTTTACAATGTACAGAAAACACTGTATACAAACCAGAGGTGACTCTGTCGGGTGACCGCTCCAGCTCGGTGCACTCAGGAATGTCACTGCCCAGATCTTCAGAACGTTCTTGCTGATACAAAACATGATTTCCTCCAAAACAGCTTCACAAGGTCATCCTGTCATGCAAGCGCACATACACTTTTTCCTAACACTTTCATCTTCACTCCATCCATCTCTTGGGTTTCTCATGAAAACACTTACTAAACATTTCATTGCTGTACCTTTTTCACAAATAAACAATAAATCATTTTGCTTTAAGATAGCACCCAAAGGTGATTAGATAAACTACATAAAGTGCGATTATTGTTAATATGCCATAATATCATGTTCTTCAGTGCAATAACCAATATGGTCAAAGCCTTTCAATACACATGCAAATGTCACTGTTTATTTTACTTGATTTCTTCTAGTTACGAAAAATAGTTATATTTACATGTCAATACATGGCTGCTTATATTTTACTCATACACAAATTATTTATGCTTCCTAAATGTACATCATGCAACCAAAATTAGAGCCCACTAGAAAAGTGATAAAATACTCTATCTGATTTAAAAAAAGCCCATACATATACAGATCTGAGTATTACGCAGTAGAGATCTTCCTGAACGCTGTTTTGAGCAGTAAACACTCAAGCATTATAGAGGCATGATGATTATCTAAGTGGTGAGATGGACTAGAGCCAAAAGCCAAGATGAAAGCCCTATGGAAAAGGAAAGTCTTACTTAATGGTAAAAGGTAACCGAAAAGATTTCTCTGCTTGAGGTCCCAGTTTGGTGGCCTGATGCATGGATTTGCCATTCCAGTTACTGAACTGGCCCATGATGGCAGGGCCAGTTTCAAGTGGTTGTTCCCCATACGTACTGGCTGGCGTGGGCTGCTGCTCAAACCAGTGACCAGCCAGGTGGAATTTGGATACAAGTATAACAACAGGCCATGATGTTATGAGCTAAGTTTTTTACAACCCTGTAAATGTACAAAAAATAGACTTACACATTTGATTCAATGAATGATCGCTTTGGTTTTGCAGCCGTGACAAGGCTTAGATGGGCTTCCTTACCGCTCAGAGCGTCGGGGTGCAAGTGTGCAGCTGGCTTAGGGGCTGTGTTGTCTTGGAGGTGGGCAGAGATGTGGCACTTCAGCTCGTCGCGGTCTTTAGCTTGCACACCATTCTGGTTGCCGTCTCCTGGGGCAGCACCAGCAGAGGAAGTTTTAGTTTGGTGCTGTCTGACTGAGAGCTGCTCAAAGTTCGAGGCCTGAGTGCCCCCAGAAGCTGCTGCCAGTCCATCCGCTGCCTGGGAGTGCCATGTACGACTGGCCTGAGCGTTCTGCTGAAACCGTGCAGTCTTATCCATGATCCCCATGAACGGGGTGCTGCGAGGTCTGTGCTCAGCAATGGAACCCTGAACTTGGTTAGCGTTGTTCTCCTTGAATCGACCGTCTGGGCCCTTAACACTATCTGAAAAACTACCGGCCGAGGTTAAGCTGCTGGTTGAGCTGGCAAGAATCACACTACTGGACGGAGAAGCAGCAGAGACTGCACCGGTTCCAGGACCGTGCTGCCTCGCTTCACTGAAATTCTTTTGAGTAGGGGGTGTCAACCTGTCCGCAGTTCTAGGAGAGTGAGAGGAGAGATTCTCATCGTGCTGCGAACAGGAACACTGGCTGGAGATAAACTCATTGTACGGTTCAGCACTAGGACCCGTGGGAACGCTTCCAGACGCTAACGTGCTTGTCCCGTCCACATGCTGAATTTTAGCGTGTCGGACGGGCAAGGGACTTTGGGGAAGATGCTGGAAGGACGCTTGTGTCTTTGTATGACACTGACTGCTTCCCGTTCTTGCTCCGGGCTGGCTGGAGCTCAGGTGCTGGTTCGTTTTAACGATCTGTGCCTGCTTTGTCGGCTGCATGATCAACCCTGGCTCCCTCAGGTATTTCTTGCCGGCTCTGCTTTGAGGGGAGGCAGTTCCAGCTTTCTGCTGAGCACCTTCCTGAAGGGTCCTGCTGTACGACGCAGCCGCTGAGGAACGCAGCAGCCTTTGCGGAGAGGAAACAGATTCCTCAGAGTGGGGCAGTTCTTCCTCCCTGTCCTGGAGATGAAAATTATCACTCACACCTTGTACAGTGCTCTCCTCCTCATTATCAGAGTTGTTCATTTGCTGCAGTAGCTGTGAGGGCTGATGCTTCTGTTGCTGTGCTCTCTGGAGCTGTTTGCATTCTTCTTCCACTCGAGCCAGGAGACGTTTTATCTCTTGATTGCTGGGACACAGCTGTGTGGCTTCTCGCAGATCAGCAAGAGCAGCAAGGAGCTTTCTGGTTAGGAAAACAGAAAAATAAACTTCCTAAAAACCCAGGGCAAAGCTGCGTCTCAGCATTGCTTACTACTTCATAGCCATGAGTTACTTTCTGGACTGCCTAACGATCATCTAACAGGTATTCAGTACTGCTGTTTGGCGTTGGTTGGCTTTAACCGATACAGAGACCTAATACAAGTGGAAAGTGCACACGGAAAATAACTTCTGTTGCAAATTCCAAATACAACTAGCGGAAAAGACAGTTATTCAAAGTGTTAGAAGTTAAATAAAAAATCTGTGCGGGCAGATGCACAGAATCAAACGGTACCTGCTGTTCCTCTTGGCTCTCGCTCTGGCGTAATAGGCTTCGTAAGACTTGGGTTTCAGATCCAATGCCTTGGTAGCAAACTCTTCAGCCATACCAAAGTCCTGATAATTTAAACAAATGTACTCATTACGCACTGACAGTAAAAGCAAGCTGCACGCTCTTTAGCCATGGCACTGCTTCAAAGGCGCTGGTGGCTTCTGCAGTGTCGAAAGTCACCTTTACCAGTCAGCAAGAGCAGTTAAAGCCCCAGGAATCCAGGGAAAAACAAGAAAAATGAGGGAATGGGCTGGACTCGTCCAGAGCTTTCTTTGATAAGGTACGTGAGACTTTCAGAGAAGAACTGCACTAGATGTAATGTACCTGCTCTTCATTTAACAAGAACACAGAATAAGAGTTTAGTGAATTGTTGGTTAAACCAAAGACCAGAGAGGCAACAGGTTAACAGCATGAGCTTACATTTGTTTTTCGGCGACACCGTGATAAATTCAGGTATAACGAAACTCTCAGCTCATTGAACGCTTTCATTTCTTCTCCAAATCCTTCCCTCGGAAACTTCCTCAGGGCGTACTGGTAGCGCTGCGCCGCCTCCTTCATCTTGCCTTTCTACACATGCAGGGAAAGAGAGGCTTTCACAAACTCTTAACACTGCAATACTGTTGCAAAAAAGCACATTTAGATTTGACATCTACCAACAGGTGCTCTCCGAACAGAAAAGATAGAGCCAGACTTCTCACGGTATGAATCGCACATACACACACGAGAGAACCTGCGTGTTGCCTAGAGCTGTGTTTGTTTCTAAACTTGTACCTTTCACCAGGATAATACTTGCTTTAATACATTCTACTTCTACCAGAAATATTCACAGATGTACAATTCATGCATAATACAATTAATTATTTATATCTGTCTTTATTTTTTAAACAGAACAGTCAAATATCTGCTGATAGAGTTGATTCAAACTCTAAGGCCCAGATGCTTCTAGAACGTGTTCTCTGGTGGACTTTTTGTGCGGACACAAAACCCCATGATCCTGAAGAAAAGGAAGTGCCCAAATGTCACTTCGTTCCACAAGGCACTTCCAAACGAGCACCTTATGTGCCGAGCTGCTCTGAAGAAGCAATTGACTGCTACAAATGTTCACAGAGCAACCTGCTCAACAGAAAGAAAATGTACTTATCCAACTTTAAATTGTTATTTATTTATTTGTTTTACACAGAAGTTTTCAATGATTCTCTCCTTGGGTTCTCAAGATTTCTTGGTCTCATCCCCAACACGAGACGATGTGCAAGGACACATCTTGTTTGAGCACGAGCTGTAAAGAACTTAAATCTACTTTCAGACCAAAGCCCAATTATAATGTTCTGATATTAGAAAAAAAAAAATCTACCTACTTTGTACAGTATATTTCCTTCCTCCATCAGTTTCTGCAGCAGAATAAGAAGAATGTCGGGTTTTGAGGTGGCCATCGCCCATGCTGCATTTCCTGCAAGTTAAATTTTAAGAATCTCTGACAAAAGGAAAGAAAGTGTGTTTCTGATATCGATTTGCACTAGAAGCCTAATGCTACTGCTGTAGATACTCCACCTGCATGGAACTACGATGAGTGTGTGCACATGTATTCAAAATACATAATATCCATACCTGCCCCCTCCTGCCCCACCCAGGCAGCAGCCAGATGTCACGTGGTCCAGGTCGTTTTCCCCCTGCTCTAAAGCCGGTACAGAAAAGAACTGAATCACAGAATCGTTTTGGTTGGAAAAGGCCTTTAAGAGCGAGTCCAAGCGCCACCCCAACCCCGGCAGCCCCATGTCCTGAGAGCCTCATGTCCGTCTGTCCGACCCTCCAGGGATGGGGGCTCCAGCACTGCCCTGGCAGCCTGTGCCATGGACAGGAAGTCATGGGAAAGTTCAGGCCTAAGCACGGATCCATATTTGATCATATGTAGCACCCAAATAGAAATAAATGATGATTTAAAGGTACTACAGTTTCAATAATTATATGTACACAGCTGCACCATCTACTTGCCTACTAATAATACATTATTTGGACATATATGCAGGATTTGGACCCTTTGCAAAAATGTACAATTCTATAATTTATTTAAATGTAAATCTTAATCTAAATTGTTAATAGTGTCAGAATTAAGTATGACTAACAGCATAATCATCATTTTCTTGTTTAGCTATATTATGATAGAGTAACCACATAAGAGCGGCTCCTCCAGACCTCCTCATCGACACGTCACAGAAAGAACAGCATAAAACTACTTGCATTTCCTCCTTTCTGGAGCGAGTCCTGAGTGCCTGCCTTTGGAAGAGACGGCTTGCTCTGGAGCGGGTGCCTGCAAAGCACACCCCCTGCAAACGCCCGGGGTGTCTCTGCAGGCAGATTCAGCCTCCTCGCAGACGCGGCGCAGCTCTGGCAGCGCAGACGCTCCGTGGTTCCTCGGAGCGCAGGCGTTACTCACCCAGCTTGGCTCCTTTCCTCAGCAGCGTCACCACCACCGCCGCGTTGCGACAGCCGATGGCTCTGTCCAGCGGCCGCATCCCGCTGTGGTCGACGTGCTCGATCGTCGCTCCTTTCTCTACCAAATACTGCACCTGTGAGAAGAAACAAGACAGCCTTGTGACATCGGTTTTGGTAGGAGAGGCAGAACAGTGAAACATTTAAGCTACAACCTCATCTTCCTCCAAGCACACCGAGTCCATAGCACGCTAACGCCACTTCAAAACCACTGCAGACACGGGTGTGCGGAGTCGGGACGGCCCCGCTCCCAGCAGGACACACGTTCCTGCTCGGGCACCCCCGTCACCCAGAAACACCCCTGGCCGCAGGAACAGCCCCGGGACACGACCTGTGGAAAAAAATCAGTTACAGGCAGCACCAAATCTAAGGGCTTATTTACAACTTCAGGTTAATTCTGACTAAGGGACAATGGGACTTCACGTGCTGTAGCAAGTTCTGCTGTACGGCAGCATCTCTGTTCAAGAGCTGCTGTTTTCAGCAGGACGTTGTGTATGTGAACTCCGTAAGTAAAGCGCTGGAGAGCCTGTGCCTGCGGTTCCTCCCACACCCGGGGACTCTCCATCTGCCAGCAGCGCCTGCAGACTCGAGCGTGTCCTTCCAACGCTTTGTGGAAACCACATCCCTGTCCGCTCGGGCTTCTCAATTGTGCTTAACTGCAGAGTTTTGAAGCAGGAGAACAAAAACATACAATCACTTAAAATATCTGTGATTTTAAAGATATAGAGGATTCTAAATCACAGGCTTTAAACTTATTGTATACTTTTGATGTCAGTTGCAGGCATGGTCCATTTCAGATTGAGAAAAACTTCACCTAAAATGCCTTAAATTCTTTTAACATTTATTACAGAGGAGGAAGGTAGTATGTGAGAAGGGTACAGCACTGAAAAAGGAACTTCAGTTGTTGTCCCATTTCTGAAATGGCCTGTGGAACAAACTGAGAAAAAATGAATTTACACCTCAGGTCTTGTATTTCCACATATATGGACTGGACAGTAACCCCGGGATGTGCTCAGTGCCAGCTCTGCAGGACGAAAAGCGTCAGGATTTCTAACAGTTCTGTCCCCGTCATGCAAAGCATGCAAGATACCTATTAAAGGCAAGTAATGCTGCCTTAGGATGGGGAAGCAAAATCTTTCTGCATTTCATGTCCCCAGCACTGTTCTCCTTGCTCCATCTCTCCTCAGGGTCCGTGTTGCACTGAGCACCCGCAGGGCAGGCCCTGTCAGGTCAGTTACCGGGGCAGCTTTACACAGCCTGAACAAGATGTCTATTTGCCTTTTGTGTCCCACAGGCTGTGTTTTTATTCCAGTTGATCCAACACAGAAATTGTAAATGCTACTTTTTACTGAGATTTAAAACACTCACTATGAAGTGCAACAGCACACTGTAAAACATAATGGCATAACGCTGGACTTTACCACAACTACCTTGGTACTAAAACCGGAGCTAGAAAATGCTTTTCTGAGTAAATGCTGCACTGCACTCACGATGCTCGCAGTGCTGGCGACTCACTCCGGTTTCCTTTCTGTTTTGGTTGGCAATATTTTTTCTAAGCTTCGTTTTGTGTTCAATACATGCTTAGTTTTTCTACTGTTCGTTATACTTACAATATCAGCATCTCCATAAAACGCTGCCAGGTCTAAGGGCGTTCGGCCGTTTTTGTCTGTCTGATCAGTTGTTGCTCCTTTCTCAACTAAATACTGAACCACTTCCCTGTGCCCTTTCAGACATGCCCAGCTCAAAGCTGTCAGTCCTTCTTTGTCCACAGATGAAATAGTTGCACCTGCAAAATTAAAATGAATTTTTGTTATGAAGATGTCCTGTTTAATAGGCAAAATGACCCAAGCCATGCCGTCTCTAGCACAGCTGGGCAGCCTTGAACCACTATTTATTTTCTACCTTCAGAAAGCAGAAATTCCACAGTGCTCAAATGCCCTTCACAAGAAGCCACCATAAGTGGAGTTCGGCCTTGCTTGTCGCTCAGATTCACATCAGCCCCATGCTCCACTAGAAGTTTAGCAATCTGGAACAGAAAACAGCCATTTAAAAATAAACTGGCAGATTTGAATTTCAGTCAAAATAGCAAGATGTTTTAAGGAAGAGGACTGAGGTGTTGTTTATAGCAATCCCTCAGAAACCCCGTGCAAGTCAGGTCTTAACTGCTTGCGGACCGGGGCCTTCTCCCGGCCATAGGCAGCGCAAGGAGCTCCAGACCCCGGGGTTCTCTCCCCACTAACACAGCAGCAGAGGAGCTGAAATTGCCTCTGTTCTCGCTCTTGGAAAGAAAGTATTTAAACTCCCGTGTATTATTTTTCAGGTGCACTATAACTAAGGTTGTCGTGTGGCCAATGCACGTTCAAAGCCTTCGTATCCCTTTAAGTAAGTTAAAAAAGGAGCTTGTGAACAGGACCCGTAGAGGTGGGTGCAGACGCGATCGGGGGGGCGCCGAGGGGAGGCGGCTGACCTGGCGGTGTCCGTGGCGCGCGGCGCAGCTCAGCGGGGCGACGCCGCGCCGGTTGCTCCTGCCTGCGCCCGCCCCGCGCTCCAGCAGCAGCTCGCACAGCTCCAGCTTCCCCCGGCCCGCCGCCGCTGTCAGGGCTGAACACAGCGAAACACACACCTGGTCACCTGCGCTGCTCGGGCATTTTCAGAACTACCCTTGGACTCAAAGTGGAATCGGGTTGGATCAATATACCACAGGCATTCTCTGGCTAATAAAAACAGGAGTCCCAAAGATAACGACTGTATCGTGTGCGCAGTCTGTAGGTTAAAAGGAATCTTTATGAACGTTTTGGATAAGCCCACCAGCCGGAGCCAGTTCTAGTTCCCTTTTCATTAACTGTGTTTTTCATGACAAGAAATAGAATAGAAAACAATAAAATAACAATAAAACAGAAACAACAAATCTATCTCGTTCCATGAGGCCCTTCCCGAAGGTGAAGGCAACGACAGTGACTCGAGTTGGGAAGCAGAGTTCGCTCCATCCCCAGCAGCGACGTGTTCCCGAACAGGAGGCGTTCGGGTCCCTGCACAAGGTCTGTGTCCTGGACCAGTGACCTTCACCCCGGGCGCTGGGCCCTGCTCTTCGTGACCCCGCACCGACGCCGAGCTGCTGCGCGCTGCCGTTTGACCAGCCCGCCCTCTCCTGTGCCTCCTGAGCCCCTTCTTTGCCCTGGGACACTCACTGAAGCTTGAAAATGAAGCATTTTCCCCATCACGATTGTCTCCCCTCTTCCATTTGGCTTGCATCAACTTATTGTGTGTTTTAAATGGAGCTTGAAATTAAATTTTTTTGTTGCTAATGTTTGTGTTGAAGCATCATCACAAGAAAATGAGTTCATGTGCTAACTTCTGCGAGAATCAGCAAGGGACTCGCCTTCATTTTCCAAATCCTACTATTTTATATTTTCCAATAAGAAGGAGGTCAAATTGTTAAGTTCCTGTTACTCATTTTTTAGCATTTTCAAACATGATAAAGTAGAATTTTAAAAAATCCCAATGGATGCTGAAATTAAATGAAATTACAAACACTGCAGGAAGCAGTAAATTCACTATGTTACAGTTACATCAACTGTTTAGACCTGAAAAACTGGAAAGTAACTGTTAGAGATATTAACATTAAAGGCAAAACAATCTGTCTTGTTCAAAAACTTCACATTTTTTATTCTCTCAGTACCAGTATTTTGGTTCCTGGTGTAACTAACATTACAGCAACAACTTAACTCCCCACAGCTTATCCAGGTGTAACTAACATTACAGCAACAACTTAACTCCCTACTTATCCAGGTGTAAGAACACTAAAAACCTCCTCCGGTCCAGCTTAAACCTCCGGAGTGGAGGCTGCTCAGGAATCCCGGCCACTGCGCAAAAGGATCAGCTCTGATCCACCCGGGACCTGCAAAAGCTGAGAGCAGCCAAAATGATGCTATTTTCTATCCCTTTTAACTAGTAATGCTCCAAATTAGCTGATCTGTGTAGAACATGTGAGGCTGGGAAAACATCTCAGAGATGTCTTTGACTGAAGATTGCCTTTTCCAGCTAAGACACAGTAAAGTGGATTTTGGAAAGGGTAAACTAAGCAAATTTAGAAAACAGACTTAAAAGTCTCCCACCCTTGGATCCTCTCATTTCATGAGGTACGTGACTTGATCTGATCCCTTTTAATTTGCGGTTGCAGTTGCCCTAAGCCCGCACCACACACCGTGCAGCCGTGGCCTGCAGCCCCCCAGAAGCGAGGCCCGAGGGGCCGTGCTGACGGTCCCAGATCACAAGCTCAGCCGTCCTCGTCTCTGAAGGGCTCACCGGAGACTGCGCCCGCGGAGAGCCCACCCAGCCCGGCCCGCAGCCAACAGCAGCACAAACACGAACAGAAACAACCTGCTCTCAACACGCTACTGTGTGAAAAGGAACCACCTCTGGGGTTCTGTGCTGCTTCGAGGTGCGATGGGTTTTCATAGAACCACGGAATCGTTTTGGTTGGAAGAGACGCTGGGGATCACCGAGTCCAACCATACCCTACTCCGGCACTAACCCATGTCCTAAGATTTTCCCTCTATCATAGGCGCTCAGGCTGCTCCTGCCTCGGGGAGCGGAGCTTCGTCACCAGCCAGTTCCACACCAGGATCCCCTTTACAGCAGCACAACACAAACCTCACTTCACCCACGCCTGCACAACCCTCAAGATTCCAGCAGCACAGAATTTCTTTCCTTTCCCTTCAGTAACTGCCGAGCACTGCATGAACAGCAGCCTCGGGCCCTCCTGACCCCCTGTTTTTCCTGTCCCGACTCCCTGCTCTGTCCCAGGGCACGGAGGGGACCCAGGGACCTGCTCGCGGTTCTCCGGGTGGGACCTTGCCCTCCAGCGCCGCTCAGGGCCGCGTACGGACCCACGTACGCATTCCTAATGCGTTATGTTAGAATTTCAATAGAAAATGTTGACCAAAAATATTAAGGGAAAATTAATTTAGAAACAGATGTATGTTTTTTGGAATTCACTGGATTTACAACTAGGGTTTTGTCCATGTACAGGAGTAAATAACATCTGCTTCTCCAGTATGTGAAGAGGCTACTGACAATCGTTACAAGAGACCGTTTTCCCTCCTGCTCGTGCAATCTCAGCGGTTCACATGAAACCGAGATGCTGGTCCTATGGTGAAAACACTGCAGGCTGCACCGCTTACAGTCTGTCTTTAAAAAATACCTGGCATTTCCCATCCATCCCAAGGCATCCCCTCTCATCCACTGCCCCCCCAGAACAAATGGGGCAACTGCCCAGCTCTTCCTGGAAACCAGCGAGATTTTAAAAAACCCATTCTCAACAGATAATCCTATCAAATGCTACACTGAAGCTTGAAGCGCTGTGTTCCCACAGACAAGTTTCCATTTAATTAGGAAGTCAGTAATTTACAGTAATTTTAATACATAATAACTCTTCAATACATGAGATGAGTAGATTTAATAAGTTTAAAACCTCTGTACTTATAAACTGCATTTCATTATTAAAATTGGTATTTTCCCATGACTTTTATGACAGAAAAAGTTAAAAAATCAAAATTTAATACTCCAACTTCTTAAATAAGCAACTCAACTGGAAAATAGGAGAATGGCAATGAATACCTGTTTCTCCCCACAAGGCGTCGGTGTCATTGATGTCTATTCCATGGTCCTTTTCAGCTGTCAAGATGTAACAAACCACCTGTCAGAAACAGGGATGCAGAGTCACAAAAACATCCGTTGTCACTATAGCAACAGGAAAAAGATGCAAAACATGGGAGGTTGTTTCTCTCTTAATGCATGTGAATCAGCTAAAATCCACGTTGTTCATAATCTGTCAATTTTAGTACAACTTGAAGATGATAAAATGTTATTGCAAGTATTAATGGTTTAAAAAAAAGCCCAGTGCCCTTCTGTTAATTGGTTCAGGGTGTTTTCCATGATGATTTAATGAGCTCCTGTGTGACCTACATACAGCAGTCACCCAGACAAACAAAGCCCAAACTGAACACTGAGGCACCCAGTTCAGCCAGGAAATTCCAGATTGTCTAAAACAAAGTGAAAAACAGACAATATTCACATACATCTTGTAAAATGGTGATTCCTCTGTTTTTCCTCTTACATTGCTTATATCTTAGCCTTTTTCAAATGGTTCAAGCATGCATCGTTGTTATATGCTAATTTTTAAACTTCAGACAAGTTTAACTTTGGCTGTGCCCTTATTTCACTAAGGAAATCTATGCTTTGTAACCACCTGCTAGTAAAAGATCATTAAATTAAAATATCTCCTCCTGGCTGTTTGGAACAGATTTTCCAGTGGGGGCCGTGGTCACTGGGACTGCACAGCAGGGAGGGAGCAGCCACACCAACCAAAGCTGCGGGGCTACGGGGAAAAGCAAAGCGGGGAAAGAAGTCCATGGGCATTTCAGGCTGTATGAGAAGTGTTGTATACAACGTATGGAAACTCTAAAATTAAAAACGCTGTAATTCATTTGAAATTCATGAAACAGACACGTCTTTTTTCCAGCTAAGAAGAATTAGGCTTCTTAGTGTCCTAAAATGGAAAAAGATGGACATTTTCAGGTAAATATTTGTCATTAATTTAATCTATTTTGCTGATATTCGGGAGCTGACTGCTTTCATTTAATCAGTGAATATCACAAGGGCTTTTATGAGAGTGAAGAAATTATCTGTAAATTCAAGTTAATGATAATTCAGAATCCTCAAGTTTATACTGTGAGACAGTGGCGGCTTACAAATTATACCATTCATTAGACATTTCTGTGTTTGAATCATGTAAACAACTTTAAAGACCAGATTCTTGATCTTATAGCAATTAAAAATATAATTAAAATAAGTTAATATTAAATGGTTTTATGAAAGAGATTTAAAGTTTCCACTTGTGGCACATCACTTACAATACACACACAGGAAACTCCATCAGCCTGATCAGTGTGATCTCTATTCAAGTATCTTTACTTACCAATTACTTTATAACAAGGTTAAGATTTATTTTCCCAACGAACACAAGACATACTTGTATTACCTAAATCTCTAAAGCATTTTGAGTATTTCTTATGTGTTTACTTCTAGTGTTCCTTTTACTGAACAGTCCTGTAATGCTAACAAACCCTTCTTTTGTCATAAACATGCACACAACCCCAAATTTCTGTTGTGACCTTAAGCTGAAGTCCGTAACTTGACATGTGCATCAGGTTAAAAAGTGCCAGCATGTGCAATATACAATTTGTTATACTATGAAAAAACCAGTTCAACCTAAAGCAGACACATAGTGGGGTGGATCGCTGACACAGAACATCATCATTGCCACTAGAGCTTTAGGGCAGCTTCCAAGAACAGAGAGGAAAAAGCAGACAAAGTTACAGATAAAACAAATCCTGAAGCGAATAATGTTACTGGGTAATTAAGTACAGCATTTAAAACAGCTGCTAAAAATGTGTAAACTACTGCAAATGTCAGAAGTTTCAATGGTTCTGCTTCCCAAAGCCCCCCGTTCTAGAAGCAGCTGCAAGCGCTGCTGCACAGCTGCGATGTGCCCCGCGGGCTGCGAGCGCACCTGCCCGTGTCCCATGCTGGCGGCCGCCGTCAGCGCCTGCTGCAGCACCTGCGTCCTGCGCGGGGCCGCCGGGGGGGCCCACCCCCCCAGCAGGAACTGCAGCACGTCGCGGTGCCCTCGCAGCGCGCTGTGCACCAGCGCACACTGCCCCTTCTTGTCCACGCAGTCGGCCTGCGGAGGGGAGAAACGGGCAGAGTTAACGGGGCGCTGCAGGGAAAGGCCCGGCTGTCTGCAGGGGGCAAGGGGGGCCTGGGAACTGCAGGCCAAACGGCCTCCCCTCGTTCCTGGGAAGGCGATGGAGGAGTTAGTCCTGGACTAATCCTGAACACATGAGGGACAAGAAAGTGACCGGAGCGGTCAGTACAGGTTTACAGGGGAAATCGCAGCCTCCCGGTGCCGCAGTGCTGGGGACGGGCAGAGCCGCGGAGCTGGGGACGGGCAGAGCCGTGGTGCTGGGGACGGGCAGAGCCGCGGTGCTGGGGACGGGCAGAGCCGTGGCGCTGGGGACGGGCAGAGCCGCGGTGCCGGCTGCCCCAGCCCGGCGAGGCCGTGGCCGCTGTCTGCCGTGACATTGCACGGACACGCCAACCACGTTATGCAAAGTTACGTAAGTGCAGTGACATGCACCCAAAACGGGCTGAGCGGACGGGCCAGAAGTTGTGACCAGTGGGCTGAGTCTACGTGTGTTAACTATATAATCAATGACAGCTTTCTTATGCCGTTGCATGATTGTTCTGGTCGCAAACCTGCAGTGTTTGTGCACCAGCTCACCTTTGCCCCTTTCTTGCACAGCAGTGACACGATGCTCATGTGTCCCGCGGCGGCTGCGTAACTCAGGGCTGTCATCCCGCTCTCCGAAGCTCCATCTATAGCAGCTCCAAATTCTAGTAAGAGAGTGACCACTTCTTCGTGTCCCAGGTGCGACTGGACACACAGCACTGGAGCATTATTTAGTACTTCAGTCCTGTAATTCACATTCGCTCCTGCCAAGATCAGCAGCCGACTCACCTAAAATTTAATGTAAACAAAACCATTTTTTCTTCCAATATTTCTGAATTTATTAAGAGACTTTAACATCTTGACTCAGGTACTCATAGATTACTCCCTAATTTTGATGCAGATTTTATTGGCAGACGTCGACTTTATCACATATATAGCAATATGAAAGTTTAAAATAATCGGTTAGCAAACAGATTACTGAATTACTGAACTACATACACCTAATAGAAGACTCACCGCCTCCCTGAAATTCACTGCTCTCACCACAATTTCACCTGTGTCACTTGCTACTGCTCTGCAGATTCATGTAACTGACTCCATTAACAGAGAACCAGATTGCATAAAAAGCAACCTCAGAGTAACTATCAGAGTATGTGTGTGTATGCTGGTACACACCAATCTCCAATCAAAGGCTTAGCAGTTGGCTAAAACTGCAACTTGTCAGCTTGGATTTCCTCATCCACAACCCAGGCATTCAAATAATAGTGCACGTTCTGGCAGCCTGTCGCTCCCACAGTATTTCCCCTTTTCCGGTTCCCTTGATACCTCCCCATAGTGGAAAACGCGGCTGGCAATCAGTCTGTCCAGCAGTCGGGAGGAACATCGGAGCCCCTGAAAACGCAGCCACGCACTTGTCTGTGCTATAGAGCGTGGCTACGTCAGACGCAGGGTGAAACCTTTCCATCAAAACTATCGAGGGAAACCGTCTTGGACTTTCAACAACAGCTTAAAAAAGCACATGAGGACTTGTTCCAAAGGGCTTCATTACAGATGATAGCAGTGGCTTTTCTTCTAAAGGGTTACATGAGTTCCATCATCCACCAACAGAGTTACAGGCCCAGTGGCAGATCAAGCACTGATTGTACACGAACACGTATTCTCCTACCTTCACGTTGGGTGTGTAGATGTTCCTCAGGGAAGCGAGGGCGGCAGACAGGCCCTCGGTGCTGTAACCGATCCACAGCGCTTGCAGATGACTGGAAGAAATTCCAGTCCTTTTACTGAGACCCTAACAGGAATGATACAACAGGAAATCTCTCTATAGGATTAGAAATACTATTTCTATCTACATCTCGTCAGTATAAAGAGAAGTAACGATTTTGTTACCAAGTATTTTGCATAAGCTTCTAACAAATTATTAAAGCAACTCAGAGGAGAATCTTTAGGACACATTAATATGAATAGATCATAAAACCTATTAAGCTGTAAGCTTTACCTTAAAAATGTGAGCTTTAAGTATATGATGGCCGAGTTCCATAGTTTGTTGGCGGTTTAACTTTCCTTCTTGTCGAGAAAACATGAAAGCCAAGAGAGCATGCCCGCTCCTAGTAAAGGATGAAGAGAGAACTGCTGTTAACACTATACTTGAGTAAATACCCTAACACCTAACACCACGCCTGTCAGACTACTGAAACGTTACAGCTAAACAAAGCTCTTTCCATAACAAAATAACGCAAAGGCAAATTTCGAGGCTGAAGCACACTGCTAACGTTTCTGCACCGTCGGCAGAGGCCCACGTTGGGCCCTGGCAGCCCTGCACGCCCGTGTGCACCCTGCTGCCCTCCCGCCCTGTTCATCGCACCCTCAGAAACCGCAGCTACCTCAAATAAAACCCAACGCTCTCAGAAGCAAAAGACCTGAATCCTTTGAAATTTGAGACACAACGTGTACTTAGTAATTCTACATCGACATTAGTCGGTGGTCAGTGTTCTGGTAACGGTGGAAACGGCATAACCCTGGGAGGACAAGGTTCCTACACCCTATACGTGAACAAGACTATATACTGGAACTGGTCAATGAACCATACGCTAATCAGACTATCCTGCTGGGGGACGAGGCTGTGCGGGCTTCTTCCCCATCTTCAGCCACTTCTGAGGAGAGCTTCTCAGACCCAGAAGTTCTAAGTAAGACGAAGCCACACGCGGGTTCTGTCAGAGCGGCCGTGGGGGCTCAGGGGCTGGAACGGCCCCCGGCCCCTGGCTCTGCCGCACCCGCCCCAACCGCCCGGCGTCAGGGCAGGAGCATTTTACATGTCAGCGCTATTTATTCTTTTGTAAAAAACAAAGACAATAAACCCCTGAAGAAGATGAAACAAATGGAAGATGCAGACTGCAAGAATGCGCACGTACAATAACAGCTTATTGTCTCCAATTTAACTAATTCATGGTCTCTCAAAGAAGGTGAGACAGAACAAACTGAGACAACACTACAAGGATATCACTACAGAAGAAAACGTCTTACTATACTTATGTTTAAAAGAGCCCAAACGATCTGTTTTTCTATCCTTGCACTCTAAATAGACAAGGTGTTGCTGCACATAGTTCTTAACAATTTTGTTATATTAATAACAACATAATATTCCCATTTCCCCACAAAGGCAACAAAGTCAAATGCAAATCTGCAAATTCTACAAAGTTACTTATGCGTTGTAACCTCTGATACTTCTGGTCAAGTCTACCTCTACACATAAAAAAAGTTTCCACTTTGGAAAATTAGGTGTGCTTGTGTTTTAACATTACTCCCTCCTCTCACTAATTGTTGCAACCAATTATATAAAACTGCACTTATTTGGACATGATTTAGCGCAGGTTTCATTTACCTTGGCTCACACAAGAAGTCAGTGTTTTCACCATCCGCTCTCCAAACGAGCCATTCCCTGAAGGAAGGATGGCAGAACATCCGTGTCTTGTCACGTCTTTTTACCAGGAAACACGAAAGGGTTTCCATCCTCTGGCTGAAATCTTCCCATTGCTGCTCGCCATTGATCTGCCCTGCATTAATAGCTTGGAAAATCTGCTCATCTGTCATGGGGTGCAGGGACGCCAGCGCCACGTTTAGAATGGGCAGGGCTCGCTCGAAAGCAGAGTTTGTCATGAACTTCATGTTGCACTGCAGTAAGTACAGCTCTGACACAGACACCGGCACAACCTTGTAGCTTGCGCTTTTGATTACTAAGTGACCTTTTTGGAAAAGATCCAGAGTGAGTTTCAAATAGAGATAAGATCCCAGGCTTCTCGTGATCAAGTGGTTACTCACTTTCCCAATAATAGCTGCATCAGCTTTTCCATTTAAAGATATGTTGTTTACAATTTCCTGGCTGTTATTTATTCTGTACTGAATATAAGCATTCAAGTCATCGTGAATTTCTTTGTTGTCTGCAAAATTGTCCAGAGATACTGTGGTAAAGGGCAGTGAACTTACTATTTCCTATGAGGGGGAAAGGGGGAAAAAAAAGAGAAAGGAAAAAACAACATGGGCATTACAGTATTCCAGCACTGAAAACTAACAATGCATTTTTGCTATATTTCTCTTCCGTAATGAGTACCAGACAGATTTAAAAGAAATCCAGTATCTGTGGAACAGCTTCACAATTATTGTCCCCTGATAACGGATAGAACAGTATTTCTACATCTCATCATTTTACTGAGCAAGCTCAGCAAGGCAACCACAGGGGATGAGCTGTAGAAATGAAAACTTCACAATTAAGGGAACAGAAAAGCATTGCCAGAATTGGACCATAAAACAAGCCAGGGAAAGAGGGGAGGTAGAAGGAATCATCTATTAAGGAGGCATGATTTATTAAGAAACATTACAGTTGACAAGAGAGAAAAGAATCTCATTGTTACATCTTCCAGTAACCATGTACCAGAAAGGCACCAACCACACATCCACAGCGCCCTTTAGGTTCAGGTAAGTACCATCCATGGCACAGGCGCTTCAACAGCTTCACCTGAACACCCGTTAACGTTACATGGAACACATTTATGTTTATGTGAATCAAGATCCTAAAGACCTAAAACTTCTTAGATAGAGGCATACATCAGAAGGGTTTAACAAACTTCGCAACAATCCCACAACACACAAAAAAGATCTTTCTGTTCGACTCTGAAGAGGGTACATGGATTTCAGAAAGCTGAAGCGTCAGGCTAGTGGGGGTTTCGATGGCAGCTGCAGCTGTTCCGGAGGGAACAGCCCTACCACAGAAACCCCTTTCAAAAATAACTGTGTCCTAGAGAACTGAAGTCTCCAGGCAAGTAGAGGCTTCCAGTTGGGGTGGCAGGAGGGAGAGCTGCACGGCAGCACGGTGGGACAGCGGCATCGGCCCTGCTGCTGTGCACCGCTGCCCAGATGTGCTCAGAGCTGTCAGCCGGTGCATGGTCACACTGGAGCCAGATGTGCACCGCTGCCCAGATGTGCTCACAGCTGGCAGGCAGAGCACGGCCACACTGGAGCCAGCTGAGCACCGTGGCCCAGATGTGCTCACAGCCGTCAGCCAGTGCGCGGTCACACTGGAGCCAGATGTGCACAGCTGCCCAGATGTGCTCACCAGTGTNGGAGCCAGATGTGCACCGTTGCCCAGATGTGCTCAGAGCTGTCAGCCGGTGCATGGTCACACTGGAGCCAGCTGCGCACCGCTGCCCAGATGTGCTCAGAGCTGTCAGCCGGTGCATGGTCACACTGGAGCCAGATGTGCACCGTTGCCCAGATGGGCTCAGAGCTGTCAGCCGGTGCATGGTCACACTGGAGCCTGTTGTGCACAGCTGCCCAGATGTGCTCACCAGTGTCAGTCGGTCACACTGGAGCCAGCTGCGCACCGCTGCCCAGATGTGCTCACAGCTGTCAGCCTGTGCGCGGTCACACTGGAGCCAGCTCTGCACATCTGCCCAGATGTGCTCACCAGTGTCAGTCGGTCACACTGGAGCCAGCTGCGCACCGCTGCCCAGATGTGCTCACAGCTGTCAGGCTGTGCGCGGTCACACTGGAGCCAGCTCTGCACATCTGCCCAGATGTGCTATCAACAGCTGCCCAGAGCAGCACTCAGCCCCACAGGCTCCTGGGGGGCAGGGAACCCCAGCCCAGCAGCACCGAGCGCTGCCAGAACTGCAGCTCTGCCCAGCCACAACAGCCAGGGGCTGTCTGCGGGAAAGACTAAAGCAGACACACCTTCCTTAAGCTGAAGGCGACTGTCTTAACACAGCCTGACTAGTGCTGGAAACAAAGCCAGCACTTTGTTCAGAACTCTGCTGTCCAGTGCGGAAAATGGGAATTCTGTTTGGCCTCATTCAAACACGCCCAGGATTTCTGCCGGTATCTCTTAGCTGCTCAATTCCGGCAAACACTTTAAGCAGAAGTTCTGGGGCTGGGTTTTTTCCAGGGGCAGCAAACAGATGAACAGATGCATAGAGATCTAAAGCAATTTCATCAACACAGACAGTAAAATTGTGGCTTATCTCTTCTTAAAAAGTGAAAATCCAGAGTTTAATACTAGTAGAAATACACTATAAGTAAATATTGAAGGGAAAAATCACTATGGCCTTCTAATTACTGTCATCCTTTTAAGCTTTCAATCATTCATTTGCCCATTTCTCTCTAGAAGGACAAGGAAGCATGCTCCATTTTCACCACTCGTATCATGAATTCTAGCATACTCAAGAAAGTGATTCAGAACAAAAAAGCCTCCAATATCACACTTGTGCACTGTGAAGAAACATGCAAGGAAGGGAGGAAAAAAAACGCAAGAGACTTTACTTGGAATTCCTCTAAAGCGACTATTTTTCATAATAATGCAGCTGCACCAACATAAAAGATCACTTAGTCTTTGAGGTAAGAAAAACATTGCAAGGTGTTTTTACCTGTAAGTTGGTTCTTACAGTCACAATGAGCTTCAGCCACGGAGGAAACTTAGAGATTATGTTTGTGATAAATGAAGAAAGTGTGTCACCATAATCAGGTTTATGAAATTCAGCATCATTTAAACCATCTATCAAAATTATGTAGTCTTCCTCAGGAATTTTCCTCTCTGAAACATGAAAATAAAAAGCAAAGGGTGAATACAAATTCTCCTATTCAGTGACATACTTATATCCCCGAATTTTGAACATCAAGAAATAAAAAAGTATCTTTATGCACAGCAATGCATTTTTATGGTGGTTAAGCATTATTTAGGAGATTAAAAACAACATTAGGAGATACAAAACAATAATGCCATAAAATGCTAAGAAGTGGAAGCAAGCTCTTTAAACAGTGGTTTTACTGTGCTCTTATGGATCTATTTCACAACTGACTTAAAGAGTTAAAAGATTAAACAAGGCCCTTAACATTAAAAGATAAGAGATGCATGGATATGAGAAGAGGGCATGTATAGGTTGCGTAAGCCATTAGTTAACACTGGTTTTAATTATTAGCTGTTTACTTAAAACTTACCCTTTATTGTACATATCAAACAAAACAAAAGTTTACAATTTGCAGAAATTGTAAAGGTAATTCAAGAACTGCAAACCCATTTTCACAGGAATGGCACCCGCTCCGTTCACACACAGACAAACCCGCTCAGGCTGCACGCTGGGGGCAGCTCTTTGCAAGGACGACTTTGCTAGGGTTTTATCTTTTTAATACAAAAATCAATCATGTTGTTACACACTTCCTTGGAAAATTGCCATATCAATACTAAAAGCAAGCAAAAAGCACGTCCACTTTGCAGGTGCTTAGGCACAGAAAATTAGAAAACAAGGAAGTCTGAAAAAACTCAAAAGCATCCAAAACCAAAACCCTTTAATGTAAATGTGCCAGCCTTAACTTCAAGCTACAACATTATCCTTGAGTATTCTAGCAAAACAACAACAACAAAAAGTTTCCATGATCCTTAATAAGTTTCATAGAATTTTATTTTAAAATATGAAAAAACTGTTCAAAACCTACCTATTATTGCGACAAACAAGTACCACAATTAAGGAATCCCTTTCTCCAGGAATGTTCTGGTTTTTATGTTTCTCTCAGAGCATTAAACCCCATACTCCGAGATTGTTTTTGGCTCTCTGCAGTTCAGATGCAGTTTCCAAGCCGGCCCCTGCTCCACGTACCTGTCCGGAGCTGCGAGAGCGGCTCCAGCACCCCCCGTTTGAAGGCCGCGGCCGGGTCCTGCACGCAGGAGCGCAGGCTGAGCACGCTCTGCAGCGCGGGCTCCCGCACCAGCACGTCCCTGTAGGCCGATAACTGAGTGGAACGACACAGCAAAGCCGCAACGCTGTGCACGAACTCCGGGACAAGACACGTGTACGTGTTGTCAGCCTGGCAGTAGTGGTAAGCAACGACCTGGGCAATTAAAAAAAATAAAGGCATTACTCCTGCAACATTTAAGTTGGTTATTAGTTAGTGCACTTATGATGAAGCGTTGCTACATCTATATTTCCCCTACAAAGTATTTTGCAGTGTTACAGTAATTATCCAACCCCACAACTGTTCACAGATGGCCCGTGTCAGACACACAGAAAGGACGACAATGAAAGAGGTTTTTACCTTGCAGGGCATGAAAAACGGAAAAGAAATTAAAATGTCAGATTCCGGCAGGAAAACAGTAATTTGAGTTCATTTGGATACAGGGGGTAAACAGGTAGGTAACTAAAGCACACGAGAAAAATAACGAGGCTCTGAATAAGCAACTTATTAGCTCTAATTTGACAACATCATGTCACACGCTGTAAGGACCCAAGGACTAATTTGGTGAACGTCAGGCAAAAGTAAAACAACAGAGAGCTATTAAAGACACCCTCATGTAGCAAACAGGGAAAGATGACAACAGGCTTTATTCCAACTATTGCAAAGGTGTGTAATACTTAAAACATTGGCCATATTTCTCTGAAAAAAATACCAAACCATAAAGAAAACATGGTATTCATAGTACATAAAAAGTTTGCTTTTCAGTGGCTTTCAAAACAGTTTCCAAGTAATACACATCTCCTTAACGACTGAAACAATAACCCCATGTTTTCCTCACAACTATTTTGTGAACTGTGCAATTCAGACGTTAACTATTTTTACTACTCAGGCAAAAAAACAAAACACTTATCATAATAATCTAATGCAAAAATAACTTATAATTGCTTATTTCAGACTCTCAGAGTATTGAAAATAGACTATATCCAGACTCAACCCGTATCACAGAATAGAGATTATACACAGGCCAAGCATTTCGTCTTTTTTTTTTTTTCTTTTTTCTTCTCCCAGAATTTTGCTTTTGGAAGGTGCACAGAGCACCCACCTGCAGAGAGCACACAGCCCCTTTCGCAGGGAGAGGATCCCGACCTCCCGCACACGCACCCGACAAGGTGCAATTGTCTAAGGGCCGGCGGCACTGGGGTGTCCGGAGCAGCGGGCGCGGGATCCCGGACACACGCACAGCCCGTGGGCCTGGTGTGGGCTCCAGGAACACACGCACAGCCCGTGGGCC
>VWYH01003343.1:25232-39567 GCA_013399365.1 Pampusana beccarii
TGGGCTCCTGGACACACGCACAGCCCGTGGGCCTGGGGTGGGCTCCAGGAACACACGCACAGCCCGTGGGCCCGGTGTGGGCTCCAGGAACACACGCACAGCCCGTGGGCCTGGTGTGGGCTCCCGCAGCCCGCTCTGCTGTTCAGAACCCCAGCTCACCTGCGCAGCCAGGCGTCTGGCAGCGTCACCCGAGCACGGGGGGCACTCGGGGCCACCTGAGGCAGGCACAGCCCTCCCGGTGCCGGCCCCACTGGCCGGGGGCGCCTGGCTGAACGGAATCACCTCCGGGCCGCAGCCACCGCCTGCTGGAAACAGAGACACATAAACAGACTGAATTTGCTGACAGAAGATTGTTTTACAGGAAAACACCATGGAATCTCTTTACTGCTAGAGTAAAATTTGAAACCATATTAAAAGAAGCCTGCAACTAGTCTGAGAAATACAGGTACGTTACAATTTTAATACAAGTCAACTGACTTTTAGATCAAAACTGTAGAATTACTGAAATCAGAACCATGCTGATACGAAGAGTTTCTGTATGAAAATTATACATGTAATGACTCATTTCAACTAATAGTTACTGCATGACCAAACTCTTGAGCAATATAAACAATTTATTATTATTATTACTACTACTACTATTATTATTACTATTATTTGAAGCATCAGGAGGGGAAGTAGCAGTGAGGACAGTCACACCACTCTTCCAGTTACCGAAGAGACTGGATTGCTGGGGTGACAGAAGCCTGTGGAGCCCAGCAGAAGACAAAATGGATTTCTCCACAGCTTCATTCTTGCCTCTGCTGCAATCCTATGGAATATGTGTGGTACAGGGGAGGGAGGAACCACATCACTTCTCTTTCCAAACTAACGGGAGAAGCAGCTCCTAGTGTCACAGCATCGGCAGAGCTCAGGGACCCTGCCTGGCGCAAGGACGAGATTCTGCACATTGCACCGTCCTGTCGCTGGGCTGAGCCCACGCGGTGTTACGTGGAAGGCATTTATCAAAGCACACCATTTTAACAGTTTCCTTTTCTCACTGCAGGAAACAAGCATTTGCTGATTTGACGAGGCCCAACTGACCTAAACCAGCAAAGCAAACAACATCCTGACTCTTGTTATCAGTACAATAACCCAAACAATATACATACTTTTGGGGGAGGAATTAGGGCTGTTTGAAGCTATTTGTCTCATGCGACTTCCATGGCAGCTAAACGCCACCAGCCGTGAAATAATTGCGGTCTTCCCAAAGCCCACATTCCCAGTAATGACTGCGCCCCTGTTCTCTGCTCCGTCAGTGCTCTTCAATTTTTCTTCAATGGCCTGGAACAGCCATTCTCTTCCAACAAACACTGAGTCCGTTGTTATGCTCGGAACTTCAAACAATAGCGGCTTCAGCAAAATGTCTTGAGGCTTATAGGGGACGAAATGAGCTGAGAAGAGATGGCAGAGAGAAAAGTTTATTACAATAAACTTGACATGCAATAAACTACCACTGTTTCAGAAGAGAATTTCATTCAGTGACTTTGTTAATAGTGTTCATCATCAGACTTAGAGCTTTCATCATGGAAACAACAAAACTGATTTGCTCAGTTCAGGTGACCTCCATAATTCCTACAATGAATTAAATTCTAGAGGAGAGAGGCTACAAGTATAATTGGAGGACTTTTCATAATTGAATTTGAGTTAATTTGTCACAGAACTCAAAAGTTCTCTTAAAAATGAATTAAGAACTCTATAAATGAGGAAGTGCCAAACATGTTTCAGTTTAGAGTCATAAGTAAGTCTAATGGTATTAGATCAGTTTTCTTCCTAAACCAGAACTCTAATGACAGCCTCTCCAAAGTTTAAATTCGGCCCAGCACTCCAGTTGCAGTACACTCTTATCTAAACGTCACAGGATACAATCTGGCAGCCAGGAAAATGTTCAGCAGTTCCTGAACACTGGAGATTCACGTGATCTGCACTGCCCATGCACTCTGAGATAAACAATACACTGATTTCTTACTCAAAGCCGTACATTCAACTGCTAAAGCCACAGCATTATGCAGCAGAAAGTGTCAGCAACATCTTAGTTTTAGATGTGCTGAGTGATCTGCCAGGACCACGATAACTGTGTGGATGGGGTGTTACGGGCACCTCGGAACACGGTGTCACAGAACTGGAAGCGGTGTCGGACGGTGCCCAGACGGCACATGTGCAGATCTGTACCTTTGCTTTCCTGCTGCCCTCTCCCGCCGGCCGTGTTGTGCCAAGGCAAGCGGATCGAAGTGCGTAAAGGAGCATTTCTCTGTCCGTCCAAATAACTCAGATCTTCCAGTTTGGTTGAACTTGTTGCTGCAGTGTTAAAGGAGTGAAGCTTATTTTTCTCTCAGCATAAGTTACAAAGAATATAATTATTTATCACAGTTCTTTCCTAAACATAGTACTTATAGATAAGTTTTCTAGACAATGACAGAAGTTAAAGCTGTTCATGTTGTAACATTTCCAGAGTCCTTTCCGATCAAGTTTACTAAAGACTCGGTTGGATTTTTCCCCTTTCAGATGGCCTTCACGTCTGCCTCACCTTCCTCAAGTGGTAAACAGTTCCCATTTAATACAGTGTCCATTTTACTACGAGAACAACCACATCAGTGAGGTCAGAAGTGTTAGGAACAGGTGTGACAATGTCCAACCCCACCTTCATGTAGGAAAAATTTCTCCAGTCACCCTTGTCTGCAAGGAGATTGCAGGCTAATTATTTAATTTCTTGCAGGTGTAGCACAAGTATCCTGTTTTTAAAGAGGGCTATTTAGCACTGGCACTCCAAAGCCAGAAAGCAGTCATTTACAGCTTAAAAGCACACTAGTTTCCACAAAAAATCTGTAGCCAAAATCTCAGCACTATCAGATACCAGAACATCTAAATGAGATGCTCCACTGCCTTTGCATGGGACGGTTCACACAGAGCAGCACTGGCCTGGCACCAGGAAAATACGGGCAAACGGCAGGTAAATCAAGCCATTTCCAAAGCGGACTCAAAACTGTTTCTAACGTTCGTAATTTTATAACTACATAAACCAGCTGGAGAGATGCAAATTCATCGCAAGGGTTTGCCACTGCTCACTGTGAGGTGTTCGCCTTTGTGACCAGGATGGTTCTAACGCACGAGCAGAACGCTGGTGCTGTGGGAACCGGGACAGCCGGGGCATTCGTGTATCCATAGCACAGGATGTTGCTGCAAGATAGTCAAATTTTGAAACAATGTGCTAATAACTTCCATGTATTTTAAAACCTCAGATTACCTTTATTGAGACTGCAGTGTGTGTTCAGTATCTTTCATGACACTTCATGAAGCTTTCTAAATGTAGGGCTGTTTTGGTTGGTTTTTTTACACCATTGGATTTTGGTTGTTACTGGCAAGTCTTAAGTTCTTGATAACATTTATTGAGCTGCATATTAGCATCCTTTTTGTTGAAATTCCAATATATTACAATTCGTTGAAACAAACACATTATATAGTTCCTTTGAAAATGAAATTGAGAATGTATCTTCTTTTTTCCCCCCTCAGCTGAACCAACATGTTTATACCTTCACAACAAAAGCACAGAACTGGTGCTCATACTACAATCTACAACCTTCCAAAATTGAACACGGTACTGTCAGAGCTGGCACGTGCTAGCACGACCTTTGCCAAAACTTCACCGTTGAGAATTTCCAAAGTTGGTTTCCTAGCAATACTTCCCCTACACACCTTATCATACTACGAAAATTCCATGTATCAATTTTTCTTTAATCTTTTATACTGAAAATACTCCCTTTTAGTGACAGTATTTTCTAGCTGGAATGAAGTGTAATATCCTCCCCTCTAGGAATCACCCACTCTTAAGCCCCTAACCTTATTACTGAAGTTTTCTTCACTCCGCATTTACCAAGTGTTTTTAACTTTGAATGTTCAGTTAGCTAAACCTACCGCCATGTATGTAGCACCCATGCTTCTGAACACTGTCAGAACACTTTCTTGCAGGGTTATACATAAGTGAATTTGCATGCCTATTAGAATTTGATGGGCTCTACGAATAGATTTAAAGTCAGAAGTGCTTTTTCAGAGATTCGCCGTATTTCACAGCTTGGAAAAAGTCACGCTGAAGTCCCGTTTGTACCTATCACAACTGACAGACTCACATTTTCTGAAAGAATGGTTCAACTATAAGGCAGAATTTCACATAGTTTTAAATTATATATGTCACTTGTTCAACAGAGCTCCAAGTATGATTTTGGTCTTGGTGTCAGCTGAATGTACAGATCTAGGAAATGTGAGCACACACAAAAGCAACAGCCTCAAGGATTAGCTGACACCAGATACAGTCCTAGAATGACCGATGTTCAGCAAGTCTTGACCTAACCAATACCTACTAAAAACCATGATAAAACATCCTCTTTGAGATTTAAAGTAACTTGGGTAATGCTCATCTACTCCGTTCAGAACCTATGCTTTTTTCTTTTTGTCGTATAAAAATACTTGCATACTAACAACAAAACTCCAACAGAGATATTCAACAGAAACGTCCCATCGTTAAGAACATCCTTCTTCCTGCCTCAGCACTCTACCTGCAACGGAGTTTGGCCGCGGCATCACTAAAGAGCCAGAGCCCTGAGCGTAGGGAATGGGCCCCTCTGCTGCGGGTGCTGCTCTGGGCAGGTTCTCCGCGGATCCCAGCGCGTCCTCTTCCGCCACTGGTGAACAACTGTCTGTCCTGCGATCCTGACTCAGCCCCTGGGGTCCTCCAGCTCTCACACTCCCATCCTTGCTCCATTCCAGACTGGAGCCACTACGATCATCATTTTCTGATGAACTTGTTATAGTTGCTGAAAGAGAGAGGAAAAAACCAACTAAAGTATACACCAGAGGAAAATGGTGCACTTGTGCTAATATGTATTAAAACGTTTTCAGTACTTACATTAAACTCTCATGAAATAACTGAACAACTACTTTTTATTAAATGTTAAGCCAACACTCAATGCACTTTGACCACTTGAATGCAACAGAGGAAAATACAAAGAAAGATGAGAGGGTATCAGGATTAAAAAAACCCAACCAACCAACCCAAACAAACAAACCAACCACAACAGAACCAACACACAGCAATGCCAGTTTAAATAATAATGTCTATGTGAACTGTGGGTCCTCTGCAGGCTAAAATTTTCAATGTTAAAGGTATATGTGTGGTGAGTCTACGCTCAGCCGACCAAATCATCAGGTAAAACACTCCTGCCTATGAGCCTGCAACAAGCTGCAAACGCAGGCAGCTCCTCACGGCTCCGGGGTTGCGCAGCCCCAGCAGCACCGGCCGCCGTGCCCCACATCCTGCACGGCTCAGCCTCGCACACGGGGAATTCGAGAGCCGGTGCTTAAACTCAAGAGCTCGTGTTCTAAGAAATACCAACAATGACACACATGTTAGAGGCAATAGAAGAAAAAGCTCTTCAGGCATTCCACTGGCCTTTGCACACGGCTTAGATCGTACTTACATATGACAAATCTATTTCATTTTTATGGTTGTGCCAAAAAAATCTGGCTCTTCCTGAAGTATGAAATATTTTAAACTACGATTCCTTCTGGAGCGAAGTGCAGCATCAGGAAACCTTGCTGCTAAAGATTTCCCTACTGAAGCAGTGGTAAGAATCCCGAACAGCTCACGTTTTGGCCAGCAGCCCAGCCTGTTCTCCCACTTAGCTCGCTGTGCAGGATTAAAACCTGTCTCCACTGCTATTATGTCACACTCAGTAGAAGCAAAGAATTCAACTACAGCAGTACAGTATCAAAAAACTAGAAGAAACCTGAACCATAAGTAAAAAAGCAGAAAAGAAGAAAAGATAGATTTCCCATCAGAGTCTGTGGCCCAGAAAACATAGTGGGAGCAGAATACACTGGAAGCCCGTATAAGTAGCACAAAAGAGCAAGCTATGGTATTTTAATGGTTGGATGAACTCTGTCAAAGACGTTAGGAAACACAGACTTGCTAAACATAACTTAAAACACTGATTTGCTACTACTAACAAATTTGAATGCACAGACACATTTGTATTTAAAAAACAAAACCAGGGATCATTTACCAGAGATGCCTCTGATTTCCCTCCTTGGTTCCAGGCCTTTATAGTGCAAGGGGTGCAATGTGGGTTTCCAAGGGGTGTTCAAATTCTCCCCGAATTCGAGACACGAGTGAGAGCTCAGAACTGCGGCAGGCGACTTCTGATGGTCCCATGACCGTGAACCACGTAACCTGACCGAAGGAGCTGTGCGGGAGTTCCCCACCCACCCTCAGGTCTTCTCTAGGGTTTTTCCCCCTGCTCTCACACTCTTACACTTCACAACTCCACCATTTGCTCTTCTCCCTGTATAACAAAGGACTTATTTTCAGGTTTTTCCTATTTTGGAAACTTCTGCCTTCTCATTAATTCAAGAAGCAACTTTTATCACCGGGTTTAAAAATATTAGTGTTTACGAGGTTATGCAGTGGATGATGTAGTGTCACACCATCTATACTACACTACACAAACATGAGGCCAATTCTGACCTCATTTAGAACATGGAGATACTCACAGAAGACCCCTTAGGGCAGGGAGCAGAGAGAGGGAAGATGGCACAAACAAGGCAGCCAAGAATTTGGAGCTTTTCTTTAGAATTGATCTGACTTACTGAAATATTTAGGTAGTTGGTAAAAGGAGCTGTGTAACGGTAGCTGCCTCTCTCAGGATAACTGACTCCCCACGGGAGATGCACGTATAGCCTCAGTTCAGACATCAGTTCAGTGGATGATCACACAACTTCACCTCTTCCATGATACCCCATTTTAGCTTCATTTTCATGGCAATTACTCAGAAGTTTGCACTGTTTTTAAACAGATTTATTTAAGTTGTTCTCAGAAGAAGTTGCATCAATTTTTCCCTCAGCTGGAAATTAAATCAGCTTCAAGGTATGCTGAGCTTCACCATTTTGAAATACATTGTAGAGACATATATAATGGAAAAGGACAAAGGTAGAAGGAAACAAGAAATGGCGTGAAACAGGAAATTAATGATTTTAAAGGAAAACACAGAGAAGTTAGAACTGCACCAGGAAAACAAGAGAACAGTTATAGCCAAAAAATATGGTTTAAATCTGCCTGGATTTGAAACGGGATTCAGGCACAGCACAAAACGGCACACAAGGACAGGAAGCAGCCGTCCAGAGCTGTGCTGCCCCAGCAGGTGAATTTGCAGATGCTCACCTATGATGCCGCTGTCCCTGCTCTCCAGGGTGGAGCTGGGGCTGCCCAGGGTCCCGCAGGGGCTGCCCGTGCCGGCCGCGGCCCGTCCCAGGCTGGGCAGCGTGGAGCAGGGGCTGTCGGTGCTGGGGGACGTGGTGCTGCTGGTCAGCGTGGAGCACGGGCTGACCCCCCGGCTGGGGAGCGCACACTGCGGGGCAAGAACAGGGCGGTTACCGCGCTCCGAGCGCACAGACACACCGGGGGAAGCACAGCAACAGCACAGCAAAGGGCCCCTTTACAAGCAAAAACTTCAAGAGGCAGAAGCCTAGTGACATGTTTTCAGATTGCTCTTAACAAGTGACCTGTGAAGAACAAAGGGAGTTTCACAGTTCGGTCGCAGAGCGGCAGATTTCTTCTCCATTAAACGTTTCACTGGACACCCCTCCCCTTCACCCCCAGTATTTATTCTTCGGGATAAAACCACTAGAACTGCAGTCTCACTATCAATGAAACCCAAACCGATGCACTGAGATCTACGAGGCCTGGGACTAAACGTAGAGAGGCAAAGGGGAGGAAAGAGAGCCCGGTGGTTACTGTGCAGCTTGGTCAGCAGATGAGATCCACACGGACAGTAGCTGCTCCCCAGCTCCTGAATGGCAGAGAAAGGCTGCCAAACGGAAGCCAACCTCTCCGGAAAAAATGAACACACATGCCCCAAAAGCATGCTCTTATTTTAACAAACCACTGACATTTTCCATTTCACAAATTACTGAGGACACAAGGAAAAAAAAATGTTCCTCCTAAATGCTCAAAAAAGGCAGAGAGAACCCTAGAAGCTATACACATTCACGGGAGATTAAACTTCCAGAAACGACGAGGAGTCTACTCTTCCTTTTTTTAAGAATGTAAGATGAACTCACAATTTCAAAACAAATACACACTTGCTATAATTAATGTACAATTCTATTACCACATGTCTATTAAAATGGATTGTATTTTGGTCAGTATCAAGTGACTGCAACTAGCAAACAGAGGAAATAACATTAGTCCTCTCAGAAACAGGATGAACATTAAACAGATTATTTTCCATTATCCTACCATGACTTCGCTTTTCTCTTCTATGTGAGCAGAAGTCGGGATCCCTTCTCCCAGCAAAAAACCCAGTCTTGTCATCAATTCTTGTGCGGCAGGAGAACAGCTTGAGTCTCTAGCAGGTTTCGCTTTGGAGAGGGGGGAGAAATGTTGGTGAAGGTTAGAGTCTTATATTTGGAAACTGTGACAAGATGTAGAAAAAGGACAATGAAATGTAAACACCAGTTCTTCCGTCAGCCATATATCTAAATAGAGAAGCTGATGCCATTTGAACTTTTTGTCCACCAGACTTTAAATTGTTGGTGGGTCTTGGATTCTCTGCATATCAGCACAAATTTAGGGGACAGAGAGCCCACCCTGCCCGTCAAAACAGAAATGGGGCAGTGGAACAAGTTCACCACTGGACTGGCGATCCACAGGGTTGTTCTCCTAACAAACCCAACGCCATCAACGTCCAGTGGCATTCTGTTCCAGTAATTTTTATAACGTTTTCTATAATGCTGAAAATGTGGAAAGTAGAGGTTAATAATAGAGATGTTTTGTAATCTCACATTCAATACCACAACTAATACCATACGTTTTCGTTGTGCTTGGTATGCAAAGCATGTGACACCAGTTCTAAATGTCCCATCTTTTTTAGTTACAAAAATACTTAATTTTATCAGTACAGCACTTTAAAATGTCTTCTGGTGTCCAAGTCCAAAAGGAGGCGACCCTCAACAAAACCAGCGGCCCACAGACCTGTTCGGGGACAACCCCTATTGCCGACACCGTCGCACAAACCAGCACCTGCTGCCCTCTTCCTCCTTTGGTGCCAGCAGCTGGGCACCACCGCCCGCCCGCAACGCTCTGCCCTGGCACAAACTTTTATACGGTATTGTTTCTTTCGTCCATTGAAAGAGGAACAGCATGTCGGGCTGTCCCGTTCCCAGCTACAAACGCTCACTCAGTTAAGGGCATCACCGAAGGGCTCTGAGAAGAGCTCCCAGCTGCAGAACGGGGCACCCACCGCTCCGGTCTTTCCTCTAGGGCTCCGCCAAGCCAGGAGTCCAGGACAGTATTTTCATGTATTTGTACTCACTCTTCCCAAGAGCCCGCGGTCTCTAACCACAGACACAGCTGACATGCCCTGGGATTTGCAATAAATAGCACATTTTCCCCAAGACTGAAAGAAAAACATTTGCCAGCGCTTTTAGCTGAATATCTTGACCAGTAAGCACTACTTCAGCAACGTTTCAGGTTTATGAGTGACATAAACCCCACAGTTTGCAAACATCAGTAATTTACTAGTCAACAATCCATTTCACTCAAGCTCAATACCTACTTGAACACACATACTTCTTAGTTTTGTGGACAGTTTAAGGTTTTATGCTGGAAGATCGAATTATCTGATTCTCGCTTAATTCCAAAAGGAGGAGGTCTATGAAACGGTGTCTTTTTTAAAAGCAGATAGTAAAAACTCTTGCATCTCAGAATATTTTGCAAACTGACAGGTTTTAGAATACTGGACTAGAAAATGTATTTTCTTCGTAAAATCATCATTTTGAGGATTAAAATTAATCTTTAAAGTTACAATCCTGGAAACTACAGAGTTTGTGAAATCAACATCTTAATTCTATCCAAGTTACAAAACCCGATCATTATATTTAAATTTTAATCTTCTACACGTCTGAGTAAACGCTGGGCACAGTCCCAAATTCAGTTCAGCAACAGAGATAGAAGCCAAGAGCGAAGGTGTTCAGCCCAGCAATTGCTGTTCAACCCCTCGACACTGCAGTTTGAATCTGACCTTCAGCAGACAGAGAAACAAGAGGGACCAGGGGAACTACAACATGCTGAACAGGGCACACAGAACACAACCGTGAAAACAATTACAATGACTTCTGTTTTCACTAGTAAGTATAAAAAAACCCACTTTTTAAAAAAGAAGACATTTGCTTTTAAAACTGTAGTTTCCTTTAAAATTTAAGCAAAAGGAAACAAAAAACTGTTCAGCTGGAACCTCATCAGTTACATGCAGTTACTTCAAGGAGGTCAGGTAAGCTGAAAAATTCATCTGAAAACACAAGGCACATGAAATCCAAGTCACAGTGCACGAAGTCACACAGCAACATAAGGGTCATTCTGCTTTGGTCATGACATTCACTGTCAAAGCCACACTCCATTACACACTAGTCAAATTTAACAAACGTTAAATTTTCCAAGAATACCAATTAACCATAGGGAAGCAGCTTTTCCCAGCTTTGCCAACACGGGAGTTACTACCTTCTCATTTAGCAAGTCCTACAACGTTTCAGAAATGAAGCACTGTGCCCAGCGCAGAGCTACCAACTTGGAACCCATTTACATGAAAAGCAAACCCAGAAGAATCCCAGCAGGCCTCTGGCACACGTGGCCGTCACCAGCACCGGGACATCACTGCTGCGGCCCCGGCACGGCTCCGGGACGGACTGACCACCCACGTGCGAAGGGAAGCGTCTCCTCCTCACCACGGGCACCTTACATCTGCAAACGTCTCACCAATGAAGGTTATTGTCTTACGGTGCAGGCTCCTTTGTACCAGTGTCCGAAACGACCAGCTGCTCCGGCACACGAAGCGTCCTGGAGCAGATTCTTACCGTGCTGGCCGGGTTCCCCGTGCTCCGGTCCCGTTCTGGGCGGCAGAGCTGCCTCCCCTGGCACCCGGGGACTCTCCACATACTTGGGCTTCCTGGCCAGACCTGCAAAGAGAACGAGCCGAGTGTATCTAATTCTTTCCAGACGGACCGCAGGTTTCACATTCACAGTGTCTATCCTCCGCGACACAAAAAAAGCAGAGGAACTATTTCTTACATACACAGCTGCTACTGTAAAGACCAGCGAGCCGCTGCACTTCGCTCTTGTGAGAAACAAATACTCTCCCTGGGCTTCTCGGAACGCAGAGCCTGCTGGAAAACAAACCGATCTGCTTGCTCTGACCAACCCGAAAGGGTTCCCGATTATATGCAGTGAGTGACACGTTCCGTGCTCAAACCCAGACAACTTTCAACGGGCCTCCTTGGTTCAGAGCTTTTCTCTGCCATTATAACGGGAAGACAATGTTGTTACAGATCTTTGAAGCCAGGAGAAGAGACTACAGGCAGACAGCCCGCAGCATCAACACACTAAATAATTCAAACCCGGGACGCTTTACATTACGGCGTACTTTCTCCAAACACCGACACATGCCCCGATCACATGGAATGGTGAAGATGAGTGCAACAAACAGAAGGAAGCATTAGCAGCTACTAATGGTTTCTGGTTTCATTAAACAGCAGCATTCCCAGCTCACGTACATACAACGTTCAAACATATCGCCTTCAGTATTAAGAAGAATTGTATATTCACACATGCACATACATACTTCCCTAAAATTCAACCAATTCACTCTTTACTCTCACTTTTTTCTTCATGCTTTGGTTTCAGGCTGTTTATGATCCTATTCTTTGCTAAATACGCTCTAGTGGCAACCAGAGGAAACGTTAACTACTCAACTTATCTAACAGAAGGGGAACGACGCCACCCCGAAAAGGTTTACCAGAAAAAGTACGTACACTGGCACTGCTGGATCAGAATCCGCTTGCGCTACCAACACAGCGCAACCCGGGCGGAGCAGCCGGGAGGTCTGGCCCGCAGACTGCTACCATGTACGGCACCCGCTGCAACTCCACCGCGCACTTATCCACAGCCTCAAAAATACGCTAACAAAATAAAGGCATTTGCAACACAAAGAGTTGTGGAGAAGCATGAAGAGGGAAACTTGCAAAGTTACACACTGAAAAGCTAAGATATTTAAATGGTGCGGGGAATGGAAACATCATCAGCAGTGGTACTGAAAACTGAAACACAAATTTTTGTCCTAAATTTCCATTAAGACAATCTCAATTCCTTGTAATGAGCGTAACAAACCACTTGAAACTTTCCAAGTTTCAGTGAGCTTGAGGTGTGGTAGGGGATTCCAATGTTTCACGCAGAAGAACCTAAACACTGCCTGGAGCTCCCCAGAAACAGAGTCATTTGCTGGGCTTAACAAAATACAAACCCAGAGGTATTTCTGTGGATTTCCCCAGCTTTGACAATATACAGTGATTTTCCTTTCTTATTTCAATACAACTTCCTGCTATGTTACACAGCTGCAATCTCAGGTTCCCTCTGTCAGCATCCGAAGGGCAGGAAGAAAGTTTTCTCACTTGAAAATATGTCCAACACGCTTCAGTTAAATGACTTTTAAACACGTACAGTGACAAAGCGCTCAAGAAAATCATGCTACTGGCAGCATTCCACTTCTGCATCTTGCATGTTTGTGTATTACTGCTATTATTTTAATAACAAGACCAGAGTCTCAAAAGCAGGCATGCAGGACTCAGCATCTTTCATGAAGAACATTTCTTGTGCTGCTCCACAGAATCCTGAACTTACAGTTACATTGTCACATCATTTTTTAAACAAACCAAAAAAACCTCAAGGCTGAATTCCGTCAAATTCAAATGGGACAAGCAGAAGTGCTGCAACTCAGCTCACACGCTGTGTTCTATTGGCACTCTCAAGTGCTAGATGACATTATACGTCCTGGGAAAGAAGAAAGTGCAACCACAAAACGGCAACAATATTTTATTTTGGGAACTCCAAAAAGCGAATGTTTCTCACCTCTGGCCAGCTCAGTGAAGAGGTGAAACCCCAAACGCAGTGCTGCTGGGCACTCCAAGCCTCATGGACGTTTTTAATTTCCCCAACTCAACCACGGTAACAGCAGCAGCACACCAGTACCCAGTGAGAGAACCACCGAACACGGCCATAACCCCACTGCTCAGCTCGTCTAAGTCACATACGAGCATTTGTTCATCTCCCTGTCTGGAGACTATGAGCTCATCACATTTTCTAAACCAAAACCTGAGTTCCCAACTATCACCAGAGGGTGCTCTTTCAGTGCTATTCCAGAACAAAACCAGAGGCATTGGCCCTGGTGAAAGCAGCTAAAAATACATTCCTTTGAAACAAAATCACATTCTTCAAGGAGACAATAGTCCAAATGTGTCATTTGTAAGCAGAAGTACAATTAGATGTACCACAGCAACCATTCTAAAAGAACCAGAACAACACGTAGCTGTCATGTAAAACAGATCAGAATGGAAATACCTTCAGTATACATTTTTAACATTGTGGAGGAGATCCTCTATTGAATTTTCTTCCTCACAAAATAATGGGAAAGTGACTTAGGGTTCTGGCAGATCCAATACGTGACATTGCAATAACTAGGAAAAGTCACGGTAAGTTTATTTTCATGCACTAATCTGGAATAGGATGCGTGGATGAAAAGGGACCCATTTAAACGTGACCTGCATCTGCACAACGGCAGCTCTTTTCCAAAAGCATAAGATGGCTGAATTGGGTCTAAAAAGGTTCACCTGGAACAGTACTTTATCAGGAGCAAACAGTGGAGAAGAATCAAAGGCAGGGAGGACGCTCGTCCCTGGCAGCCTGTTCCGAGCTGTGGGTCTCGCTTCCCGCCTGGTCGCCTTCTGTTCAAGACTTCTGGGTGTGTTTTCCTTGCAAGAACTGATCCTGGCCCTTCTTTCACAGCCCGCGCTATCTGCAAGTCAACGCAGTGCTGCACGAAACGCCAGTGGTACCGTCCCCTCTTCCCACCAACTGCCTTTCCCCCGGGCAGGAAAACACCAGCCCAAGCTACGGAAATAACTCCTCCCTCGGGGACTTCCACACGCTCGCTCGCTCCCGCAGCCCTTCCCCGCTCTTCCCTCGCGCTATCCCAGACTTTTAAAGGTGGTATCCCCAGAGCTACCCCAGCGTCTCCTGGAGGGAGACAAACTACAGATCTACACAACTTTGTAAAGATGCTTTCGTTGTTGTTATGACCTATTGCTTCCCTAGTGATTTTTAATGCTTTTTGGCCTGCAAAAGAGCTGCCTTTCCACCAGACTGAGGTAACCTGTGCCGGGGGGCAGGGACAGCGGGGGGGTGCAGGGACAGCCATGGGGG
>VWYH01003343.1:39775-59638 GCA_013399365.1 Pampusana beccarii
CAGAGACAGCACTACTGCTCGGGCAGTAGTGAAGCCAAGCAAAAGCGAAATTAAAACAAAAACCAAACCCCAAAATACCCCTCTGAAGGCACAGATTAACACCCCTTTGAAATCCGCAGAAAGGGCAGTTAAAGGAAAAGCGGCAAGAGCCACTCGTCACTTCAACACTTTACACTGAAGATTTTTCTGTTCTAGACATCACCAACTGGAGACTGATTCTGCGAAAGAGTTTAAACACAGTGCATTTCTTACTGCAGAACGCTCTTCCATGCATCCTTTCAAAATTATTTAACCAGGAAAAGCTACTTTTGTTCAGTGATCATACAAGCATAATTGAGTGCTTTTAAATCAGCAAGTATAGATAAAGGATGAGAGAAATGCAAGCTACAGACAAATTTGCTAGAAAAGTGGGAATGTACTGAATATGAAGCCCTCAAATATAGATGTTTTCATGAACATCAGTGCAAAAAGCTATTGGTTAACTACAACTTTCATTTTTAAATGTGTAACTCTGGAATACACTGTTAGGAAGACATGGTTTTAATTTACTAACCAAAACTTACAACTAAAACTACTCAGACTCAATAAAAAGTTATGAAAAACTCTTCATTAAACCTGAGTAGCCCTTAGCAAATATACTCTTCAATCATTACCACTGAGTAAATGTACGGTAGATTGCTTCAGCCTAGTAGACACTAAACAGAATTTCATTTCGAGGAAATAAGGTCTGCAAGGGTGTCAGCTTATGTACAGGACCCCCAGCACGTCTGGGTCATACGGGCAGAACCACAGACCAGAAACAAAGGCAGAAGGAATGATTCCATGCCAAGGGACGACCTTTCCCTGCTCTCTAACACCGTTTCAAAGACTTTGACAAACACACCTCTAAGTGGTTGCTCTGTACTCACCTGTACCTGAGAGGACTGAAGTTACAAAGTCAGAATTCTGTGCTGCCACTGGTCAGACCACCTCACCAGCACCTCAGCTCCAGAACACCCTGTGACACCCCAGCACGCCCTCCTGCCTCGTCCCCCCACGCCCCCGCAGGTCCCCACCCCGCTGCTCGCTGCCCTTTGTACGCTGTGCTCCTGCCCCGGGCGCTGCTCGGGTGACTGCACTAAACCACACTAAACCACACTAAACCACCTCCGCTAGGCACTCACGCAAAGTAACGATGCGTTAATGCCAACGCATTCACAGCACTTCCGAATCCTACAAAATCTTGTTCTTCGGCCATATATCACAGTGGAATGACTTTGAAATCATGGTGAGTATGGCTGTTCATCGAAATTTAGCAACTATTGCACATGCTCTGCAAGAGAAACGGTCAGCACCTACACCCCGCTGACAAAAGCACGCGTCACTGAGCCAACTCCTGCCGTGGGGAGCCTGGGAAGGTATCATCTCAAATGCACCCTGGATGCAGTGAAGTTTTCCCAACAGTAACAAAACTAAGAGTTAGATCCTGTCCTTCACTTCAGTCCTTGGCAAAAATCCCATTTCCTTCTTCACTACAAGGACTTTTCTATCTTCTAAAGCTGTTTAGCACACAAGTCACTTGTAGTAAGAGATAAAACAACAAAATAACGTTCTGTTATTCCCCAAAATTTTTGTGCAAACTGTCAAAATCAACCCCAAATTATTTAAACGTGAATTGAGATTATTATTTCTAAATTTCTAAAGGAAAAAGTAGATATTGCTAGGCAACTTAAACCAATCATACTTTTTACAAATTGTATTTACTGTGCTGTGGCAATTATTTGAGCAATGTTCCTTCTTCAGTTTTATGTAAAACGGGTCATTAACCAAGACACTTCTCAGTGCTGACAAAACCCAACTTTTGACACTCTTTCTTCCTAGACCTTATAAACTTTACAACAAGGAACCTCAAAACTGTTGAGTATCTCCACAAGTAATAGGAACATGGACAATTTCACCGGACACACAAGCTCTGACCTGAATGAACCCAAGTGACGCTGGCGTGTTGGAATGATCTATATGTCCAGAATGCCGATAAAGAGGGAACCAGACACAGCACCTTATTTAGCAAGGCTCGCTCCTAAGTGTGCGGTCATTAGTAAGGGCACAACTGCTGAAAACGACCAAGCTTCTTGTCACAGCTTCAACAACAAGTTATCTATTAAAACACTCATGTATGTAGATACGAGTAAAACAAATAAACTGCAAAAGCCACAAACAACATTCACTCTTACAGTCACTAACATACGTGCAAACAGAGGTTTTTGCAGCTGCCTTCTACTTAACTGATATACTAATCATAAATAATCAGTTTTAAACATATTCAGACATTTCAATCCAGGTATTTGTGATACCAGTTACAACAATTATTTGCCATATGGATCAATCTATTTACCAATTGCCTTTTTCCCCAGGGAACACGCAAAAAGCATTCACTGCTCCTTTTCTTACTGCAAAGGAGTAATACGATTTAACCGTGCTCCTTCCACGCAGAGCGTATCAGAGCCGAAGAGCCGCGCAGCTGCGCGGTGCCCCGCGTCACTTACCCGGCGACTTGGCGCAGGCCCTGGCGTGCAGCAGCGCGGGCTGGCGCGGCAGCAGCGGGGAGGCGGGCAGGGACATGGACGCCCCCCTGGCCAGCGTCACCCTGAGCGCGTCCTCGGCGCCCGGCCGGGTCCCCACCGCAACCTCCGCCCCGGGGACAGGCGACGCTGCAACCCGCGCGGCGCTCTCCGGGCAGCACTCGCCTGCGAAACACAAAACCTTGGCATCCGTTATGTGATACACCGAGACAGAAAGCGTAGAGCTGCACTGAAACACAAGTGCTTAACAGAAGAAAACGTATTTGCCGGCAACAATTCAGCATGACCGGTCCACTGCGCAGCCTCCGCTGCAGAACACCGATAGCCACCAGGAAAATTTCAATAGACAAGAAAGCGAGATTTTATTTTTCTGTAATAGAGACAGCAAGGGGGAAGAAAAACCTCACTTTCAATGAAGTACTTTTCAGACGTCACCCTTAGAGGTAAAAATAAATTTTCCTATGCAGATAAAAGTATTTTTACAGCTGAAAAGGTATTTTACAATCACTGTGATATCCTGAAAATCAAGACCATCTGAAAATATTGTTTGCTGAACTAGTTAAAGGAGAAGTTGAGTTGGGCTGCCCCTTACACTCAATTAAAAGGTGAGTCACTGAAAAGTACACCCATAGACGGACAGCCTAAGCTGCGGTTTTCTGTTTCAAAACTGAGTCAGTCCTGCTGTGTGCTGTTTGACAGCAGCAGTGATTTTATCTAAGGAAAAAACAAGCTATTGGTTCACAACATACTAAGTGGCACATGAAAACACAGAAATACACTCAAAATGGAGACAATCCTTGAAGAAACGCCTGGGTAATAGCTGTCAAAATACAACTGGTTACAATGCCCACGTGTAATCAGATGCCACACACTGATGCACACAGAAAACTGAAATTGTTTGTTACTAACTTAAAGGCTAGTGATTTCAAATATTGTAGCTACTAGAACAATTATTTAAACTTGCATGATGTTTCTTGGTCCCCACCCCAATGTAAAACAGACAAACATCAGTTTTGGAATAGGAGGAAGGTGACATCGCACAAGCTTTTTTAATAATGTCAAACTGAAACACAAGGAAAGGCCCTGTGAAATCACACTTTCTCATTTTTAAAACCTCGGAGCTGTGCGTTTTCCACTGCCAAGCACCCTCTGGACAGCGAAGTTTTGTAAGGATCAGTCAACACCAGAGTTCTTATTCAGTGGTCAAAGTAACCTTGGAAGCAACTTAATAGCTTTAAAAACCACACACAAAAAGCTTTGAGAACAAAAATCAAATCCCAGTTTAGTTGCACCTAGGGATGGAACTGAAAGGCATAATCTGATTAACAAACTACTTTTTTTTGTTCCTTTTAAATACAAAAAGATACAAGGATGGCTGCCTAAAGTAACGATTTTGTGGAGCCAAATATCCTAAAAGACAACTTGAAGATTAAACTAATCCTTCTGTTTAGTGAGGATAACTAAAACGAAAACCTTTAGAGTGTATATTTCAGTGTTAAACATATTAAACCACATCTAATACTTCACTCAACACAAGTTGCTTAGAAACCAGAAGAATACTAACTACCGAAATGTATCAAGTGGAGTTTGGTGCAGATGTTGGAATTAGATTATTTTAACAGGAAGGAACAGGACTGCAACCTCCAAAGCAGCGAAAGCTAAAGCAACGACGCTGCAGACTGCTCACGTCCCAGTGCGGGCTGCGGCTGCACAACCACCTTCCCCAGGCTGCTCTCAATACGCATTTCTGACACAGACGATTTCGTCCTCTTCTCCCTTAACCTCCCTACTAAAGTGAAACAGAAGGCTCTCTAAACACTTGAAGAATAGAACTGATATAAAACCGTGCTATAGCAGAAGAAATCTTAAATTCTGTGCTTCTATGGAAGATGATTTAAGAAAAAAAAACAAACCCAAAAAGCAGTGTTACCACTACAGGATGCTATTGCTGAACATGTTTCATCTTAACAAACACTAAGAAAATATGAGAGATTACAAACAAGTTCAGAAGGAAATTATGAATGGGGAAAAAGGAGTTATTTGTGTGGCACGAGGAAAGCCATGCAGCTGGACAGCATCCAGAAGGAGGCATCACTGTGTCTAAGTAATAAGAAGCTCTTCAAGGATTACCAAAACCAGGGGGGGTGATATTTTAAAACCCAGTTTTCTTCTACATTCCATTCCCATCCTACTTTTCAACAGAATCGAGAGGCAGCTGCAGGCAGAACTCCGCAGCACAGCTCGGGGACCGCGCATCAGGGCCTTTATTTTAATTGAGAACCGTCCTTCAGAAGCTGTCTCTGCAGGCCCGAACGCCGGGGTGCGCGTGTACCCGCACACAGCCCAGCTGGGCCACACGGGCAAAGCCCCGAGCGCCGCTCAGAGCGGGAACCGCTCAGACAGACAGAGAACCGCGCAGAGGGGGAACCGCTCAGACAGAGAACCACGCAGACAGAGGGGGAACCGCGCAGACAGAGGGGGAACCGCGCAGACAGAGGGGGAACCGCGCAGACAGAGGGGGAACCGCGCAGAGCAGGAACCGCTCAGCGCAGCGCCCAGCCAGGGCGGCCGGGGCAGGAAGCGGTGCTGCCGTGGGACGGGCGCACACCAGAACACCGACAGCCAACCCTCCTGCTCCTTGAGACCCGGGAGACACCAGAAAAAGGGAGAAAGTCGTCTGGACTGGGAAGAAAACTCCTGAGAGCCCGAGCAAGGGGAGCGTGAAGGCACCGAGTGAGGAACAAACACGGAAAATGAGGATAAAAGGTCCAAACGGACAATCTTTGCCAGCTACACTTGTACTTGACATTGTTTTCTCACTCTCTGACATTTAGTTCTGAACTCTGGATACTTTTTCAGTACACAAAATAGTAATGTTCTCGTGTGGAGTTTACTTAAGAAAACAACCAATTTTTAAAGAAAACAGTGATAAATAGAGGTTATTAGGACCACTGAAGCAACTTCTATTTATGTATTTCAAGGGCAGGATCTTTTTTCTTTTTCTGTTTATCTGTACATGGGATGTATCACTGGAATTAGCTCCTGGGAAAAGACATTCACCACATTAAATACTTGCTGCTCAGCAAAAAGAGGAGTTTAAACTCTTAAGTAACTGTCAGCAGCCACGGAAACTGGGCAAAGCAACACAGAATAATCAAAACCAGCTCCATATTTTAAGCATGAAACAAAGCTTCTGCTGTTGCAAGATATTTTTAGAGTAACAACAAAAAGTCGATACTAGAGTCCTCCAGTAGAAGTTCAATGTTCCAGATGGTGGATGTGCATTCATGCACCAGAAAGTCCCTTCACACTTAAAATTCAAAGCCTAATATCATTGAGATTTTGGCCAGAAAAAGCCAACTGAATTTGCATATTTAGTTTTAAAGGGCAAAATTACTTTGTTTAATGATTTCTAGCCTTTGACTTTGCCAGATACCTGAAGCTCTCAATGCTCTCAGCTTGCTTACAAGCATATTCATCAGATTTAATGACATAGGACACAAGAAAGGTGAGGTTCAAATACGCATTTAACTCAACAAGTTCGGCTGAGAGTCAAAGCTTTACTGCTACAGGGAAATAACTCTAACCTCACTTAATTTTAAAATCACTATTAAGTAGCGGGTCTTACTAGAAGATTAGGCCTTCTTGCATAGCAACTTTGCTTTTATTTTAAAGTATCAATTTAGTTGCCATTAGCAAAATAAAAAAGTGTCAGTGAATTTAAGCACATGAGTGTTCATCATTCAAAGTGCTGCACCAGTGCTGTGACAGCAGCCCCTGCCGATAACACCCGAGAAAGGAAAAGAGCTGCAGAACACCATGCGAGCGATCACAACTCCTGCCTTATGATCTCAACTTCCGAATTGTATCTGATCAAATGTAACAAAAAGGAAGACATTTCAAATTCACAGATTTAATCCATCTTGTTTAGTATAAAATGCTGATAAAGGGCAAAGCACACAATCAAAATAACGAAGAGTACACCAATCTACAACAGAACATCCATTCTATCCTAAAATACTGTACACTCATATTTAACTTGAAGATACTTATATAAAGGTGCTGGAACAAAAGGAGAGGGAAAAACAAAGGAAACTAAGTCTTGAAAGAGTATTGTAAAAAAATAAGTCTGATCTACAGGAGAATCAATAAAATCTGAGAAAGATTTATTAATATAGAACCTTTTTGTAGCCCAATTGAAAAAAAAAACTGAATATGGAGACAATCACTAAATGTGTGATGCACATGAATATATAAGCACTTCAATACCCTTTACTTCACCATCCAGAAACCAAAAATACTGATCTGATTTCTCCAGATTCTCCACCTTTAAAGCACTATAGTATTACATTCTAATCATTATCTCTTCGTTGCCGCAATAATTTGCCCCTTGTTATTTGAGCACTACACGAATGTCTAACAAGCCTTTACGCTGGAAAGCACACAAGTCCCAACTACTCGCAGGCTGGTTTCCACGGCCCCGGGGGCGGCGGGGCTGCTGCGGCACAGCGGTGCCGGCCCGCTGGGCACCGCCCGTCCCAACAAGCCGCACACACGGACTCCGGTTCCTTCTTCAGCTGGAACACAAGTATTTTATACTGAATGGTCTTTCACTCAGCAAGCGCTCCCAGAATGCAGGCAAGTTATTGGCTTTGGGCAGTTAAAGAAAACTAACATAATTATATACTGCAAAGCAGCTGGCAGCATATAAACCCAACAGGAAACACTAATACTAATCTACCTCTGAAGCATTTTTAACCAATTAAGAATGAGTAGCTGACGTGATGAGGTCCTAAAATTAAAAAATGTGCTTCTGACCTATACGAAAAAGGCTTTTCAAGCTTCAGATTTTAATCAAAGCCTGCTCAAAGCTCCATTCCAAACAGCCTGATTTTCCTTTCGGGTTTAAACTAATTTCTGTCTAGTATTTTAAAGAAAAACGTACCAACGAAAGCCTCACCACAGGAATCTTTGACAGAAGTTTGATAACCAACTTAAAAACTTTTCATTACATTTATGTTGAATAATTTTTATCACTGCTGCAACAGAACGTACTTAACTGCCACATTTATAACACACAACCCACCCACATTATAAAACATTTCATTAATAGTCATACCTGAGTCTTTCTTGTTCCCTTTTCCACCCTCTCGGCTCTTTTTCAAAACTGCCTTTAACATTTTAAGTGTCGCTCCTAAAGGATGACAGAAAGAAACAAAAATAAATGCAGCATTAATAATGTCCATTCGCACAAAACTGAACAAAATAAAGACAAGATCAATACAAATAAAACAGTGAGGTAATCAGAAGAAACCTTTTGGTAGTCACTTTTATTTTTTACAACATAGCTCGGTTAAGCAAAGTCCTGATGCACAAGGAATGTTTTAATACTTGAGCTAAGCAATTAGAGTTCACTGTCTTCTTATACAGAAAAATAACGCAGCATTCTCCACATTCCACATATAATTAAGGTTATAAGGCTAAACCCGTGTAAGTTACTGCAAGGCGCTCTGGTGAAAACCAAACCCAGCGAGGGTCCAAGGGACACGGCTCTGCCCCCGGCGGCCCCGCGCCCAGCCTGCGTGGGCCGGCACTGCCCGGCCACCGCACTCCCGCGCCGGCTGCCCCCGCGCCCAGCCAGCCCCGCGAGCAGCAGCTGCACATTTCACTGGATGACTGATCGTGAGAAAAACGCACCTGGGATGTAACCCTGGAGGACGGCTTTTTTCAGATAACTTTCTTCAGTTAAAAGCAAGGAAATGGAAAAGAACTATCAAGAGCAATTCTTTCTCAAAAAGGTTTCTGTGGCATCTATAAATTCCAATTTCACTTGTTTTCTCTATTGAAAAATTCCAAAGATATCTCATTTTAGGATACTTGCAGCACAGGATATGCAGCAAGAAGGAAAAAGTTATCTGACTATGCTGTCTTATGTAACAGATTGCCATAAAACACACGTGAAATCAACAGGAAAAGCAAAACATCTTCTGTGCAAGAAATACGGATTCTTCAGAAAGTTCACTTCTTACACAATGAAGCAGAAAAAGGAAAATCAGTACCACAGAGTTCCTAATCCCCTGTGACTGACGTGAGGCACACACAGCTCAGGCTGAGAGCACCAGAGGTTTCCAGAGCCCGTGTTCCACCGAGCACACGGGCCTGGGGTCACAGCTCTGACACAGGGCTGGGACATCCCCAACACCCCTGCCGACCAGTTACACCCTGAGCATCCCACATCCCCAACACCCCTACTGACCGGTTACACCCTGAGCATCCCACATCCCCAACACCCCTACTGACCGGTTACACCCTGAGCATCCCACATCCCCAACACCCCTGCCGACCGGTTACACCCTGAGCATCCCACATCCCCAACACCCCTACTGACCGGTTACACCCTGAGCATCCCACATCCCCAACACCCCTACTGACCGGTTACACCCTGAGCATCCCACATCCCCAACACCCCTACTGACCGGTTACACCCTGAGCATCCCACATCCCCAACACCCCTACTGACCGGTTACACCCTGAGCATCCCACACATCCCCAACACCCCTACCGACCAGTTACACCCCGCTCATCCCACACATCCCCAGCACCCCTACTGACCGGTTACACCCCGCTCACCCCACACATCCCCAACACCCCTACTGACCGGTTACACCCCGCTCATCCCACACAGTCCCGCCACGTTGTGCTGCCCAGTTCCACCCGGTGAGCCGGCAGCACTGCACCCCTTCCCGCGCTCACAGCTCGGGAGGAACCTGCCGAGCGCCACCGGAGGAAAAACACACTCTGCACATCCTACCCCTCTGCACACTGCCGGAGTGCAAGTTCTGCGGTATCTTCAGGTGTTTCACAAAGAATGGAGGTTAAGCAGCCCTTTCCAGTCTTGGCATTGAAAAAAGACTGAAAAGGCCCACAAAATACACCCCCAAAATTGGACCACCTAATGGAAAAATCAAATAAACTACAAGGAAGCAAATTATGATTATTTACGGAATACACACCATAAATAAATTTCTGAAAATAAGCATCACTATACCGCGATAGAATGCTGAATGGCAATTGGGAAGAGTAAAGTGTTTGGGTTTTTTTTAAGTATACCCTCTATGTGCTTGTGAAATCAGTGGCTCAACATCAATCATATTGTGTAGGCAAAGGGAATGGGCCAGCTCTCAGCACATCTGACCAGCAATGCATGAAACACCGGACTGAAAGAACACGGTTAACAACATCGCCCTGAAAAATGCTATCTTTTGAAAATAAGAAAATATCTCCTAAAATTCAACCACATGAACATGAGAAGGAAAAACTAAATGCAACATGAGGAGACACTTCCCCTTCCTCACTTGTCTGGATGAGCTGGATACAGAGACAATCCAGCAAAGAACTTTCTGAGATTAACAAACAGCTCTGACAACTAGAGAAAAGAAGTTTAAAATGGAACACCTGAGCCAGAATTTAGCTGCAGCCACGGTTACTTCCTTTGAAATACCATATACGGCATGTTCCCCAAGGGCTGATTCCTGGGGGATGAGAAGGACAAGTCCTGGATCTCCACTCTCATCATGTGTGCTCCTCAAGCTTCCCCTGTCCCAGCATTTACGCCTTCTGGCTTTGCAAAGGGAAAAAGCAGCACTTCTCCCTCACACGACAGCTTTCACAAAAAGCAGTAACAAGGAAACATGACAGGTCCTGTCCTCGGGCACACTGTTACTCTCAGGGAAAAACAGAAGTCTGAAAACAACTGTTGTGACTCGTCTCAAATCCTTCCACCCACTTCACACTGTAAGACACCGGTCCACGTGTGAGTTCGGAACTAGCAGAGACTTGGTGCTTCATATTCTGACACCGGTCATTTGTTCCAGAAACCTAGATATATACATTTCACCTTAATAGTACAATTTGAAGGTCTTCTGCTCTTTGGAACCCATTTTTACATGTAATTGGACAGTTCCTTAAAATGGAAATTTTCTCAGCTCATTTGAGCACGTTGCTATTGAGGTAAATGTACTCAAGGGTACTGTAGCTTTTAACGTTACTAGCAGGCATTCACAGGTTCAGTGAGAGCAGTTGGTGAAGAAAACAGCACTCAGTCATGTAATTTAAGGCTGAAACATAATGCATATGTAGAGGAATGGCAAGTCTAATTAGAGCTGCAGACTCATTCCTAATTTGGTATTCCCTAACTTCTGCCTGGCTTTGGAACATAAATATTACCTCTAAAATTATGCAGTGTTGCATATTGTTGGTATGTTGCATGATAAATTTTACTTACAAGTGTTCAAAAACCTCATAAGTCTTGAAGCACAACAGTGACTTTATTAAAATTCAGCTGGTATTACCACACGAACAAGGAAGAAAGAGCACACCTGAAGCCTTGCTGAGGTTCCCAGAGCGTGTCTAACCCAGCTCTGCCCTAGACAGACCACTGCACCTTTGGGTTTTTTTCCAAAACCAACACAGTTTAGTGGTGTAATGCAATCAGAACCAAAAATACACCAGGGTAATTATGAAAGAGTTTGGTTTCACAGAGCTGATCGGGGGGGAGCCCACTACAAGTGAAGGCAATGAGACCATTGCAAGAGAACTGGATCCTTCTTAAGAACAATGTGGTAATAATAAAACACATTTACAGGATCCTGAATAGGTACAGTGCTACAAGAAATCCTCCAAGCAGCTCAAAGACAGTAGAAATGTGAGCTTAAAGAAGGCAGGAAAAATACTGGGTGCAAAGAGGAATGCAAAGGACAAACGGCGTGAAAGCGCCCAAGTCCCACCAGAGAGAGCAGCGCAGAGCGCCCTGACGAGAGGCTCCCCGCGGTGATCCCGGTGCTGGCATCACGGCCTCTGCTCCGCGGGCAGCAGCGAGCCCGCGCAGCAGGCACCACGTCAGGCAGCGCGGCAGGCAGCGCGGCAGGCACCGCGGCAGGCAGCGCTCCGCGGCAGGCACCGCGTCGGGGGCCGCACGCACAGCCGCATGCATCCGCGTCTGCAGCGCCGGCCGGGGACGCCGCAGTGCCAACATCGGGTACCGCGGATGTGAATACACAACAGCAGTACCCTCTTACAAGAGAAAAACAAAACAAAAATATTTAACAATACCTGAAAAATTCATTCGCTAAGCATAAAACAGAAGAATTTGGTATATTTGTGTGTGTACATACAGAAATTCTTATCTAACGTGGGCAAACTCATGGCTTCTAAAACATTACATAGAACATAATTTGCCTGCAGAGTTTGGCAAGACGCTATGGCACTAACACTAGCACAGGCGCTCCCTGTACATTACAAAACCCGAAGTGCTGCACCCACAGACGCCTGAAGACTTTACAGCAGAAACGCGTTGCACACCTGCCTACAAACCACGGAGCAGCGGCAGCGAGCTGCTTTCCGAGGGCCAGAGGCAGCAGGCACAGGCCGAACGCCAGCGGTTCCCTCTGAGATCAGCAATGCTGCCGCACCGCCAGGACGGCCAAGCCGCGGCCCAGGTGCCCAGGCAGGCTGCGGATCCCCTCCCTGGACGTTTCCGAGAGCCGTCTGGACACATAATTTAATCAGGTATTCCAGTCACGGGGACCCCCCGCAGGCCCTCCCACCTCAGTCTAACGAAGCTGCTGAGCAGGATTAGATTCAGTATTGACCCCTGGGGTACAGCTCTAGTTACTGGCCTTCAACCAGCCTTGGTGCCCTGACCACACGTTGTGTGCAGGTCCCACTGTCCCACCTACTCATCCACCCTGCGGGCAAATACACCCACACGCTGCTCCTAAGGGATGCCCCCCACTCACACTCGAAGAGAAATGCCTGGAAACGTATCTGACACACTGAGGGTGACGGGAACAGCAGGAACAGCACCTCTAAGTCTCCCAGGTTGGCTCACGGACGCTCCCCTTCCCCACCAAACCTCCCCTGGGCTCACACCCTTGGCGGAGGCAGCAAACACCCAGCTCCAGCAGCTACAGCCGGGCAGCTGCTGCCTGCGGAGCCCCCGGCCGGACCAGCACACAGCGGGACAGCCGGCTGTGCGCTACAGGCAGCGCATTGAACACCCAGCTCCAGCGGCTACAGCCGGGCAGTTTCTGCCCCTGCGGAGCCCCCGGCCGGACCAGCACACAGCGGGACAGCCGGCTGTGCGCTACAGGCAGCGCATCCCAACCCGCTCAGCCCTGCTGCACATGGCACACGCCGCCCAGTGCTACAACATCTGACAATTCTAATTATCAGACTCCAAAAGGAAAGAAAAACAAGTCCAAGCATTTTTCTAAATACAGTCAAACGCCCTCTCCCTAGATAGCCTCCCAAGATAAGACATCAAATAAAATAAAAGTCCCAATGTATTATTACAATCTGCTTTTTAAATAAAAAAAATTTTTTTCCTTTCCCATACAAGAAGCATATGCAATGTTAGAAAGTCTGCATTATGCAACGGTAAGATCTGGAACTGTTAATGAATTTCAGAATCTGAGGATGATATTCTAGATGCACACCTAGAACAGAGTGGCAATAAAAAAAAGATAAAAAAGAACATTTGCATATTATATTTAACTTTCTTCTTATTTTGCAAACATGACAAGTAAAAAGTTTCAATTAAGGAGAACAGAGAAGCTTGATACAGAACTGAAATGTCACAGTATATTTCATTCCTATTTTTAGGATACAGGTAGAGGGGCAATAAGAGATCAAACAGAGGGAATCAAGGACAATTCCATCCCAGATTTTCTCTTTTTGGAACTGAGGCCAACCTCCCTACTGTGCATACGGTTCTTCCAGATCTATTCCAATACAGACACAAACGGCGCATGAGGCGGCCGCTTGTTCAGACACATTCAGTGTAGACAGAGAAGCTGCTGTTACCTGGAAGCAAAGCCCATTTCCTTCTTTCTCCCCATAAACCATATGCAAAAATAAAAGACAATCACTTCCAAAAAATGCACCTTCCAATCACCCAATTACACTCGAGGAGAGACCTAACCAGTAAAGCTCCCAACAGGAAAGCACACAGTGAACCTCACTATTCATTCACAAGCCGAAAGGTACCAAAAAATACAGAGTTTTCTTAATCCTAAAGCCAACACTTCAGTTACCTTCCATCCTCTTTCAAACTCCACAAAGATGGGTAGTTAAACTGTTTATAAAACAAACCTAATACTACTGCCTAGAAATACTGATTACAAATAAACTAGGTGTTATTTCAAAAAACCCCAAACTTAACTTACACATACTGTGAAGCTGATGGATACCCAAAAGCATTTCAGCTTCGGATAAAAAATATCATACCCATCTTTCCCACTACAAGAAGACTGATCAAACTGAACGGCAATATTGTACCTTTGTATTTCCTCATCCCTTGAAACAGACACGGTATATTGGACCTTGCTTTGTCTTGAGAACATTTAGATTAACAGGATATTTTCCAGTAATGCTGGTGTCTTGTTTTTCCTAAGCACATTGCATTTCCTCTTTCCCCACAACCAAGCTTAAATATAATGATGCATTGACTAAGAATTCAGAAGCACTTCCAGCCATTGAAATTGTTTTGCTTTGATCAACAATTCAGTTTTAGATTTTCCTGGTTCCAATTTTTAAATTCTGCCCTGAAACCACCTGTTTCTGGTCGGTGAGGGTTTTTTGTGGCGGTCTTTGGTTTTGGTGGGGTTTTTTTGTTGTTGTTTTCTGGGTTTTTTGTTGTTGGTTTTTTTGGGTTTTTTTGTTAAGATTTTAAGGTCTTGTAAAAAACTATCGCTTCCATTTTTAGAACAGATAGCAGACGTGGACTTGCTGTCCAAGGGCCGATATCAACGAGGGCCCTCGCCAAGCCTTCGCCGCTGCCCCGCAGCACAGGCCCCCAGCGCAGCTCAGGCCCAAGCCCGGCCCGCGGCGCTGCCCCCGCTCCGCAGCACATCTCGCACCCACAGCACGCGGGGAAGGGCCGGAAAGCCCCTTGGTTTAAGGATGTGGACCATCGGCTTTCTCATAACTGAGCACTCCACAACATCGGATTCATAAAACAAAAATGCGAGGTTATGTAAAGAGTTGGGAGCGCAGGCACACGCACCAGTTTGCTTCACTCCTAATCTTTTACAAACTAAGTACTTCACCACGGAGGGAATCCCCTCCAGAAAGCAAAAAGACAAAACCAAAAATCTCCCCACATTTTCCCTCTGCCTGTGAGTCTCCCTCAGAACTCAGCACCCGCCTGGCACGAGAACACCCCCGTGTACGGGCACTGCGGGCAGACACGGCCACCAGGGACGAGAGGGCTCGCGGCCTTTGTTCCTGTTCCCAACTCCTGTCCCACGGCCCGGGGAACCTGCAGAATGCCTGTTTTATACCCCTCACCCAGGAGCTGGGTCACTACAGATCCCCATTTCACACCTCACCCAGGAGCTGGGTCACTACAGAACCCCATTTCACACCTCACCCAGGAGCTGGGTCACTACAGAACCCCATTTCACACCTCACCCAGCAGGTGGGTCACTACAGAACCCCATTTCACACCTCACCCAGCAGGTGGGTCACTACAGAACCCCATTTCACACCTCACCCAGCAGGTGGGTCACTACAGAACCCCATTTCACACCTCACCCAGCAGGTGGGTCACTACAGAACCCCATTTCACACCTCACCCAGCAGGTGGGTCACTACAGAACCCCATTTCACACCTCACCCAGCAGGTGGGTCACTACAGAACCCCATTTCACACCTCACCCAGCAGGTGGGTCACTACAGATCCCCATTTCACACCTCACCCAGCAGGTGGGTCACTACAGATCCCCCCACCCCAGACAAACGCACCCCAGGTGGTGCGAACCACGGGGCCCGTGCCCCTGAGCCCCAGGTCCGCCTGGCACCCCGAGCTGTGCTGTGCCCGCTCTGCACAGCCAAATCCTGAACACCTCACATCTGCCTGCAAAGAAATAAAGGGTGGGACACCTTAGTCATTCTACCAGTCACACAGAAGCACTTCAGGACTTACTGCCTTTCCGTGTAGGATTTGTTAAGCATATACTTCAAAAAAGTAGCATTTTGAAAAGTGTATTTTGTTAATATCCCAATATTCAGTCCTAAGGTTTGCAGAAAACTTCATTTAGTCGCAACTGCTTTCATTGCCTTTAAACACATTAAGAATTTCATTGCTTACCCATAGAAAAGTTTCAACATTTCCCTTCTCTGACAAATTTGAGTTCCTTTAGCTTAACTGTATTTTTCAAACAAGAGGAAAACAACAAAAACACTTCAAGCAGCAAAGTTCTACTGATGTAACAGAAATCAAGGCAAGACTGTAAGTCAAAATCCTTTAAGATGACTACATTGAGTCATCTATATCTAATATTTTATAATAAACAGAGGGAATATTCCTAAATCTAACAGATTCCTAATTCAAGAATGAACAAAAACATTTGAAACCAAGAGAATGGTGGTTTTCTTTTTTTTTTTAGGTTCAACTTCTTACAAGATACCATTATGTTATTGTCATTCAAACGCAGGAACAAAAACGGTAAAACAGATACACTGAAGAGGTCTGTCTCTGACTTCATACAACAAAAAAGTAAACGGCAGGTATGTTTCCAATGGGTTGTATTTAACCAAACCTAAACAAATTCACTGAAGTTAAACAGCTATTGCTGAAATATTTTTCTACAACACCCTAAACAATCGTGGCCTTTACCCTTTGTAGGTATTTCTTACGCAGAAGATCAATACAGATACAAGACTGACAAGCTATACTGCATTTGTTTCATTTGTTGCTCACTCAACAAGCTAATTATTATTAATGGCACCTATGGGATACTCCCTACCCCCCTTATCTGGCACCCCGAAAGCCACGCAGCGATTCCCCCAGAGACTGCAAACCAATACTAAGGTCTCCAATTCACTGCTCGCTTCCACACAGCCGAATTATGCCCCGAAGCACTATTAAAATAGAACGAAAGAGCTGAAAGATGAGGAAGCGTGAGAAAAGTCTCATTATCATGTTAGTTATCAGAATGTGTTTCTGCAGCAGCTTTTTCCCACCAGTCTGGTTCCAGCCCTCACTCCCCAGACGTCCCAGGCCTGCCCTGCAGCCACCTTGTTCGCTGCTCTGCGGCTCACCGTTCCGGCCCACGTCTCTAAGGACGGCTGACGCGGGGCAGGAGACGGCCTCTGCCTCTCACTGCTGCCCAACAGCTCTCGCTCAGGTGCCGACGCTGCAGACACGCTGTCCATCGCTGCAGGGTTACTGCTCCCAGCCGCCCCGCACACCCTGCAGCGCTGCACAAACCCAGCAGTGCTGCACAAACCCAGCAGCGCTGCACAAACCAGCAGTGCTGCACAAACCCAGCAGCGCTGCACAAACCAGCAGTGCTGCACAAACCCAGCAGCGCTGCACAAACACGCAGCGCTGCACAAACCAGCAGCGCTGCACAAACCCAGCAGTGCTGCACAAACCCAGCAGCGCTGCACAAACCAGCAGTGCTGCACCAACCCAGCAGCGCTGCACAAACCCAGCAGCGCTGCACAAACCCAGCAGCGCTGCACAAACACAGCAGCGCTGCACAAACACAGCAGCGCTGCACAGAGCGCTCGCCAGGCGCAGTATTAACGGCAAAGGTCATCAGCACCCGTCTGAACCAACCTGAGCGATTCAGCAGTGATGCAGATGAGGAATCATGATCTGAATCATTTGCCTGCCTACACTGAGGGAAAGAGCAGCAGCTGTCAACAGAGGAGCCATAAAACCTTAGAAGATTCACACCTGCTTCTCGTAAGAAAAACATCGGACCACAGAGGAGGTGCCGACAAGTTTATTTTTCACTTTCCCTCGCTATTCTGCCAAGTCCCTCCAGAGAAAATGCCAAGAGCCCGATGTGGGTTCATTCTGTGCACGGCAATGCGATCCTGCCAGCTGAGCCAGGAACACTACCTGGCAGGCTGCATTCATCACGCTTTACAGCTCACGGCTGCCTCCTCCAGCTGCACATGCCATTTTCATACTCTCCTCCGCAGGAGAAAAAGACTCAATTTCATCTGGCAGGCAGCAAAACTACATCGTGACAGTTGAATTATTACCAGTTTTATTACAGGACATTCTTTCAAGATCGTCAGTGCCTCCTCCTCAGCACACACAAGACTTGCCAGCTATCACAACCCTGACAGAATTGTCTCAACCAAACCTCCGTTCTGTTCCAGTCCCCCCGTTCTCCTCAGCGTCCCCTCTGAGGATGGACACGTTCCCCAGTCCCACGGCGGGTGAGGAGCCAGCGCTATGACAGAGGGCACTAACAAACCAACACTTCACGGGTTAACCCGACACTACATCTCCCTCACACGTCACCGCTCAGAGCATTCCAGGGTCTGCCCAGTGGGGCTGAGCACTGGCGGTTTCACCTTCCTGGACTTACTAATATCACTAAAATCTACAAGCTTAGCAAATGAACTACTGCAGCTGAGACAGGCGAACCATCATCTGCTTATTTATTGTGGCTTTTCAGCTACAGCTCACATAGAGAAACAAATAAATTACTATTTATTTCAATCACCTTAAAATTTCAAGGGAAGGAAGTTATCCCATGTAGAGGGATTTAATATCATAACAGACTTTATTAGAAGGAAACATCAGGCTAAACTAATAGCAAGGGGGATAGAGTTGTTAAGTTTCACTTTCAACCTGCTTAGCACTTTCAACTTGCCAAACATTGCAGATGAGAAATCCTATATGTAAAAACATCCAGCATAAACCTAACCAGTCACAGGCCTGCAGAGAGTCTTGTTTTCACATTTAAGATGTGTATTTGTAACTCAGATCTTGCAAAGCAGCCACTTCTGTTCTTTTTCAATCCAAAGAACAACAATCAAGCTCTTATGAGCCTCAATATTTAAAAATCAATCAATCAATAAAGGAATTACAAACTATCTTTTCCAAAACGAGGAACGTCTTGAGAGTCTCAGTGGAGCACACTGGGAAGCGAAGGCAGCTCTCGAAGCACAACTCCAGGCAATATCAAAAACAAGCGACTTCAAAGAGATCTAACACCACAGGCCTGCTGGACACACTGGAGCAGCACGTGGTCCAACAAACACACTGAAGCCCACATTTGCTTCTTTTGTCTACAAAGCTGCACGTAACAAACCACCAAACCAAAACAAGAACAAAGGAAAAAATCAGTAGGCAGCCCCAGATTTCAGGAAACTGCGCTGTACCTCACAATGACAGGAGGGCACCCCAGACTACCGACCAACACAGAGCACGGCGGCCTGCAGCCACCGTTCTGAAGAGGGGATGGTTCTGTACACCCAACACGTCACCTCCTGCACCTACTGCATCCAGTCTGACAGCGGCACCACCTCGCACCTGAAAAACCCCTCTGAATTCCAAAGACTTCAACAGACCAGCTGACGATCCCTTCAGAAAACAGACTGCCCCAAATGCTAAATGAAATCACTTGACGCCAAGCCAAAGCCAGTACTACTGAAACATGGCAGTATTTGATTAGCAGATGCATATAACTCAGAGAGAATACTGTAGCACATAGTACGAAAATATACGATTAGTATCTAGAAGTGAAGGCTTCTTCCAGCATTTCTTTCATTCATTTAAAACATGTTCTGGTCTATTTCCCCCCCCTCTCCTCTCCCATGTCAGCTATCCCTAGAAATTCTAGGACAGTATGTTTTCTATAATCCTTAATCATAAAACACCTAATCTTGAAATGGCTGTCAATCACAGTTCCTCACTTTTGTGAGAAATTGAATGCAGAGCTCCATCCAAACTCTACAAAGGACATGTTCGATACTTCCTGCTTCACGGGCCTAAAAATAAAAGTAACAATGCTCGTTAAGACTTCCTTGATTAGGGCAGAACAGAACAGCTGTGGTTGGGAGGCACCTCTGCAGCTTGTCTGGTCCAGGCCCTGCCCCAGTAGGGCAAGTCATACCAGAAAATGTTGGAAACCTGCACTAAAATGCAATGCAGACAGTTATCTCCTTCAGAGAATGCAACAGCCTACATGGATCTGTTGACAAACACATCCCTCTGCCCCCCCACCTCCCAAAAAGAGAAAGAGAGGAGCAAGATGCAACTCCTAAGTGACCCTAAACTGTGAAAATAAGCAGGAACACAAAGCTCAGACACACCACATGTGTACGGAGCTGCAGGGACAGCCAGCACAGCTGGCACACACGGGGCTGCAGGGACAGCCAGCACAGCTGGCACACACGGGGCTGCACAGCTGGCACACACGGAGCTGCAGGGACAGCCAGCACAGCTGGCACACACGGGGCTGCAGGGACAGCCAGCACAGCTGGCACACAC
>VWYH01003344.1:4567-20467 GCA_013399365.1 Pampusana beccarii
CACCCCAGGATGCCATTGGCCTTCCTGGCCACAAGGGCCCAGTGCTGGCTCATGGTCATCCTGCTGTCCCCAGGACCCCCAGGGCCCTTTCCCCTACTCTGCTCTCTAACTGGTCGTTCCCCAACCTATACTGGAACCTGGGGTTGTTCCTGCCCAGATGCAAGACTCTACACTTGTCCTTGTTGTATTTCATTAAATTTCTCCCCGCCCAACTCTCCAACCTGTCCAGGTCTCTCTGGATGGCAGCACAGCCTTCTGGCGTGTCAGCCACTCCACCCAGCTTGGTGTCATCAGCAAACTTGCTGATAGTACATTCAATTCCCTCATCTAAGTCACTGACGAATATATTGAACAATACTGGCCCCAGTACAGATGCTTGAGGCCCTTGCAGATACAGAGTTTTAAGTAAGTATTTCCAAAAAGAGTCAAATAACCAGGTTCTCTGGTACAGATTATTGGGAAAGACAGCAAGGTTACAGGTCATACTGCATGGGTGAACCCTAACTAGGCACACAGAAGTCTTGGCAAGTGAAGACTTTATACCACAGAGTAAAAATGCGAGTACTGACTGAAAAAAAACCCACCATGTTTCAAGGTTATTTGTACTCCGAACACTATGTACAGCACATCAATGTGACGGCAGCAAAACTAAGTATGACGGTATGAAACAAAAGTGCCTCCATTTCTTCTTTCAAAATTAAGAACTACTACTTTTCTAGACACAAAAACCAGAAAAATACTACTACTAGTACTGCTTGATGTGGTAATAGCAAAGAATACTGACAACTACAATCCAAAATACATCATCTGTGCAAAACACCAAAAAGGGCCTTATTAGATCACTGACTGATAAATTTGTGCAACTCAGTTATGTCAACCAGGTGTGCTTCAACTGGGGACAAGCCTTGTTCCTTACATAGGAGAATATGGTTATGCCCAAGTATCTCATTTGTAGAATATCTTATCATATTCTTACGTAGCTATATTGTACCTTGTTGTTTGGCCATTGAAGGGGGTTCAATTGTACAGAAGAAGACGGGGTCAGGGATCTCAACGCCTGCCAGCAGAAGGCTCTCTGCATCGCTAGCAGATCTCTTTTGCCCCGCAGCATCCCTTCCAGCCCGGCGTGCTGCAGCTACTGCTGAAGCCTTTGAGGACACTATGGTATCTCCAGTGGCACTCTGTAGATCGACAACCAGAGGAAGGCAAGAGGAGGGAATATGAAAAACAAAACAAAAAACTAACAATGCAAACCCTGACTGTTTCTCTTCCTCAAAACCGCCCGTGTTAATCTCCACTTATTTATTTAAACAGTTACTGTAACTTCTCACTTCAAATATAATAACTAAAATGATCTGGAAGAGGAAAAACTGCTCAAATGTAGACAAACATTTCTTTGTCCAGTTCACTGCATTTTAAATCTAACTTACCAGGCAAGATATAAAGCCACAAAGTACAATATTGTTAAACGAAAATTTGCTTATGCATACCAAAGTTGGTTACATTTTAGAAAAATATGTGCAAATCATGCAGCCTGTTCAGACAATAAAACACTGAGTTAGTATCCTAATACAAGCAAGCATGAAACCAACTTATGTGAACTTAAGTTAAATTGTAACTTTGGGTACCTTATATGGAACATGACTCTCCATCAACAAAAGGAGGTCTCTCTATGGCATTACATTGTATTTTAACAGTTACAGTATAAATGGAAGCTCAGAATTCTATTAAAATGCACTTTAAGCTTTCAGTCCTTTCCATGTAATCAGCACAGCATCTCACAGGTCAATTACTGACATTTGTACATTGTAATATTTCATTTTAGAAGGAAGTACTTCAAGGCAAGTTTACATATGTCACAATAATCAAGAACATATCTGAGATATAATACCACAGAAGTAGAAAGCACACTAGTGAAACAAGTTCCCTTATAGAATAAGTATTTTCCATTACCTGTTTCAACCCAACAGTAAGGGCAATGTTGCCCGGCATTAGTGATGGTATTTCAATTTGCTGATCAGCAAAAGGCAGGAGCAGCCGGCTCATTCTCTCCCTGAAAATTAAATTCTTGTGTTACTTAGGACTTTAACAGACATTCCAATGCTATGCTAAACCACACCTCTATCTTACTCACGTGCAACTTTTGTTAATATTATATACAGCTGATTGGGGTTTCAGTGAACCTGAGTAAACACGAACAAAAACGAGTGGTCCACGAGATTTATCATGGAGAACTTTAAACGCTAGGGCACACAGGTCATCATTGTACCATTGTCTGCAAAATAAAAAAGCACAACAAAAAGCATACTTGTGGGATTAATCCACTCAAGCTCACATCTATCTAAATTTCCACTCATTTAAGAAAAAGTATCATTTCTTATTGTAACAGTAATAGAGGCAGATTTTAAAAAATCATAGTTTATGCCAAAAAATATTAACCTAAGCAGTTCCAGCTCCGGCGGGATATGTAAGGTGTCATGTGACTCAGACAATACTAAAGATGATCCCTAGATTCCAATTTTTTAACATGGCAATATGCTCAGGTTAAAAATACACTAGAAGTATAAGGTGCAAGTTTGACAACTGGGAGAGAAATGCATACAACTCCAGCAGCACTGACCTAAGCAGGTTCAGTACTTAAGTACATTTTTATGTTTGCTCATCGTTACTGTTATTTAATACCTACAAACAGTACACATTTTTAAAGACATGAATGCTTCGATGATATTTTTTATTTTCTCCTTTTATGCTTTCCTACTTATTTTTCCTTTTTCCTGACCGTTCTCTTCTCCTTGTACTTACAGAAACTCATATGAACGCTCATTAGGTGCGGGCAAGTACATAGTGATAGCATCCAGTAAAGGCTGCACTCCTCTATTCTTCAGTGCACTGCCACAGAGCACAGGTACCGCTTTCTGAGCTAGTGTGACTCTGCGGATAGCAGATCGTAACTGCAAAAAAATAATTATTTTCTGTTAACATGGGAACTACAATTTAGCCTTAAATTTAGCTATCAGATATCGCTAACAAATCCCCAAAAGTTAAGTTTGTTGGCAAATATAACATCACTCATCCAAACTCCTTCCACTGTTTTAATGAGCTCCAAACCAGAAAGCCAAATGTTCAGATGCTAAAACAGAAGACACTGCTTTTAAGATTTCTAAGCATTTCATGCAGATCTGCAGCTGTTCTTGTTCTTTTTCTAAGAGTCCTTTTGATTCAGAATATTGTACTTCACCGTTTTCAATATGTAGTGTCTGAAGATCCAACCAATTCACAACAGCTGAGATGCTGCTACTTCTGTTAGTAAGAATCAGCAGCTCAGACACAAACTGCACTCAGTCTACCCGGAAATTCATTCACCTTTCCCTAAACTCTTTTCCAGCAGCCTAACTCTCAAAAAAACCTCCTGTTGCACAAAGGGGCCCTATTTTTAAAGTTGTGCCAGGCATGTCTGAGAATCATAGTTAGTGCATGATCACATAAAATTCACACTGAGCTTGAATATACTTTGTCCTAAATTCACAGTACTATATATTCAGTACAGAAGCTGGTGTGATTTTTTTCTGATAAAAAAAGCACATCTGCAAAATCATAACATGCATGTACCAAAGGAGGAAAACCCAGCCTTTCAGAGTAACAGCTAGTTACAAATAAAGAAAAGTAAAAATTACCTTCTCAAGTGGTATTAAGTCAAAATTTTCACTATATTCTCCTAGAACCAGTTCAGCAAATTCATCATCCAGATCTGCAACCTTCAAAAGAATACTTCTTTACTATTTGGCACATACAAGTTTCAAAGAGCAGTCACAAATCTCGATTATTTAGGACATATGGCTAAATAGAGCAGGAACAAAGCCTTTAAAGATATCAGAGACCATAAACTCACACCACAGAAAATTATGCAAATGAAGGTTTCAAGAAAGGACAGGGGAAAAAAATGAACTTATAAAGAGGCTGCCAGGCAAAACATCAGTGGGAGAAAGAATGCTTGTACTTATCCCTGAAACTGAAAAAAATCTGCAGCCATATAGTGACAGCCATGAAGGGTATAACTGAATATATTTCAGATCTGCAAACAAGGTGAAGTCTGAAGTAAGGAGCAAGTAACCTTTGCAAGCCAGTAGATATACAGCTGGGAAAAACAGACAAGACTTCAGACAAGACCTTCTTCATGTCAAAGGCTTGTAGGTCCGAAAGCCCATCTGTGTTTTCAAAGTGGACCATTTAGCTTGACAAAAAAATTAACTACTCTTTAAACCTTGTCTCACATGTAAGCTTGCACTGCCACAGACTCAGGACACTGTAAGTAGAAGGCGGCACTTCAGCCCATCTACAGGTTACAACAGCAATTGTCCAAATACTGAAATGAATCATTGATAAGCCATTAAATGTCTAATCAAGCCAATAACTAAAACATAAGAGACAAAGGGAAGTGTTCATTTAATTAAGTAAAAGCAAAGTCTGTAAGCTGGCTGGTATTCAAACTACTAAATTTTACAGTGTTTCTGATATGCAGTATTAATAGGACAGAAAGCATACAAAAAACATTTTATGAACACAGGTTATCTCAGTTATCACACTACTGGTCCAACCCTTCCTGCTTCAGGAAGAACCCAGAAACCAAAGCGAAAAACCCTAACACTGTTCTTACAAAGCTTTATAGCTGACAATACATTTCTTAAGATAAGAGGCTCAGTAATAACAGCCCCATTTAAAACCTGGAAAATTTGACAACTAGATTGTGTACGTGTTTTACTGGACTCAGAGCAATAGAAAATGGACCTCTCCAATCCTGAGATTTCAAAGGAAACCGAAAGCCTCGCATCATCTGTTTATACACTTGCACAACATTATTCAAAGCTGTATGGAGAGCAGTCATTCCAGAAAAACGGATCAATATCTGAGATAAACACAGTTGTTAATCTCCCGTATTTTTTTAATAAAAGTATGCATTCAAATGTAACAATTATTACACTTTAAAACTGTATAAAGCAAATTGAATGTAAAAAAAAAAAAAAAAACCCAAATCACAAGTCTTTACTTGGAGAGAAGACTTGCTTAGAGAGTCTCAACTGCAACCACCTCTTCCAATATTTCAATTACACAAAACAATGTAGGACTTTAAAACACCAGCTGGGGGGAGAAAAAAAACACTCCAGACAAGCTATTTCAAAATATTCTGCACTGCTCAACAGGCAAATTATTCTTTCACTTCCATTAATTGTTCTATTCCTCACCCCTTCTAAGCTGTCATCTGTGCAAAACCTGGAATCAAGTAGATCAAATTTCTATTATCTTTCTTAGCTTCATAGTATAACAATCTATTTTAAATAAATATTTGAAGTTTTTTTCCTCATCTCTCACATGGATCTTGCACAAGATTTAGAGTGGGATTCAGCTGCCTCCAATACAGTAAACACTGCCATTTTCACCAGCCTGCAACATCCCATCCAGCTTTTAGCAGCCACTCTGGAAGGGTACAGACATCCTGCAGGTTCTGGGTCTCATCTGCCAGCCTCCTGTGACTGTCCCAAGAATCTTTCGGCATCCAAGACAGTACAAGATACCACGTTAGCCAACCAAATTTAGCATCTGCTTTCTTCAGTTCCTTATTGATAAAGCAGGGAGCACTTCCCATTTTATGCATGTACTGTACAGCCAGGGAGTCTGTCTCTTTATATTCAGCATGTTTTGCTGTCGCATATTAATGTTTCCAAAGTGCATTAACTGTCTTTGACAGATGGAAAAGAAGTGAAGAAAATCTGAAATTAGTTCCATGAGGAAAAATGCAGAATCTTGCACCTGGGATAGAACAAATCCAGATGCTGGTACAGTGTGGATCAACTAGCTAGGAAACAGGCCTTCAGAAGCCAGCCAGAAGGTCCTGCTGGTCCAGTGAGCATAGTCAGCAGCACCTTTTTGCAGTGACGAAGGCTAACTGCATACTGGGCTCCATCAGCAAGAGCATAGCCAGTGGATATGGGCAAGTGGTTAGCACCCTCTGCCCTGCACTTGTGAAGCTGCACGTAAAACACTCTGCTTTCAGGTTCCCCAGCACAAGAGAGGTTAACAAACTGTAGGAAGTCCAGTGGAAAACCACTAAGGTGGCTGAAGTGCAGCGGGAGGCCCAGAGAGATGGGTTTGTCTAACTTGGAGAGGCTATGGGAGGATGCAAATGCTGTCCCTCACTACCTGAAATGGTGGCAGTGGTGGGCCTTCTTCAGGGAAAACAGAGACAGATTCTTCTCAGAGGTACACAAGGAAAGGACAACTGGTGCTGCCACAGGTTGAAACATGGTAAATGCCTGCTGGACAAAAAACAATGTCTCACTACAGCAATGACCAAGCACTGGGACAGCCTGCCTATGCAGACCGCAACCTCCATTCTTGGAGGCTTGAAAACTCAACTAAACAAGGCCTGAGTATCCTGATCTAAAGCTGAATTTAGCCCTGCTTTCAGCAGGTCACTGCAACAGTCACCTCCAGAGGTCCCATTCAGCCTATTTTTTCTACTGTTTCAAATAACAGTTTTAAATACATTATGTATTTACTTTAGAACTTTACTTGTTCTATTAAGGTATTTCTGGCATCCTGGACTTCTTGGAACAGGCTGGGATCATCAGCCTCCAGCAGCGGCTTTTGCTCAAAATTTTTTCCATCATCCAAATGAGAAGTAGGTTTCCAAATTATTTGTTCCTTAGTCACAGTATCAACCAGTCCTCTGAAGGTCTTGGCTTCCCCAATGGGCAACTGAAAACAGAGTGGAGATTTTAGACAGCTGCAAAAAATTAAGAAAGGAGTTCTATATGAAAGAAAGCAAATAACCATTTCAATTCTATGCTTACCTGTAAAAGCAAAGGTTTTGTCTTCAACTTCTGTTCGATACTCTCAACAGCGTATGTGAAACTACATTAAAACAACAGATACTACGTTACACAACATTTATGTAGTAAAATAGGTTTACCATTCCTTATTTACTGCAAAAATTACTCCTAAAATTACACAGAAATATGCATCTGCATAATCAAAGATGTATGTAGTGAGTATTCACATAATTATCTTGCTCTGTGCATAACAGAACAACTTTAACTTTATTAGATACATTCTCTTACAAGGATTTTAGCAGTGATTAAATTATCTAAATACCTTGCCCTGGTTTTGTCCATTTTGTTCAAAAAGCATATTCGTGGTATCTGATGTTTGTCCGCTTGTCTCCACACTGTCAGAGTTTGGGCCTAAAGCAGAAGATAAAATGGAAACATGAGTGCTGACAGCTGAACTATACACTCCCCAATACTGCTGAGGGACCAAGTTCTGAGCACAGATCTGTGCTGAATGTGTTGTGACAACCCTAATTCCAGCAGCACGGATTAACTACACAAGAAGCTTTGTCTCATCTCCTCTCTCAGCTGTCATCATTCCCCGTCCATCACTAAGGGCACACAGGCATACGGGCAAAGGAACATGGAGAGAAATGAAGCATTACAGAGGATATATACGGAAAAAATTCAGTAATGTATTGACTTAAGACTTTATTACCAATTTCTGTAAGCACAAACAGGTAAGTGTTTCTGTGGCTACACATGCAACACCAAAAAATCCTCCAGTTTTGCTAGCAATTTGTGTACTGCTGAGTCATTTATGATACGCGTTTTTATTGGAAAGTTAAAACAGGTATATACGGAAATCAGTTCAGATTCAGAAACAGTCTCTTACTAATAAATGGAAATAACGCAATAATTTCCTATGCAGTTTTAGACAAACATAAGCAGATCTAATTATTTTGTTATTGGGGGCAGAGGATGTTACTCAGTTCAGGTTCATACACGATGGCACCTAAATGCCTTCCAATAGCAAGTTAAATAATGTGATTCACACTGGTCAAGAGTTCTCCCATCCCTCACCCAGGGGGAAAAAAGTATGTCCCATGGAATACAGTGACTTCACAACAGGTAACTTTTCTACAGGACTGCACTACTCAAACATCTCATGCTACGAAGTCAAATTAAAGCCTTCCTCCACCTTTTTGGCATTATGCCCCAAAAGCCACGTTAAATAAGTTGTTGAGGAGGGAGAAGTTCTGGCTGAGAATTACTAATTTTCTACATGAAATCTGAAAACGAGTAATGAAGAGATACTCATTTCTTTCCACTGGTGGAGCTAGCCAGAAGAATTTACCTCAATGTTTGTAAAGTACAGCAACAAAAAAAAAACAAAAAAACCCTCAGACTTTAATGGGAATCCAACATATTTGCCCCTCATTACTACGGAATTTGCTATATACTACAGGACTTTAACTTAAATGCTCAGTTTCCTGACACTAAATTTTTATCAAAGCATCAAAAGAGATAATACAGAGCAACATTTCTGTACTATGATTATTATTATTTCAGTCTGATTTAAGTCATTAGACAAAAAAAATAAAAATCTACCAGTTATTTTTACCTCAACACCAGCTGAAGCATCAAATACAGCCACTGCTCCATCAAGGACTCTCAAACAACGCTCAACTTCCACTGTAAAGTCCACATGACCTAAAAAAACAAGCTTCCTTTTATACCATCATAATTCGAACAGGCAACATCAATAGGTCATTACAATTTTTTTTAAAATCATGTCAAAACAACCCTGTCTTCACTTTCAGAGAAATACACCCATCAGTCCTTGAAACACACAAGATTGTTACATTGCAATCCCAGAACTGAAAGCAATTTAGTTTGGAAATGTCTGAGCTCACTTTAAACAAGCTGGATTAGGCACCAGCAAACAATAATCAGCCAAAGCTAAACATAGCTCGGTACAGACCTTTTTACTGCCACAATTAAACCAGGTAAATATCACACCATATTTAAAACTAAGACTTACGTTCTATGATAGCCCACCTCATCTACTCTCCACTAACAATGCAAGTACTGCCAAAGCATAGTACCTGGGGTGTCAATTAGATTGATTCTGTAGTCCTTCCAGTCAAACGTAACAGCAGCAGACTGAATGGTAATACCACGTTCTCGCTCTTGTACCATAAAATCTGTCACTGTGTCCCCATCATCAACATCTGTGAACAGGAGGCAGCATTACAGTTAGGTAGGTAAATAATTCAAAAGCTGAAACTGTCTCGGAATACAAAGAGATTGGAAATATTGTCCCCTTTATACGCATACATGCTATGAAAACTAGCCTTTTTCAGAAAATGATGATGTTAGCTAATTTACCTAGGCTCCCTTTCCAGGAAACAAATGTTCTGTACGTCAAAGACAAGCATTTCCAACAACCTTTTTGTTGTTCTTAATCCTAGTAACACCATCAGAAGCTTAAAAACTAAAGCAAAGTCCGTAAGACCTGATGAGATGCATCTGCATGTCCTGAGAGAGCTGGCAGATGAGTCGCTAAGCCACTACCCTTCATATTTGAGTAATTGTGGTAGTCCAGTGAACTTCCTACTGACTGGAAAAGAGAAAGCATAAGTCCCATTTTTAAAAAAGGAAAAAAGAAAGACCTGGGGAGTTACAGGCCAGTCAGTCTCACCTCTATGCCTGGCAGATCCTCCTGGAAACTACGCTAATGCACACAGAAAATACGGAGGTGATTTGTGACAGCCAACACAGCCTCACTAAGGGCAAGTAGCACAAATGGAGGCTGCTCTGACCCTTTCAATCTTGAAGAATTCTGTGAGAGTTGCTGAAGCAAGGAATACTTTCTGTGCTACAACTTTCAAAAGAAATGGTTACTTTTTGTTAACCTCGTTTCTTTACAGGTCAAAACAGAACTGAAGAAACGGCCTTATCAGAATGGCCAATGAGCAACAAGCAGAACAAGGAAAACCTCTAATTAAATGTTAAAACAAACCATAATTCACTAAAAGTAAAAGAAAAACAAGAACCAATGATCTCTCAAAGCACAACTGCCTTAGAAAGTAATCGAATGTGCATTAAAATGTCATTATATTGCAGCACAGCTTTGGAACAACTGGCTTCTATGCAAAGTACTCCAACAACAACCTGTAACCGGGTTGCACGTTACTGTAGTCTACTAAAACTCTCAAAGCTACTGAATACAAAAAGATTTTCTAACCTCCAAGTGTCCTTATGTATCCAGAATAATACAGCATTCTCTCTGCTGTTGTTGTTTTCCCTGCATCAATGTGGGCCATAATGCCAATGTTTCGGATTCTGCATAAAATGAAAACATTACCTTTACTAATTTTTTTATTCAGTCCTATTGTTATTTGCATAAGCAATTAATAATCACAGTGAACAGCACACCACATGAATAATACTTTTCCTCTATTGCGTATCTGATACAGAGTACATTCTGATATGGAAGTACGCTAGCATGGAAATGGTGGATTTTCTTCAGATCAGTAGTATTGAAGAGTTTTGGAACAGGCTTCAATGCTTCACTTCAGGGCTGGGCTGCGTCTCAGCCTCATCCTCACGCACCTGTCCTCCCCACAGACAGAACCCTCTCGTCCATCCCAGTCCCTAACCTCTGGCACCTGAAACAATCCCCCGCACATATACATTTTATACCCCAAATGTAGCATCCAAGTTCCCAGGAAGCTTTCCTTGATTCTGTTCAGCCAAGCCTTCCTTTCTGAAGTACCTCACCCAGAGGATTCCAAAACGGCTTCACTGGCTCTGCGCATTGTGACCAGCCCCCAGATTCACCATTAATGCCAGCTGAACTCACCCACAGGACATAAGTGGTCGTCCAAGGGAACTTCACCCCCAACCCACTCCTACGGCAGCTCAGCCCCTAATTACCTTGCCCTCGGCTAATTACTTGCCCCCTCATTACTAAGGCCTTCATCTAACAGGGCTGAGGGCTCTCATGAATACAAAGTACAGAGTGCTGCCCACCGCAGGGGTCCAGGTGCAGGGACAACCCTTCACCCTTGTTCAGCTCCCAGCAACCACCATGGATTTGGAGCTTCCCTAAAAGCCCAGTTTTGTTTCTGATGATGTAAAGAGACAATCCAAGACCCCTCTGACACCAACAACCATTCTGTAATGAAATGTCAGAAGGTAAAAGGAAGGACTAACTTTAATTTAAAATGTGCGCATGAACGATGCATGTGACGGGCACAGCAACAACCCACAACTTGCTAACACATCAATTGCTCTGACAGCTGGTTACTTCCAAAAATCAATCTAGCGTGACATACCTGGATATATGAGGATTAATGACAGAACGCAGAGACTTAATATCTCCTGGAGACAAACAAAACAAAATAACAATTTGTAAGACTGATCCCAAGATAGAAATTATAGATTTTAACAAAATTATATATATTTAAGAAAATTCATTAAAAACTTATTAAAAAAAATTCAGAGTCGTAACTCATGAAAACTCGTAATCTCTAGCACCCCAAATTTCTAAAGGTATGTACTTAACTTCCAATTTATGTCTCTCTCTTAAAAAAAACCCTCTTCAAAACAGCTGTAATTTAGAAACAATACGAAAAAGACAACACAAAAAAGTATAATCAGTATGATAAAAAAGTATAATCAGTATGCGGTTACCGCAGAAGCAGTAACAAAACATGCCAAAATGCAAGACATGCTGACATCCACATGAATTGGCTATTAGAGAACACATTTCAAAACTAACTTCTCCTTTAAACACTGAAGCTAGACAGCATAATTCTCAAGGAAAAAACATAAACTGAACTAGGTTAAGACAACAAAGGACTGACTTTTAATAGCATATTTTTGAAAGATATTTCCTCTCTCACACCCTATTTAATTGGAAAATAAGCTGTCAAGCTAAATTTTTATGAAACTAATCCATAATCCAGTTACTGAAGTCATTTAAGCTGTGTTTCATGAACTCACTTTCCTAGTACTTCAGTTTGTCTTTGATAGGCCAAACAGAATTCGATAATATTTAAACTAACACTCCTTCACCATCTACAGATCATCCCTCTTACTACAGAGATATTAAAGAGGTATCTTACAGGTTAACATCTTGATGTTAACTGATCTTAGGAGAAGCAAGGTAGCACGCTGGAAATTCACCAACAACCACCACTACCCCAAATAAAAACTCCAACACTGTTTTTTTTCCCTCCAGTTTCTGAAATAACCCAAAAAATAACGTATTAGTATGTCTGACACTTCTGGCTTGTCTAAGTTGCGATATCTTCTCGCATACAGAATGAACCCGTGCCTCCACGTGACACGCTAGGGTATTCGGCACAGCAAAACTGGGGATGAATACAGAAGACAGCAAGGACATTGCACAGACAGTGACACAGAAACAGAAACAGGTGGCAACAGAGACTGTGTTGACATCTGCAACTAAGAAGAGTAAGTCTTCTTCTCTTTTGCTAAGATACCTAGTGCTGAACCCATTAACACTTTTTTTAAAGAAGTTGGGTTACCCATCAGTTACCAGTATTTTCTTCCCACCTCCACCTTGATGTAGAAGAAGCACGGAACAAGTGGCCCTGACTCCCAACACTACCTTGTATCAATCAATTTCCATCCAATCTCAGCATACCTACTCGAAAAACAGCAAAAATTCCTTTAAATTGAAATTTTGTTTTCCAACTATTTTATTCTTTTTACTCTCTTGTATCCTGACTCTGCAAAGAAAATACACTAATGACAGCTTAAAACATATTTAATCAGATTCCTGTCTTTCTCTCCTTGTCCAACATGCTGGCTATCATCAGTTATTTGTCAACAAATTAACACTTCAGGTAACTCGACAGAGGTTACAGTGCACTTCACTGCTGACCTGAGCTCCTGTACATCTGTATCTTTATTTTTCTTATTTTCTAAAAGCTTGATACCATGGATCTACTGAGAAAACAGCAGCAGAACAAAGCACTTCTTTTCAGTCCTTGAACCTTTTAACTGCTCTGTTTGTGCTCCATACACCAAATTCCACAAATAATGACCAAATGAATATACTGAAAGACAATTTTAAAAGTATCATTACTCATTTTTAGAGTAACCCCTACCATTAAGAAAATAATTTAAACTTGTACCTTGTGAAGAACTGTAGTTTCTTAGATTGTGGTTTTGTTGTGTCACACTTACGACCTGCATCTTCGTCTTTCTGAAGTACCCATACTTAAAAGAAAAAAAAAAAATACAGAAAATGTATCATTATAAATAATTACTTGTAGGTACACTTTTGCCAGCCGTAGAAAACTAAACTAAAAAAAAAGCCTACAAGAACTGATACTGTTGTTAGATATTTATATAAGCACAAAATATCAGCTATTTGGAAACAGAAGCATGAAGACGGCAGCACCGAGGTTTAAAACAAGTCCAATCCCAACATTATTTGGGAATTCTGGTAGAAATCTATTATAGTATCAAAACATGTTGTCACTAGCCACAATATTTTAAATATGTCTAATTATTTTTTCTAAAATATAAAATTTTCAATTACAAATGTTAGGTAATCAAAATTACAGGTAAATAAAATGTTTATAGAAAAATTACAAAATGAACGTTCACATTCTGACTTACATGGAAGTCCAGTTCCAACATGAAAGTATGCGTTCCATTTGGATACTAATTTTTAAAGGAAAGATTTTTTTTAAAGTTTACTCAGAGTAACCCAAGTACTTCTTTTTTTCACAGAGGAGATATCAAAATTTAGGGAAAAGTTTACCTCACTGCACAAACTTGAGGACTTCAATGCATTTATTGGAAATTTCTTCATAATGCCCAACATTCTGCTCCTGTCTCTAAAGCTGTCCCCTGCCAAGATAAGTAAACATCAAACAAAACGTTTATGAGAGGAAACAGGTAACTATACTACTTCCACATAAATCAATCATGAAACTTAATTGTTTTTCAAGTTAGATCAGGTTACTATTTTTCAGGTTACTGCTTTGCAGGTTAAATCTATGTCAGATCTGCAGAAATAATGTTATTAAGCCTTAAAAATGCATCATAAATGCATGGCCACAAACGCCAAATCTATTTCTCAAATAAATTTGCAAACAGTGAAGCAGAAAAACTAACATGAGAGTTTACACTCATGCTGAAATAAATTCTAGAGTAAAGGTCACCAACCAGTAAACGGTAAATACCTCTTCTGATCTTGACGGAGGGAGGAGGGCAGAGAAAAGTACATATTCAGAATAGAAATAAAATATTAGCTACTGTAAGTTTTTAAGCATGGCCAAAAACACTGCGACACAAAGCCCAAGTGCAGACACTTCAAAAGTGTTCCTGGCTGGCGGATGCTTATCTAAGCAGGAACCAATATCCCGCTGTGGTGATTTCACGGGTTTGGAGGGGAAGCTGTATGAGGAGCAGCTAAAGCCACTTGGTTTGTTCAGCCAGGAGGAGACTGAGGGGAGACCTCATCATGGCTACAGCTTCATCACAAGGGGAGGAGGAAGGGTAGGCGCTGAGCTCTTCTCTCTGGTGACAGTGACAGAACCCCAGGGAATGGCAGGAAGATGTGCCAGGGGAGGTTTAGGTTGGACATTAGGAAAAGGTTCTTCACCCAGAGGGTGCTGGACACTGGAACAGGCTCCCCAGGGAGGTGTCACAGCCCCAAGCCTGGCAGTGTTCAAGAAGAGACTGGACAACACCCTCAGACACATGGTGTGAACTGTGGGGTTGTCATATACAGGGGCAGGAGTTGGACTCGATCCTTGTGGGTCCCTCCCAACTCAGGGCATTCTGTGATTCTACGGTTCACGCCCTGGGCAGAGTTTCACGATGAGGGGAAAGAAGGCTGCAGACGGGCTCAACGCCCTCATCCTCGGATCCCAACGCCCGTGTCGTGGCGCCGCCGCCGCGGAGCCGGAGGGCGGGACGGGAGCGGCGCCCTCAGCCCCCGGCCGCTGCCCAGGGGCCGCCCCGCAAACCCACAGCGCCCTTCCCGCCGCGATACCCACCGCGGGGACGTTGCTCCGCCGGCCCCCGCGTTATCCGCTGTCTCCGGATGAACGGCCTCAGCAGCGCCGAGCCCCGGCTTGCGCCGCGAGTCCGTCCCCGGCCGGGACAGCCGCCATGCCGCCGGAAGGCGCCCCGCTCCTCCCCATCCCCGCCGTCCCCACGACCTCACCGCCCCGGGTTCCGCCCGCTCGTCCCCACCGGACAAACCCAGGAGGCAAAAAGCGTCGCTCCGGCCTCTTCCTCTCCGTTTTTTCCCTGTTTCCGGCTCGCTAAGCGGACGCGCAGCTCCCGGGAGGCGCGCACCGCGGGGTCTCCGCCGGCGGGAACCAAAGCGCCGCCCGGAAGCGTTTCCAGCCGGGGCCGCTTCTCGCCCCGCCCGCTCTTTCCGCTGCGGAGGAGCCTGCGGGCCGGAGGGCTCGGCGGAGCGCGTGGAGACGCCGCGGGGNCGTGTCCCAGCGGCGCCGGGGTTCGGCGGGGCCGCGTCCGCCGCTCACCGCGCTGCCTTGTGCCCACAGCCGCAGAACGAGCACATCGAGCTGCACCGCAAGCGCTATGGGTACCGGCTGGACTACCACGAGAGGAAGAGGAAGAAGGAGGGCCGCGAGGCGCACGAGCGGTCCCGGAAGGCCAAGAAGATGATCGGCCTGAAGGCCAAGCTGTACCACCGGCAGCGGCACAGCGAGAAGATACAGATGAAGAAGACGTGAGTTCCCGCCGCTGCTCAGGCGCCATCCGAGCAGCAGGATCAGACGTGACAACCGTGACAAAGAGCTGTGTGGCTCATGGGCTGTACTCTGTACTGGGGGTCCTGGTGGACAGCAGGGTGACCATGAGCCAGCACTGGGCCCTGGTGGCCAGGAAGGCCAATGGCATCCTGGGGTGTATTAGAAGGGGGGTGGTCAGTAGGTCAAGAGAGGTTCTCCTTCCCCTCTACTCTGCCCTGGTGAGACCACATCTGGAATATTGTGTCCAGTTCTGGGCCCCTCAGTTCAAGAAGGACAGGGAACTGCTGGAGAGAGTCCAG
>VWYH01003344.1:20596-35850 GCA_013399365.1 Pampusana beccarii
TTAAATATGAGAAGAAACTTCTTCTCAGTGAGGGTGACAGAACACTGGAACAGGCTGCCCAGAGAGGTTGTGGAGTCTCCTTCTCTGCAGACATTCAAAACCCACCTGGACACCTTCCAGTGTAACCTCATCTGGGTGTTCCTGCTCCGGCAGGGGGATTGGACTGGATGATCTTTTGAGGTCCCTTCCAATCCCTAACGTTTTGTGATTCTGTGCTCAGGTTGTAGGAGGAAGTGGGTTTTGCCACAGTAAAGACATCTCTGCTTTCCTCCCAATAGATGTTAAGAATTCTGCTCCAGAAAACATTGGATTCACTTAGGGCTTTTACATGAGCTGCTGTAATAGCGTAGCAAGAGGCGGCAGGCATTTTTTGAGTGTTAATAGGGAACGTACAGTAATGTACGCAGTGAGCAGAACATGAGCCTTCTCTTCCAGGATAAATTACAATATTGGGCAGAGATAAACTAAAGCACTTTTCAAAAAACTTTTTGTTCAGAAATTGAAATGAAGACTATTAACCATATTATTATTTTTTGCTAATGAACTTAGTATCTGTCCACTGTGTTGCTTCTGTTGTTTTCCAAGTGTTGATAGTTGTTTTCCTCTGCTACTTGTAAAGACAGTGGGTTTGTTAACTACTTTGTGGGTCTTTTTTTTTTTTTCCTCTAAATGGCCTCAAAATTAAGAAAATACAACCCCTCTTACACACACAGGTTATTCAGACTTGTAAACATTGCTATCAAGTCTCAGAAGAGTAGTAATATGTTATTTTTTGCCAGAGAGAAGGGCCACTATCTCTCAGATTGCTTGGCTGCTTGTTTTATGTCATACAGAAATTAATAAGATGCGTGTCTTATGTTCCTGTCTTGACAGGAATTGACAAGCTTTTGTGTACTCTGCAGTCTGCCAGTTATTACATGAAGTGAAATTCCTACTTTACCTTAAAAATTACTTAGGATTATTCCTTAAATATATAGTTGTTTACAAATATCTCTCAAAATTTTGAGGAGGCACAAGCTAAGTTAAACAAACATATACTATTTTTTTTCCTAAATACTGATTTTCTTTCCTTGCAGCATTAAAATGCATGAAAAAAGAAACACAAAGAAAAAGGATGATGAAAAAACACCTAAAGGAGCTGTACCAGCATACCTGCTGGACAGAGAGGGCCAGTCCCGGGCTAAGGTTCTCTCTAACATGATCAAGCAGAAAAGAAAAGAAAAAGCTGTAAGTAACTGTAATTAAAATTCAGATATTTACTATTACTTCTGATAATTACTACTTTATGTTGCTGATGCTTACAGCCTACAGGCAAAGCCTAAATAATGATACTGTACTAAATCTGAAACCTCGAGTAATTGAGCAATGTAGGACAAAGTAAGCATATGCAGTATCTCGATTTTCTTAACTTTAAATGCTAATTAAAATAAGTAGTTATGAGTTGTATAAAAAGTATAGCATACCAGTGCTTTTTGGGGAAATTTCATTTTATGCTTCAGTTGTCTCATTTAGTAATGTGGCATGTAAGACTATTGGCTTTTCTTATTCCCTTTCCAGGGAAAATGGGAGGTTCCTGTGCCAAAGGTCCGTGCACAAGGAGAGACAGAAGTTTTAAAAGTGATTCGTACAGGAAAGAGAAAGAAGAAGGCCTGGAAGAGAATGGTTACAAAAGTTTGTTTTGTTGGAGATGGTTTTACTAGGAAGCCTCCTAAATATGAACGATTCATTCGACCAATGGTAATCTTCTTGAGCCTTAAATAATGTTAAAGTATATCTTTTTTTTTTTTTTTTTACTTTCTGCTTTGGGTTCCAGTGATAAAACTTTCTTCTTTGATAATGCACTTAGTTATTACCGATGTAGAACATTGCAGAAATCTAAACGTCAAATAGCCTGAGGGTGGGGAGATGACCCTGCAGTTGAAATATCCCTGCTTTTACTCCTATAATTCAGATGATGCCAGTAAATTAAAGCTACAGGCTGCAAAACCAGCATGGGAGAGTCTTTAGCAAAGGCACTTTGAATGGCTTTTAAAGTTGGAGGCTTATTTTTTCAAACTGCTGTGATTCTGTCAGCTGCAGAGGCCAACTCTGTTCTAGGACTCCAGAACTCCCTCCTTCTGGTTTGTTAAGTAAGTTTGAAGTATTGACCATGTGCAAAGGAAATGCTGTGCCTGCAGCCTGAGCTTTTCTTACACAACTGCAGGAACAGTGCCTGGGCTCCACAAGCCTGGCAGCGCACAGGAGGAACGACGAGACTCGCTAAGAGTGTAGTTTTTGTATGAATACCTGTTCTTGTTTTCTTACAGGAATCAACAGCCTGTGCAGGCTGCTTGTTGGATCACACCTCATTACTATTTGTCTGTTGTCTTACACAGAAGCCTTGGATAGGCTTTTATTGACACAGAAAAGGTCATGGTACTTAATGGTAAAGTACCCTTTATGAAGCAGAGTTTGCTAGATATAAAATGCTATAAGAGATGGGTGTTCAGTATTTTATAATATGTGAAGGTTTTTCAGTTTTACAAGAATAAAAGGAAAAATTTATAGTCTTAAAAACCTCTAGCACTGTTAAATGTGTTACCATAAAGACCTCATTTCTTGATGGAATAGAAACCATCTGAGGTAGCAAGTACTCTTGTACTGCTACTAAAAACTGGCATCCTGGAAAGACACATATATCTTGTAATTAATCAGGTTTTTAAACAAATCTGGCCTCCTGTAGTAGGCAGATAACATTCTGTATTCTACATTGTTTCATTCTTTGTCCAGGTCTCTCAAAACTTAAAGCTGATGACATGATTCTAAAAGTGTTAAACCAGATTAGTCATGAGGGCTTAAAGCAAATATCACCTCATTGTAACATTCCTTATCCAACAGGGCTTACGTTTCAAGAAGGCACATGTGACACATCCTGAACTTAAAGCTACTTTTTGCCTACCTATCCTTGGTGTAAAAAAGAATCCTTCTTCTCCTTTGTATACAACACTGGGTGTAATTACCAAAGGTACCGTCATTGAGGTGAACGTGAGTGAGCTTGGCCTCGTGACACAAGGGGGAAAAGTCATCTGGGGTAAGTAGTTTAACTATCTATACAGCAGAACTAGTTTCAGAAGCTTTAAGTTTTCAGTGCCTCATGTGTTGTTAAGATAATGCCCTATAGTCATAATTGATCTATTATTGTTAAATGTTAGGTTTGGGCTGTAGCATAAGCATTTACTAGGCAGCTCTAAAAATGCAAATTTTAAGTTTTAATTTATTATATTAACTACTTCAAGCTTTTGTAGACATTTAATTCCCTTTTCTTTTTAGGGAAATATGCACAAGTAACAAACAATCCAGAAAATGATGGCTGTATTAATGCAGTTCTACTTGTTTAAGTTACATTTGATGCTAATCATTGGACATGGGCTCCTGTAAAATCAACATGGTTTCAGCAAGTTTGCAAGATCTCTTGAACCTTCAGCCATTCAAGAATTTTGACCCCACAAGCTGATGAGGAACTTAAACATGCCAGAAATAACTGCTTGGGATTTTATTTTTATTATGCTCGCTCAGCTGAGCACTGTCCAAATAAAGTGATTCCATTTTCCTATTTTGCTAATGTGGTATGGATTTGATCTCAATCTTCTTGGCGTTTTGACATCAGCAGTTTCATGGCTTAGGTATATTGTTTAAATACTTAATTCAGCTCACATTCCTAGTTGTGGGAAATACAGCCTCTGTCTCCCATGATGGCCTACTGTAATAGCTAAAGGTATAGAGGAACATGTTATTAACTTGCATTCTGCTGCTTGGAAAGCAGAAGAGCTGGAAGAATGCAGCTACAATCTTACTGCAGACTGACATCAGAAATTACACACCCCCTTTTGATACTTGCCTCTACAGAAGCATGGGCTTGAGAACACATGAGCAGCATGTGGATGCAGGAGGGAGAGATCACGAGGAGAGCAGCTATTCCTCCCCATGCTCCCCTCTCCATTAACTCACATCTTTCTCCCTTTTGCCTCCCTGACGGCATTAATGGAAAGAATAAGGGCTGGAGAGTGTAGCACTATGGTTACAGGCAAGAGAAGAACAGTTTCAGAAGTTTAAATTTATGAAGTTGTAGGTGTCTTAGGATGTGACATTTGAGAATGGCATGACAACCCTGATACTACAACTACTTGTAGCTATTTTGGTGGCTTTAAGAAACATTCAATAAAAACTAATGTCACAAGCATCAACTCAATAATATATATATTTAGCTTGCATCTTCGAAATACAAGAAACAAAGCTGCTTCTAAACTGGAAGCTTTCAGCGATGCTGTATATAACTGCATCAGTAATCTTCCAGTCAAGAATTAGGTGGTAAATAAGCTTAGCACACTCTATTGCTACAAATAAACATGCTTACTGTTTTATATTCCTACTTTTAAATAGTACTTCAAAAGCCAAGGAGGTTTTAACACAAATTCCAAGTCAAATCCTTAAAAGCTTTCTCCAATTTATGAGAGCACTCTTAGCCCTCAATATTGCGAGAAGGAAACTTTCAAACAAAACTCTTTGGATATTTCAGAAGCCAGAATGTGAGTAGCATTTGCATTGGGCATTCTTGCATTAACAAGGGTTTAAGGCTAGAGGTGGTCACATGTGCAATAAGCAGGTTGAGTAGCAGGTTATAGAATCACAGAGGAGTAACGGCTGGAAGCGACCTCTTGAGGCTGTGTAGCACAAGCCCCTTGCTTAAAGCAGAGTCAACTACAGCAGGTGTCCAAGGGCCATGTCCAGTCAGGTTTTGAGTATCTCCAAGGATGGGGACTCTTAACACCTCTCTGGGGTTTGAGTGTTTGACCGCTCTTGTAGTTTAGAATGTTATATTTTAATAGAATTTCTTATATTCCAGTTTGTGCCCACTGGCTCTTGTCACTAGGCACCACTGAGATCAGTTTTGGTCCATTTTATTTATATGCCCCCACTAGGTATTTGTACATGAGGTAAGATCCTCCAGAGCTTTCTCTTCTCCAGGCTGAATAACTGCAGCTCTCAACCTCTTGTATGATAGATGCTCCAATCTGTTAGTCATCTTCATGACCAGATCATTTTCCAGATCTGGTACTCTGGCCAGGAAGTCAAGCTAACTGCGTTTGTACCAGCTTTCTAATTTCTCTTGCACAATCTGATGACAGCAGTACTTTATATACTAAAGTCTACTATTTAGGTAGTTTAACACATTGCTCTAGTCTAGACTTAATAACTTACTATGATTTTTACTTCTTTGTCTAGTGACAAGTCATTTGAAACTAAAAGAGGGTCACAAGCCAGTAAGTCTGGAGAGGCTTGGAAAGACGGCATGTTGTCAAAACAGATAAGCCTCCACTTAAGTTCTCGTTGCCTTACCCTTTATGGCATGTTAACAAATAACATAAACAGAACACTTTCACTTTATATAGCTGTCTCAAGACCATTACTACATTTTGTGCCATAAACACGACTTGTCGGTGGAATAACACAATTGTTGCACTTAAGACATTTTAATGTTCCACACTGGAGGGAGTGCATCAGAGCATTTCTAGTTGTCTTATTAATATAGTTTGCTATATACAACTGCTACTTTTATAGCAACTATGCAAGATGATGTAAACAGCAGAATGCATGCTGTAACATTCAGAATGGCTTTTTTTTAAAATGAAAGTCTGATGCTACTTAAGTAGGGGAAAATGACACTAATTAAGTACAGGAAATTGGTTTAATAGGTTAAGATTTTTCAATTAATAATCTCTGAGCTTTTGAAACTCCTTGGTAGCAGACAGATTGTAAAATTATGCTAGTTCTAGTGCACTAAACCACTTTAAAACATGCCTCTTGTATAGCAGAAAGGATTAAAATACTAAAAGCCAAGAAAAAATAATCACAAAATATAAGTTTAATTACTACTTCCAAAACATTTCAAAAGCAGCCAAGACTACTAAAAAAAAGGAAAAACTAACACAGTAACAATACTTAAGTACAATACTCTAGAAGAGCAACACAGCTTTCATAAGATTTATAAACAGCGTATCACTAGTTTAGAAAACATCTAACACCACATTTGTGAAAATAGCTTTAGACGTATATCCCCATGGAAATAAGTTTCAGAACAGTCACTTCAAGCAGAGAAGCTGAAACTTAGGCCTATTTGTTGCTATGTTTAACTTAGTGTTGATGATATCATAAATGATCGATTTGATTACTGACATCTACAAAAGAAATGGCATTTAAAAAGCAACAAACTAGGGTCAGACATCGTTTCAAATAAGTTAAAAGCACTTTTGAAATAAGCTATGTATGCATCTTCATGTAAAGGGCTATTAAGAATGAGAACAACAAACAAGAATTCTGCATAAAGTGAAAATAGACCAAAAGAGAATGTAGGAGAAGCAAAGCAAGTTCTGTTAAAAATTAACAAGCAGTACAGAGAGACATGTGAACAAATGTTGGATTCAAATACAAAACCATTTACCATTTAAGTGCAAGGCTGAAGTTACAAATCAATGTTCTTTAAACTCTATTCCTAGACTAAATAAAGCTCAAAAATAATACTGCTTGCTTTCACTGCACACATAGTTCCACAGCATGTTGTAATAGCACTTGGTACAAACTTGTATAAAGTTGATCTTTTAATCATTGATTGCTGGTGCAATAAGATCTTAAAAATTTCTTAAGAGTTTGATGGTAATAAAACAGACAGTTAACAGACAAAAGAAAATTGCCCAAGCCTAAAAACTGCTGGTTTTCCCAAGATAAAACATTTCAGGCAATACAGTTGTCAGGTATGTTCTCTTGCATTAATGTAACAGAAGCTGTAGATTATTGAACTACTGTTCCAATAGGGACAATCAGTATAGCAAGAAAAACTATTAAAGTCAATATGTTGATTTTGCTACTCTGCGAAATGATTGATGCCAAATAAGTTGCTATAGAAATAAACTGCATCCTTGAACTGAAAGTACTGCTGCAATCACAATTAGAACAACCACCAGTTTTCAAGACTGTACTGGTTATCAGAATTGCTAATTGCACCCCAACAGCCCATATTCTGTACGCAACAGTCTGGTCATCAGCTATTATCTCAGATACCCCAGATTTACAGTGGCTTCTACCCAACAGTAAACTTAAAAGATGTGAATTTAAGTTCAGTATTTAAAACTGACTCACTGAAATGAGATCAGAAATCTGATTATTCTCAGTAGAAACCATGACTGACCTAATAATCCTGTTGTAATATTTATGTATTCAATACGCAAATATCTTAAAATATACTAATCAAAATCAGTTCTAACTTAGCCATGGAAAGTGAAAGCCAGATGACTGACATTACCTTCTAACAAACAGTGTTCTGACCTCACAGGAAATACAAGTGACAAACATATGTATAGGACATCCACCTATAGGTAACTGGGATTCACTTTTCATAAGCAAAAGAACCCTTAACTTTTTGAAAGTGGATATATTTCTATCAACTGAAGTATTCAGCAGATTAGTCTTTAGTATAGCTTGCTCTAAAAATGAAAGATGAGTCACAATATGCTGTATACAACTACCTTTTTTTAAGCCACCAGCCCTCACAAATCCCAAATTCTTAGAATGCAATAAATGTGTTTTCTAGCGACTGTTGTTTTTGTGTGTGTGTGTGATTTTGGTTTTGGCTTTTTTTTTTTTTTTACAATAAATTTTAGCACTAAAAGAGAAGCCATACGGAAGATAACAGTTTTGTCTCATGTGCTGTACTGAAAATGCTTGATAAGTTTTAGAAATGCTTAAGGTTCACTTGAATATGTTTACAAACAATCATGAAATATATGGAACATCTATCTTACGGGGTTAATAAGGGCTACCTATATATACATTGACAGGAAGTTACAGCTACATACAATAGCTCAAGAAACCCAGACTTAACTCAGTAATCCAATGCACCCTTGATCTATAGTTTAGGTAATATTTGTTTCTTAAAAACTGCCTTATTTCCCCCCCCCCCATAAGCTGCTCTTAACAGATTAAATAGGAGCATGGTAGTTCATCAGCTGAAAGAAATAGTATGAATGTATCTTATACAGTTAAAACATCTTCTAAATACAGTTAAACTGTATAAGCGTAACATCCAAAACCAGGTTCTTACATTAGCCTCATAAAGGGATAAAATTAGGCCAGGATTGCAACTATTCAAGTGAACCTTGTTCTGAGAAGTCCTGAACAGCAATTTCTAGATACTTCTGGTTTTGAGACACCAGTGAGAGAGTAGTTCACTGATCTTTGAAATGGCATATAGCAGGACAAATAGAGGTGTTATTTCCTGAGTTTTTAACCCATTACAAGAGCAACTTCATTTATTGAAAGAAACATATAGCAAACTAAAGAGTAACTTATTGCATGTGTGACAAATTAAGTATATGGTTTGCCAGGAGAACCTCTGAAAGGAAACATGCATGAAAACCCCATTTTTGTTTGTTTGCATACAGCAAAGTTTGGTTGCTGCTTTTAAGAAAAACTGCGAACTGGGAAACTACCATCCCAGGGATTACACCCAAGTTACAAAAAGAAAGTGAGAATCGGAAGTATTTGCAAGCAATCACCTGCTCACTCCTAAAGGCATAGAAGTTTGGCAAACAAGCATTTGCTGAAACACCCACTAATATTCACACTAATGAATGTCACAACCACCTGAAATGCCAGCACTCATGGGAGTCACACACCTGGCAGACATGTTTTAATAGTTACCCCACAGTACCAGCTGCGTATTTGGAAAACACAAAGCACCACTTCCATTCAGACCATAACAAGATCAAAAGTTGTCATATCCTTTTCCTGTAATGTAACAAATAATCAAGTATCCACTCAATACATGCAAGTAGTTAGGAAGGCAGTTCAAATTATTCCATATATGTACTGGAGTCTACACTCCATACACTCTGGAAAAAACTTACCAAGATGCTCGCTTTGAAAGCTACAGATAGTTTACTGTGTAGACATTTCTTAATCTTCACATAAATAACTTCATTATCAGAGTGCACTATGGCAGACACTATGCTGACAGCATTTCTACTGACTCAGCTGTTTCAAGCAGTTCTCACAAAAGGCAGATGCCGTGCATGTTGTTTTGATCTACCAAGTTACACCTTCTTGTGTATTCTGACACCTAGAATTACAGCATCTTACATCCTTTTAATCTCATCTGAGAAAATCTATGAGAAGGGAACAAGAAGCAAGGAAGGATTTTTCTTATTCTGCTTCTTTCCACAGTAGAGAATACAAAGATATTTAAAAACAAACACTAGAGTGATATCTGGCCTCATGGAAGTCTATGGGAATTAAAGGGACCTTGATAGGGCCAGGATTTCACACTGCATTTTTCTTCCACAGCTGCCACTTCAAATATGCAAACTGTTCCCTTTGCTAGCACAACCGTATTTATTCAGTATGTATCCTTTATAAAAGCAGGAGACTGGCTGCTTACTTTTCATACTCTGATGAAGCTCAATGTCTAGTGGTTAAACATTCAAGAAAACTTGAGGGAAGGTGATGAATCTGAAGAGGAAATCCAACCCAGGGTTTTAAACACGTGGGTCCTATGTCCAACATGGTTTAGTTATAGCCTAGTGTTTTACATAAAATAACTTTCTTATAAATTAATGAATTAACAGTCAATATTTCATTTTTAAGCTGGCTTTCCCTTTTTCTTGGGTGGACCTTTGTAGCCTTTGGCCTTTCTCCGCAAGTTTCTCCGATCTACAACAGGTACCTCAATTTCTGCTTCCTCAGAGCTGCTGTCAGCAGCCCGCTCCACTGTTGTCTGCGTGTACTGATCCATCTGCTCAGACTCTTCTATGTGCTCTTCCGACTGGTTCTTCTGTTCTTCCTGTCCGGAAGGTTGCTGTAAAGAAACACCCTCGAGTTCAACCACTACCAAAGAGCTCTGACTCAAGGCAGAGGCCTCCGGTGAGTTGTGCCCTGCTTCCTCATTTTGATCTTCCAATGAGGAAGCTGTTTTGGGCAATACATTTTCAGAAACAGATTCTTCTGCTGGTTCAGTTAAGACAGAGCTGGGTAGGCCATTGTCAGATGGTTCCTCCGATGCTGAAGCAGCTGCATTTTCAGCGGTGGGCTTTTCAGATTCTTGCTGTTCTTCAGTACTCTCCCCTTCTGCTAATGGGCTTTCTTCAGTCAGCATTTCTGAATCATTTGCATTTAAAACCTGTAGAGGGGCAGGGGAGAAGGGTGCCAAAACAACCGAAGGGGCAATTAACTGAAGATACAAAAGGCTGAACAACTATTGCCCCTAGCTAGCAACCTCAGAGAATATTTTGGCATTCAGCAGTTTTTAGTACTGTGAGTACAGTCAACAAGCCAGTCCTTTCCTACTTTTTGCACAAGACTATTTTGTAACTGCATTTGATACCCGGAGTTGCTCTCCTCTTTTCAAATTCAAATTATTCAAAAGGATTATTCAGGTAAAAACATTCTGAAATTAATCCCATGGCGGGAGGGAGAAGAGTAAAATCTGTTCTAGAAACGAATTTTACTAGTAATTAATTGCTTGTACACTTCATCAGGGCAGAACTACCAGAAAAACAAGGATGTGGCTTTTTGATTCATATCCAACTAATATTTTAGTGAGAAAGAGCTCTTTCATTACTGCCAAGGCAAACTGGAGCAATGTAGCTTTCTTTTTGGTATTGCATACACATATGCCTTACTTCTGCATATTAAAACAAAAACATTAGTATATTCTGCTTATGGATTTACATCATCTGGCCTAACAATTGCTTCTCTCAAGAACTTCATATGATGGTAGGGGCTACCTTCTGTTACTTAACAAAAGACAAACACAGCAAGATATGTATGCTCTGATGGAAAGATGATTTCACATTTTGTTTCAATTCTCTCACCTTCTCTGATACAGTGTCTTCTGAAGGTTTTGCCGGAGCCTCAAGGATTAAGGGAACAATCAGCGTTAAGGGTTCTTCTTGACTCTCAACTTGCAATTTTGATTCACCACTTAGAACTTCATTTGCCATTTCCTCTTCAGCCATAAATGAGGTCTTACTAGTTTCTTCTGTTACCTCACCATTAAGAGGTTCTGATGGACCTTCCTAAAAAGAAAAAAAAAAAACAAAAAACATCACATTTCTAAGTCATGATTATGCCCAGCCATTGTTCCTCAACATCAGTGGGTGTATCTGTGATCTAAATTTGCAGCTTAATGTGAGAAGCAGATAGCTCAGGCACATAGCAACATGTACTAGGAAGGCAGAGCTTAGTGCAGAGCAGCTAACTTAACCAGAGAATGAGCTTGGTGTGTCACCTGCACTAAATTTCTGACCATAGCTTACACTGTTTGGAGCCAAGCCAAGCAGTTTTCATGCACCTCAGAAGCATACATCCTGGAGTCATTCCTCAAACCCAACATAGTGTACGATCCACTTGCCTACTGATCAGTAAGAACATAAAATCCTGGAGGCATTGCTAGGCACAAAGGGTACTTTGATTTAAATTTAACTTGTTAGCAAGTTGTAGATAAAAGTTGGATTTAAACATCAAAGCAGGCAAGCTTTATGTGAAGTAAAAACACAAACAGTAGTCATTGAAACATACTAGCTATTGGTTTCTACAAATAAACTTGGTTTTTTTGTTTAAATTAGAGATACTGGATCAGAGCTTGACCTTATTCCAATTCTCTAGAATTTTTAAGTAGGAGAAATGAATTATGAAAATTGGGTTAGTAGACGAAATTCATCTTACTGAAGATCCTATCAAGTCTGTTGTTCAAAATAAGTAAAACAGAATATTCCCTGAAATTAATTCTATACCAGCCTGCCTTAGGTTCTCAGATACACTTCTCAGCAAAGCATTGGTAAGAAAATCAAAGAGTTGATAGTCACATAGATCAAGCAGCAAGGGCCATATTTAACATAAACTGCAGCTGTATTCCAAACTTATCTGCTATCACTATCACACCCAGCTCACCTCTTTCTCATTCCGTTTCTCAGGGGGTGACACATGCGGCTCTGCTTCTGATGCAGACTGGCCCTCATTTTCAACAACCATTTCCTCATCCTTCTCAACAGTATTCTCATCAGGTATCACTATGAAGTCTTCAGAGCTTTTAGATGTTTGGGTAGTAAGTTCCAGCCTGCAGCAAGTATTAAAACACATCCTTTAATCTTTTAGATTAATCCATAATTTTGGCAATCTCAGCAGTTAAACTCTTTATGACCAATTATAAAGTGCTGTATCACATGCTTGCCATAGGAAATAAGAATCCAGAAAACTACCTACATCTAAAAATGGCTAACTCCTCAGAAAAAAAAGAACAAAACACTAGGAAAAACTGCTTGGGCAATTATAAAATGAAGACGTCTATCTCACTTCTATTTTATGGGAATAAAAGTCAGAAATTTGTTTGTTATTTTAAATTTACAAACTAGGAATCCACTACATATTTGGAGACCACAAAGGGGTGAGAAAGGAAGCAACTTCTCCCACTCCCACTGTAGAAACTTTTAAAAATTACAGAGTTATAAAAGCAAATGTTTGTATAATTGTTGAATATACATACTACAAAGACCATGACTGGAAAAGAATTCAAGGTCATAAACACATCACGGCTGAAGATGTAGTCAGCTAGCGATTTAATTAAAAAATAGCTAAAGATGAATGCACCTGATGGGTAGTAACACTATCAAATATTCAGTTCTCAGTTTTGAGATGATAAAACTTAGATGATCTTGAAGCATTACATGAAAGCAAATTAAAAAGTACATTCAACAGATTTGCAGGAGGCTGCTTCACAATCTCAAAGGCAGTACTGGAGGGTTTTATCCCAGGTGCCAGTCTTGAGATGAAGGCACTTCACCCGAGAGAGCCCCTTACAGAAGACCCCACTGCATTTGTTAATGTGTATGGAAGATGAGAACAAAGCTGATATCCTTGCCATCACGATTCCCCTTAGCTCTGCTCACAAACACCATGTTACACATCTTGTTAAAAAGTGCAGTGGCACCTCATTGACTTGATTTTGCAAGGCCCAAAATACTGACATTCAGTAACAGGACAGTCCTCTCACATACCAACTAGCGCAGCGTCAAACCATGTCATTTGGCCTGTCTGAACCAGCTTAGGGGAGCACACTGATAGTGCAGGAAAGCAGTGCTTATCTCTGTAGTTCCACAGAGAAATTTAAAGACAAAAATTAGGCTGCATCTACCTGAAGACCTCAGCTTCATGCGGAAAAAAACCCTCGCAATTAATTTTCTTTTAAAAAAACTAATGGAACAAGTTTGAGGGATTTCCTAGAAAATAATTAGGCTACCTTCAGTTCTTCAAAGGGGTTTTTGGAGTTGCAGTGGGTTTTTTTTGAAAGAACATGAGAGACAGACGTTGGGGGGCACAACAGTCGGTGCATGTCTATGAGCACACATGTAGCTACAGGAAAGAGAAGGAAGGAGCAATTTATTTATTTAAAATAGCCACAGTTTTGCTTTCTAGATGGAAGCCAGTGCAAATTAGTACTTCAGGCCCCATCTTGTATGAATTGTTATGGCATGCAAGTGGTACAATTCTTCACATCCTCATTTGACAATCATTACAGAGGATAACATCCTTTAAACTGGAGACAACTTCTCCCACGGCCCCCAGGATTTAGGTTTGGGTACGACAGTTTTATATCAGAATTTGTCTAAAGAAAGGGGTTTAATTTGAAGACAGGTGGCTCCCTGTAACTCTTTTGTTATTAAGTGACAAGCAGTAACCAGCTCCCAAACTAAACAGTGAGAGTTTATTTTACTGCAATATGCCATCATAAGAAGAGCTCAGGAAGGGACACCTCACCTTTCCAAAGCTCACACAGAGCATTGTGGATACATGTCCAGTTATATTATCACAAGCAACTAAGCTGTATGAATACAGATGTTTTTATCTTCATGCAGACTCAAGTTATAAGAACACTCTGAGCCCCTACTGTTTTCCTGATGTTATTTCCAGTATCTGCTGAGTTTTCAGAGACACTACAATTTGGTACAGTCACACTTCAGGTGATGTCTCAATTTTTCACATCAGGCTTTATTTTTAGTAATCCTAAAATCAAGCAAGTAATGTAGAAAGAAAGCAGAAAAATATCAAGTAGCACACTGTGAGACACTGACCTAGTATGGGACTTCCCTAGCAACAACATAAGAAATCAGTAAAATACACACTCCTGTACCTGCTTTCTGACACATGAAGAGCATTTTCCTCATCTCTTTGGGAAGTTCCAGGTTCAGGCTCCAGGCTTTTTTTTCCTATCCTGGGACGTTTTAAATGACTGCTTCGTGTCCGAATGGAAACGGGAGCTGCATTAGGGTCTTAGCAAAAAACAAACAAACAAAAACACACACAAAAAAACCACAACAAAATAAATGCAAGTGAACAAACGCAGTCTAAGATCTGCATATTTTTTTCCCCCCTAGTATTTCATTAAAGCGATGGAGTGCAAGTAAAAGAGTATTTCATTGTCATTTTTCTTTTTCTGAATACACATGCATAACATCTTTAGCAATCATAACAATACAATATTATCCAAAGTCTTCTAAAAGGTTTACGAGCTGAGCCTCAGCACCTTAGTGGAAGGCATGTTTTTACACACCTTGCAGATGAATGTACTAAGATTGAAAGCTGTGAAAGGCCTGCTAACCTATTAATCCACAGCAAACACAATACTCAAGATTATTTTTACCTTCGGATGTGCTTCCATGGACATCTGTTGATTCTTTACCTTTTTGAGGTTCAGACTGTGAGGCAAAAGCAAAGAATGTTATTACAAAACCTGAATTGATTGAAATACCTTCATCTCCCTATCTGTGGTTGCATCTTTCTGAAGCATCTAAAAACATTTCACAGTGATGATCCTATGGGAGAGCAGATACAACTATTCTTAATTTAAGATACTTCTATGTATCTTATCTCTCAACAGATTTTAATTATTTTTATTACAATGATGAATATTTTTTCTTCATTTTACTCGGTCTTACTATAGAAGATAAGTCTTCTAAGTAACTTGTCATCATAACACTACCAAGTCTTTTTCCTAACGATTCCATTTGTAACAGGTGCCCACATCATTAAATGCTAGGAATTTTTTTTGTTTCCCCATTCTATACAAACCCAAGGGACTACACTACGGTAGCTGACAAAATTTAACAGGAAAGCTTTATTTTTGTATCTGTATTCTATTCTGTAGTATTATTTTTATTGTGGCACGGAAC
>VWYH01003345.1:0-31251 GCA_013399365.1 Pampusana beccarii
CATATTTCCACAGATGGGGACTCTACAACCTCATTGGCTAACCTACTCCAGTATTTCACCATACTCACAATAAAAAGGTGTTTTCTTGTGTTCAAATGGAATCTCATGTGTTTCAATTTTTGCCTGTTGCCTCTTATCTTGACACTGGATGCTGCTGAGAAGAGTCTGTCTCCCTCGTCTTTATTCCCTCTTCTCAGATGTTTAATAAACTGATGAGATCCCTCCTTAGCCTTTCCAGGCTGAACAGTCCCAACTTTCTCAGCCCCTCCTCACATGAAAGATGTTTCCTTAACCATCACAGTGGCCCTCTGCTGGACTCATTCCAGTAAGTCTGCATCTTTCATGCCAGTTGCCATGACTTTTCAAAGATAATCCAGGGTGACCTTACAATAACATCAGCCAGCTCTCTCAGCACTGGTGGGTGCAACCCGTCATAGGCTTAAGTATGTGCAGTGCTCCTTGACAGAGTGGTTCCTGACTAAGGGTAAGTCTTCCTTGCTCTAGACTTTCTCTCTGGTTTTAGGTGTCTAAGAGTCTTGAAGGCTGGTTTTACTGGTAATGACTGAGCCAGAGGAGACACTGAGTATCTCATCCTTTTCCCCGTCATTTTTCACCTGGTCTCCTGCCCCACTCAGCAGCAGGACCACATTTTCCCCACTGGTCTTTTTGCTGCTTATGTATAGTAGAATAATTTCTTATTGCTCTTTACATTCATTCACAGGTTCAACTCCATGCCCACCTTGGATCTCCTAATCCCATTTCTGCACAACCAGACAACAACTCTATGGTTCCCCTCGTCATCTGCCCGGCTTCCACTTCTCACTTGCTTCTGGTTTATGTCTAAGTTCAGTTTGGAGCTCCTTGTTCACCCACGCAGAGGTCCTCTTGCTTTTTATCTTGATTTCCTGTTTGTTGGGACAGCCCTTTCTTGTACTTGGAGGAAGTGATCTGTGAATATCAACAAGTTTTTCTGGACCTGTCTTCCCTCCAGATTTGTATCTCATGGGATTCTTCCAAGAAGATCTCTGAAGGGTCTAGTCTGCTCTCCTGAAATGTAGTGTTGCGTCCAGCTTTTTGCTATGCTTCCTTCTCTCTGGACCCTGAATTCCACCTTCTCATGGTCACTGCAGCTAAGACTGTCTCTAGCTTCCACAGCCCCAGTCGACTCTTCCTTTTTTGTAAGCATGAGGTCCAGGAGAGCACCACTTCTTGTCAGCTCCTTGATCACCTGTGCTAGAAAGTTGTTAAAAATACACTCAAGATTTCACTGCCACCAAACACAAGTTTATATTTTATTTCTATGTCTTAATTTATACTAGTATATGCAAACATCTGATAAAGTATCTCTTACTAAAATAATACTGATAGATATGGTTGCCAGCCTCTTTCTTTTTTGGTACATTCAGGCAGTTTAAATGTATTCAGTAAGCTGTTAGTAATCTATTTATTATACTTATTTAAAAGCTCAACAATAATAACAGGAAATTAATCCAGATTAAAGGGGAGAAGTCCAAACCATAGTTTCTCCAAGTTATAAATATTTAGAAAGAAACAGTGAGCAAGACAGTTGAGTCAATGCGATTGATTCCAGAACTTTAGTAGTATCAGGTTTTGGACTCCTATTTGTAAACTGTACAAAATATCAGTCCAAACCTTACCTACTGCGATGAAGGCAAAAATTGTTTGGGGTCTGTAAAAGACTGGTTTAGTGCTTTTGTTGCTTTTCATGGGTTTGATAAGCATTTATAGCATGTGAACTGATGAGAGTGTTGCCTTTCCGTCATCTGGCCTGGAATGAATACAAAAGATTAGCAGCAGCAGTTTTCCAGCAGATCCACCTTGGGTGAGGAAAATGTCTACCGAATACACAGAACAAAAAGTTTTTCTTCAATTAACAGCTGTCAGAGCAGAGACACTCCATTTTCAGTAACACAGAATCATAGAATATCCTGAGTTGGAAGGGACCCACAAGGATCATCAAGTTCAAATCCATCAGCTTCTCACTTTAAGTTTTTAACTATACTGGTTTTTAGGACAACCATATAAAGGGAAGATTTAGAACTTCTCTAACTAAGGGGCTTCTAGGAGTCATGTTATTTGCAGGTCTTCAGAGATTCAACATGCTGTCTTCTATCTACTCCTCCTCAGTTTATAAGAGGAAACATCATAAGGAACCTTCGGCCCTCTCAGTCTGTATTTCTTTGTTTTCCCACATATATTCAAAGTTGTTATTGTGGTTTCCGACATAAATTAGACAAGTGTCTTTCATTCTCTTTTTATGCCTGTGTCTTCTTTAAACTTGACCTCTGTTTACATTTCCTGCACAGATCTGGTGATGAATGATATTTTCTTCCCTGAAGAGGCTTCAAGTAAAGTGCTTTTTCTTTCATTTTCAAGCTCTCTTCTAGTATTTTGTTTCTTTTATATACAAATAAAATCGAAGGTCACCGTATTTTGAATACCAGCAACGAAATCCCACGTATTTTCCTTGAACACTAAAACAATTTCAGTGTGGTTTTCTATTTGAGATGAAAAAAACCCCTGCAAATATTTTTCATAGGCCATTCTTTTCTTTGTTTATCAATCTGCAAATTTTGTTTAAAAAATACTTTTCCACTGAGAAAACGAAATGTTGCATTAAAATAGAAAATAAATTGGTTTTATTAATGGTCCTATTAAGTTCTGTTTACTGTTAGTGAGATTGCAATATATATAAAACATATATAATATAATAGACAATAGATAATAGATAATATACGCATCTCGATTTTTACTAAAAACCACTCTTATAGAAAAAAAAGTGCAAAACCAAATCCCACCCTTCAGTTTCATATACATTTCTGTGTTATTTTTCGTCTAAAACAAACAAAAATATTATATCTCCTTGGAGATGAGAATTTCACACACAAGAATCACATCCCAGTGTTGAAACACATCTATTCCTTTGGATTCAGGCACAATGCACCAAGGACCAGTATTTCAGTTACCGGAAAAACAAGGAAGATGGCAATAAATTCATTGTGTTTGTGGCTAAAATTTTAATACCAAAAAGATTACTTAGAAATGGTATCTACAAAGTGCAATGTCTTAGTCACAGTTTATGAAACACTCCTCAGCGAGCAATAATTTTGTCACTCACTTTTTTGATGTTGGAAGTAACTTTTCCTTTGCAGGAAACTTTCATAGCAGTCAGTATGTTAGCTTTCATACTAGATGTTAAAATATTTTACATGTTAGTCTATATTCAGTTTACTATCAAAGATTTACCTTTCTGAAGATGAGAGGTCATTAGCTGAAATGAAATGTACTGGAGATACGAGGATTTCCAACTTAAATGTTTCTAATGATTTTTCTTTGATTTATCTACCTCTTCACTTCCTCCCACCCTCTCCACCATGAAAACATATGGCTATAAAGCCATCAGTAGAAAGCCACTGAATAGAAAGTTTAAATTAATAATTGATGTGTTAGAAACACTTTGAAAGATTTAATAACTCTACAGGTTGTATTTGTGATATATGACATTGCTATGTATCTCTTAAGAGTTCTGGAAATAAATCCTCAAAATGTCTGTAAATATAAGCAGCTGCCTCAGAATCACATCGAAACTGAACTAAGCATATTGCAGGATACAAAAATACAATGTGTAATTCCAGTGGATTACAAGCTTTAGAGTTCTTGCATATAAATATCTTTCTAAGTCACCTTCAGCTAAAATACAAGCATATTAATTGTGGTTACCAGGTTAAATGTTGATGAACTTTGCTGGGGAGAGGGTTCAGTTAGTTTCTGCAAAGATATGTAACTCTCATTTTCATCCAGAAGAAGTAGGATAAGGGATGTTCTGGTGGTTAATGATAAGAGAGAATATCTTGGGAAGGAAATTTACTTTAAAGCTTGAAACCCTAACTGTGCTTTTTCAAGCTCAGCTGAAGATAAATTAGGGGCTCAATTTATAAACATTAACCAAACAAAAGCAAATATACACAGACACTCAAAGAGCAAATGGACACAAACTGCTGTTTGAGCAGTTAATATTGATCACCTTTTTCCAAGGGAACTTGTCCTCTTTGGTAATTGTTAGCAATTGTTTCATATGAAAAACATTGTACGTATTTTTTTTTAAAAGTATTAATAATTTTATTTCATTCCATGGGTAGTATAAACTAGAGAAACTATGTTGGTAGAAAGAGATTTCTCTTCAAAACTGAGGGGAAAATCAGATAACCACATAAGATTTCTAAGAATGTCTTTTAAAGAAAAAACAAGAGGACACCCTGAAATACATTTTCATTAATATTGTATCTGTCAAGTGACATTTAAATGGCTTTGGGGGGTGGACCCTGGCTGGATGCCAAGTGCCTACCAAAGCTGCTCTATAATGAAAGGCTCATGGGTCAAGATAAGAATAGAGGGGAGACCATTCACCACTTACCATCATGCACAGAACTGACCCGACTTGCGGAAAGTACTTTAATTTATTATCAATCAAATCAGAGTAGCATAATGAGAGGTAAAATATCAAAAACACCTTCTTCTCACCCTTCCTTCTTCCTGGGCTTATCTTTACTACCAATTTTCTCTACGTCCTCCTCAGCAGCACAGTAGGATGGAGAATGGGGGTTGTGGTCAGATCGCCACATGATTTTTCTGCCTCTCCTTCCTCCTAGGGAGATAGTCTTCCATGAGCTTCTCCAACATGAGTCCTTCCCAATGGCTTCAGTTCTTTATAAACTGCTCCAGTGTGGATCGCTTCCACAGGGTGCAGTCCTTCAAGTCCTCTTCAAGCGTGGGTTTCCCACAGGGTCACAGCCTCTTTCAGGTGCATCCACCTGTTCCAGTGTGGGGTCCTTTATGGGCTGCAGGTGGATGTCTCCACCACTGTGGACCTCCATGGGCTGCAGAGGTACAGCTGGCCTCACCATGGTCTTCACCACAAGCTACAGGGGAATCTCTGCTCCGGTGCCTGGAGCACCTCCTCTCCTCCTTCTTCACTGACCTTGCTGTCTGCAGAGTTGTTTTTCTTACATATTCTCGCATCATGGAGAAGATTATTTGGGAGTTATTGAAATATATCTGAATGACAAGCCAGTCATTGGTTCCAGCCAGCACAGGTTCATGAAAGGAAAGTCCTGCTTGACCAACTTAATTTCTTTTTACGACAAGGTTACCCACCTAGTTGACCAAGGGAAGCCTGTCAATGTGATCTTTTTGGATTTCAGTAAAGTCTTCCATACTGTCTCTTACAGTATCCTCCTGGACAAGATGGCCAGCATACAGTTGCACAAACACACAATACAGTGAATGAGCAACTGGATGACAGGCTGAGCTCAAAGGGTTGTAGTAAATGTAGTTATACTGGTCTGGCGACCAGTCATTAGCCGGGTTCCACAGAGATCCATCCTGAGGCCAGTACTCTTCATGTTTTCATAAATGACTTGGACACAGGACTTGAGGGAATACGAAGTAAATTTGCTGATGACACTAAATTAGGAGGAGCTGTTGACACTCTCTACAGCAGAGAGGCCCTGCAGAGGGATCTAGACAGATTAGAGAGCTGGGCAATCATCAACCACATAAAGTTTAACAAGGGCAAGTGCCAGATTTTGCACCTGAGATACAGCAACCCTGTCTGTACATACAGACTGGGGAATGAGATGCTGGAGACCAGCTCTGCAGAGTGGGATTTGGGGGTTCTGGTTGACAGCAAGTTGAACATGAGCCAACAGTGTGCCCTGGCAGCCAAAAGGGTCTGGAGAGTGTCCAGAAGAAGGCTACGAAGTTGGTGAAGAGTTTGGAGAGGAAGACATATGAGGAACAGCTAAGTCACTTGGTTTGCTCAGCCTGGAGAAGAGGAGACTGAGGGGACACCTCGTTGCGGTTTACAGTTTACTCACAAGGGGAGGAGGAGGGGCAGGTACTGATCTCTTCTCCCTGGTGACCAATGATAGGACCAGAGGGAATGGTAGGAAGATGTGCCAAGGAAGGTTTAGGTTGGACATTAGGAAAAGATTCTTCACGCAGAGGGTGGTGGAGCACTGGAACTGATTCCCCAGGGAGGTAGTCAAGGTCCCAAGCCTGACTGTATTCAAGAAGTAACTAGACAACGCCCTCAGACACATGGTGTGAACTGTGGATTAGTCATATGCAGGGACATGAGCTGGACTTGATGATCCTTGTGGGTCCCTTCCAGTTTAGGACATTCTATGATTCTGTGATTATCACTCTTCAACTGCAATTGCACCGTTTTTTCTGCTTATTATATATGTTATCCCAGAGGCACTACCACTGTCTCTGATGGGCTTGGGCTTGGCCTTGGCCAGCAACGGGTCCATCTTGGACCCAGGTGGCACTGGATCAATCAGACATGGGGGAAGCTTCTAACAGCTTCTCACAGAAGCCACCCCTGTAGCCCCCCACTACCAAAACCTTGCCATTAAAACCCAGTACAATGACAGGAAGACGTTCTCTGTGAGGTTCTTCTACATACTTTTGTATTGTCATTAGAAAAAATCATCTTTCAAAATTGATAGTGTAGCTATACATACCTAGCACTTTAACAGCACAGCAGTTTAGGCTCAGCCAGAGCTATGACTTGAGAATAGTAATACAGAAGAAAAGTTCAGGTTCTTTCAAGTTCCTTCAGTTCATCAGCTAGTATTTGTTCATACTGATTTACTGACATCTTAAAAAATTCAGCCAAAAATAGTAATTGCACATTTTAGATGTTGGATATCTATTGCATTTACTACTTACGTCTACAGTGTCTTCCAGTCGGTGGCTTATCACAGGAGATAGTTACTTCTCACTTTGTCTCTTTTTGACCTGTGAAATGGTTATAAAGAACAAAAACAAATTAAGAACTTACACAGAACAATGTGTAGTTGTAAACAGTGTGAAGATATCTGGGAAGTGGAGGTAGAATGAATAAGAGAACAGAGATCCAATTTCGTCTCTGAGTGACAAAGACTACAATATGTTACAGTTCATGTAACAAGATTTTGGGTCTTAGGTCATATTTTTTTTTGCTTTGGAGAAACTTAGTAATATCTGAAAAACTGACCAGTGCACCTATACTAGCAGTGTAGTTCAGCATAATTCTGGCCCTATTAGCATTTCAGTTAGCTGTTGGCTCCCTAATTTATCTCTGCTATCTCATTAGAAAAAAATAATCACTGAATTTTTGTTCAGGCATGTAAAATAACAGCTAACTTACACCACCTTTTGCTGTTATTGTACATCAGTTGGACATGCAGATTTTCTATTCAGTGACCTGGACAAAAATATTTGTTTTATGAAATAGGATTCTAAAATATTATGATGAGCAGTAAGAACATAACTACTGACAGCCTTGCAAAGAGTCACCAACTTTTTGGTGGCTGTTATTTCAAAGTCTCGTATATTGAAGAGACATAAATGTTGTCTGGAAGCCATTTAACATATTTTCTGAATCTTTACACCCTGGTTCCACAGGAGAACCTTGCAATTTTCTACAGCTGGTGCTACAACTGTGGAGGTAATAATACTAGATATGTTAATGTTTTCTGTCAAACAGTTATTTCCCGGAAAGGCATGACATTTCTTAGCAGATAACCTTTCTTCTTTTTCTCGCTAAGGAATAAAATGAAATACATATATCCCTAATGATGAAGGTCACAAAGCCTCCAAGTTCCATACCATATTTTAAAGATATATTCCAGACTAGATCTTCAACTCGCATAAAATAGTGAGTCCACATGTTTCAGTATGCTATGTTTACTCGCTTTGTTTACTTACCTGAGCTGAAAAATCTATTGAATTTAAGCAACCAGAAAAAACAAATAATTGTTTTCTCACTTGCAGCATATTTGACAGTCATCAGTGCTGGACAGTATGAAACACAGCGACAACACCTGTAAATGCTGAATAGTTAAGTGATCTGGACAAGAATCAAAGGTTATGAGCTCACAAATTTTGTAAACTTACCCTGGACAGACATTATCAGAAATGAAGACTGCTAGCTGTTGCAAGACAAGGAAGGAGGAAGAAAATATTACTACAAAATTACTACAACTGCAGAAACGGTAGAACAGTTTCCGTTTTGAATTACTTATTTTTGGAGGGTTACAAGAATTCTTTGGTGTGTTGTTTCCCAAACAAATTATCTGGAAAGAGCATTGAACTTTGCTGAAGGACACAGCAATTTCTCTTTCTCTGAAATGACATTGAAGCATTGGATACAATATTAGCTTTAAATAGCATGCATTCAGAAATTACAGAATCAAAAGATATTTTCATAAAGCCAAAGCAAAACATTTTGAAATATCTATTTGGTTTTAATATGAAATATTTAATAATATAATGCAATAATACAATGTATCAATATTTAATATTATAACATTTTAATATTACAACATTTTAGTATTATAATGTTTTAATATACAATTTAAATTATACTCCCACAGTATTGGTCCATCCTGCCCCTTATGAGGACTGCTCAGATGTGCCTCTCTTTACACCATGTGTAAAGATTAGGTTCTTGACTCAAAGGCATGGACTCAGTTTTGAGAATAAGATGCCTAAAAGTATTACACTTTGTGCATGTTGTCTAAAGAGAGAAACTGCCCCTTCATTATGCTGTTATAGCTGTGCGACCTTACTTGCATTTGTGAAAATACATTGTCATAAAATGGGCTTGGCATGATGGCTTACTCTATTTTAAATATCTTTTGGTACAAGAATATGTTTTGAATTACCACTGACATTATATTTTAGTATGCATCCTTTATGAATATAATGAGCAGACTGTAACAATCTCTTAGTGTCCAATCTTAAATATCCTTTCAGCCTCAGGAGAAAATGTGCATCATTCTGTCAACAGTAATACTGACTACCTAATCCATTTTGCTAAATGACAGCAACAACAAGTCCTTCAGAAAGAAATTGAATAAATTTGCCACTGGTGCTTTATTTCTGTTCATAGTTCTGGATAAGACAATTAAATTTAATTTTTGTTTTCCAAATGTTTGAAGAGTAAGCATGGTGGATCACTCCCCGAGGATCAATCTGGTTATTTGTACAAGATGGTTAATTTAAAGTGGAAAGATCTCTGTATGTGCAGAGAACCCTGTGATTCACAATATTTAGAGAGAAAAGGAGATGATAATATTTGCTTTCTCATTTGCTTTGGTCCCTTTTTTTTTCCTGTTTTAACTGAATACTCTCAGAGGCTTCTTCTTATGTTGTCTTTGTGAAGCACCTAGTGCGATAGGGCCTGACTTCAATTTGATCTAAACATATCTATGATAAAAAATTTATTAACATAATATTAAAATGAGGTATGCCACTACATTAATGTACCCCATATAGTGGTGTCCACTGTTGTTTATAGTGATACTGTTTTGTAGCCTTTACTCCCTTTTCCTTTTTATCCTTTGTTACCTCTTATCTCTGCATCAGCTTTCTCCATCACTTGTAGCACTAAAATGGTAATCCTCAAGATTCAAATGTCAGAGGTGAGCAAGGAGCTCTGTAAGGGAGTTTGTTCTACTCTCATGGAGGTGTTTGTCTCACACTTTTCTTCACCTTGTCTTGCTTGAAACAAAGGTCATATTTTCATTGTTCTGTTTACCTACATACACCAAAACACAAGCTGAAGTATCTGGGAAACTCTGGCAACTAGCGGATGTTAAACATAGCCTTCCAACTCACCTGTATGAGAGCTATCAGAAACTAGCACAAACTCAAAACATTTAGTGTAAAAACGGTGTTCAGGTCATGAGACTCTACTCAAACAAGGAAGCTCTCTGCAGCAGTATCTCAATATGAAGTGGTGATGAAGGTTGTTGCCTAGGCACTTTTCTTCTGCTCCTGCTCCAAGTTTGATATTTCACTAAAACAGAGTAGGAGAGAAATATTTATTCTAGTCTTGACTAGAAGAAAACATGACAAAATTGTTCCTGTCTATGGTTAAATTGAGCAGCAGCATAATAGAAGGACTGAGGATTAAGCTAAGGATAAACAGCGTTCAGATGATCCTCTTGACTTCCAAGACATTCCTTCTTTCCCCACTTGTCTTTTTCTTTCCAAGGGAAAGAAACCATAACAATGAAGGTACAGTATGCTTTTGCTATCTTGCCCACCTCAAAAAAACCTGACACTGTATGTATTACAGAAGCTATTTTGCATGGATTTTAAGCATGACCAGAAAGGCTACTGTAATAGGACATGAGCAGAATATATGGAATATAAGTAAATTAATGTTTATGATCTTTATTGTATTTTTATTACCAACTCTGAATTGATTTCAATAATGTTTAGCTGAATATACCAAATTTCAGCTGTCCTTATGAGATACAAGGGAGAGAATCAACTTTCTTTTTAGTGCATGAGTTGTTGTGCATAACATAGAAGATGCTGTATAAAAAGTTTAATAGACAGATCCAATAGCATAGAAGCATATGTGCCGCCTAAAATGTATTTATACTTTGATAAGTAGTGCTTGTTTTGACAGTGCTGAATTTCTTGTGTGCAAAGGCCTTCACAGACAGTTGGAAGTAACAAATATTTTGAAGAAAATTGGGGAAGGAGACATACAGAAACTTTCTTTATTATCCGTTAGGCTTTCTTTTGTCAAAATAATTTTACTATTTTTTACCACTTGCTTTAGGTGAAGCTGAAAATAGGATTAATCTGTAGAAAAACCAGAACCTGTAGCAGCAGAAAAGATACTGTTTATTACTCTGCTTCTCAGCCTAGGCATTATATTTCATACAGTCTTTGTTCTTGTCATGGTTTAACCCCAGCCCAAAACTCGGATCATGGTATCTGCTCACTCACCCTTTCTATTCTCCAAGTGGGATGGGAAAGATAATTGAAAGAGAAAGGAGAAACTGACGGGTTGTGATAAGAACAGTTTAATAATAGTAAGAACAACAGAAACAACAATAATAAAGGATACTCAATGCAATTATGCAATTGTTTGCACCACCCAATGACCAATACCCAGACCATCTCATGTGGAGTAGCCAGCCCTGGAAACGAGAGTGCCCCGGTCCTGAACAGGTGATCCTGGAGAGAGTGAAATGGAAAAAGGCAGAAAGGCCAAAGTCCAACTGCAAAATGGCAGAACAGCAAAAGACCAAACTAACACTGAACTCCAAACAGAACTCCCGAATGGAACTAACCAAACTGAACTGCAAAATAGAAGTTACAAACACGAAAATCATCCTCATCTATATACTGAGCATGATACAAATAGTCGGGAATATTTTCATTGACCAGCTTGGGTGTCAATCTAGTTGTTATTCCACTATTTTTCCTCCCAGTTGTTGTTTTTACACCTGCAGCTGGACAGCTGAAAAAGTCCTTGGTCTCCTTAGCAACAGCCAAAATATCAGTGAGTTCTTACATTCTTTTCATACTGACTCCAAAACAGCCTAGCTACTGGGAAGAAAGAAGCTAGCCCTTTTCTGGCAAACCATGGGAAACCTAGAGTGTTATCACATTATTGTCATACTAAATCAAAAACAAAAGACCATGCAAGCTATTAAGAAGAAAATTTTCTAATTGCATGGAAAATTAACTCAATTTCAGTTAACCTAGCACAGTCCTTTACCTCGAGACAAACATTGTTTGTTTATTCAACAAACAAACCAAATTTTGCTGCATTTTTTTTTATAGAATCATAGAATGTCCTGAATTGGAAGGGACCCACGAGAACCATTGAGTCCAACTCTTGTCCCTGCATATGACAGCTCCACAGTTCACACCATGTGTCTGAGGACATTATCCAGCCTCTTCTTGAATACAGTAAAGCTTGGGGCTGTGGCATCTCCCTGGGGAGCCTGTTCCAGTGCCCCACCACCCTCTGGGTGAAGAATCTTTTCCTAATGTCCAACCTAAACCTCTCCTGGCACAACTTCCTGCCATTCCCTCAGGTTCTGTCACTATTCACTAAAGAGAAGAGTTCGGCACCTACCCTTCCTCCTTCCTTTGTGAGGAAGTTGTAGACCACGATGAGGTCTCCGCTTAGTCTCCTCTCCTCCAGGCTGAATAATCTGAATTACTTTAGCCGCTCCTCGTACGGCTTCCTCTCCAAACCCTTCACCTACTTCGTAGCCCTCTTCTGGACACTCTGTAGTAGCTTTTTACCTTTTTTATACTGTGGTGCCCAGAACTGCATGCAGGACTCCAGGTGAGGCCGCACCAGTGCAGAGCAGGACAATCACCTCCCTTGAGTGGCTGGCAATGTTGTGCTTGATGCACTCCAGGACATGGTTGGCCATCGACCAGAAGCCCCAGACCCCTCTCCACAGCACTGCTTTCCAAATTCTTGTCCCCTAGTCTGTATGTACAGCCAGGGTTGCCATGTCCCAGCTGCAAGTTATAGTTTACTAATGTAAACTCTTTTAAAGTAATTCCTCGAGAATCTTTAAGTCTGGACTAATTGGCTTCATATATATGAACAATTATCTGTGGAGAACATTTTAAAATTAGTAAAATAATTTTATGATATCTAGCTGTTCCTGGAAACATTACATGTGACAAAAATACAGAGTTTCTTGTACTCAGCTTTTGCAAAGGAGAGTTTCTGTGTACACATACCTTTGATTTATCAAGTGTCTTATTTATTAGGGTTCCTGATAAAATTTGAATAAATAAAGCTTATGAGTCTACTATCCTTTTTCACATCATCAATGTACAAAGCACAGTAATGATTCCATGGTATTTTTATGCATTAATGAAACATCTATTATTTCTGATAAATATTTCAGTGAAAAAGAAACACCTTCCTTTTATTTTTTTCAGAACAATGTATAAAAGTAGTGCTAAAAATGGCAGGTATTCATCATGCCATTTCAATATTCAGCTGTTATTTTCTTTTCTACCTCCTGGATGGTTTTGGCATTGGATCTGATCCCATGCTTGTTGAAATCAATAGGAGCCTTTTTTATTGACTTCAGTAGAACAGAAGTAAGCTTGTGGTAGGCAGAGTGGCTTGAGTAGCTAAGAAATATAGCTTTGTATATCCCCAGCAGAATAAACTCCACTTTGGAATGGAGTTTCAGTGTCCAGTGACTAGACTATTTTATTAAAAATGTGACTTTTGCCAAAAGCAGTTCAGCTATAATGATAACCAGGACTATAATTGGTTTTCCTAAATGTGTGCAAGGTGTGCAAGGTGTTCGTTTATAATTTTTACCTTGTTTCATTTTGTTTTCTTTTTTCAGTGACTTGGCAAGAGCTCAAGGGTTTCTTTAGTTTCTTTAGTTTTCCATTAGAATCCCAAAAGGCCACACTCTTTCCTTATTCAAGGCATGCCCATTACTCCACTACCACTGCTGCCTCCTGTGTGTAATTTACTGACCTCACTCTCTGTGAATGTCTTCTGTCTGACCCTAATGTAATCCTGAAACTTTTTTCTAATTAGACCAGGCTGAGAGATCAGTGCTACTCAGTGGGAGGATTACACAGGCTAAATACAATGTTCACTGTGAAATTAATTGCAGTGACGACATAATTGCCACAAAATCCCTATCACTGGGCATTATCATCAGGATTGTTCTACATTGTTTTGGCAAGTGAAGCAAATTGAATGTGAAATATTGTTCTTTGTGTTCACTGTCCTGGTTATTTTTATTAATCTGAGAGTGGATTGTTACCAACACAGTAGTAGAATCCCAACAGCCAACTCAATTCGATATTCTGAACTTTGCGGCAAATCTGACAAAAATGTGGGTTGCCTACAAGCAAATGGACACAGGCCCACTGGAATTCTCTTCCCTCAGATGGCTAAATACTAATATACCGTCTGAGTCCTAGACCTATGGTAGATAGATCAGAATATATCAATACCCAAGACCACCACTATCCTGAAAATTACCATGAAGCCTAAACCTGTTTTTGATGCCTGATGGATGTTTTGTGTCAGGGCCCTGAGGGCACTACCAGGCCTTACTGGCCCTGACCACCTGCCTCTGGGACATCCCCTACACCTCTCCATGTGTCCATTTCAGCTCAGTTTGGTGGTTTTAATCTATTCCTAAACTATTCTATAGATTTGCTTGCCACCTGGCCTGTTTCCCAGATGGATGCCTCTGGCCTAACTCCTGCTGCTGCTTACTTGCCCCCCCATAAAGGGACCCTGGACCTGGTTAACCACTGGATGTGTCTGGGGGTGTTGATAGTCCATGTTATTAATGCCCTGCTTGGGTTCCATGGGACTCCACCTCGGTCAGTGAGGGTGTTGCCTGCTCTGGGGTCACCCCTGGGTTGTTGCACCTCCTGCAGTAACTCTGTTCTTGCTGCTGTCTGACACCTTGAATGTGCACCTAAAGTTATGTGAGATGCTCACCACTCTCAGTACTCTGGATTTGGTTTCCTACTTCAGAATTATTTGTACATGAAAAAAGTGTTAAATAAAATATGAATCAAATCCTGGAAGCAGGGCTGGCATCCAGCAGTAGTTCACATTGCGAGTGACTGTTCTAACTCCTAAGTTTACAATGTACCCTTCAAATTGTCCTCTTCTTTCTTCGTTTTCTTTCTTCAATGTCTTTTAAAATTCTTTCTGCATATCACCAGAGCTTCAGCTGAAAAGGTTTCTAAGTAAATAAGCTGTAGTTTCCTGGTTAAAGTAGCCACTCTAAAGACTGTATCCTTAAACTCCTTTAGTCTGGCAAAACACTTCTAGTCCTTGAGCTGTTGTTACTTGTTATTTTACATGTGATAGGCATATACACCCTTTCTACAGAAAGAAAAAGACCTTTTTTTTTTTTTTTCCCCTAGGAAAAATATGTTTGCTGTTGGAAGAAGTCTGAGGGCTGCATATCCCAAGTAGAAGAGGGTATGAGCCACTTCAGCCTCAGGTGGGGTGCAGAGTCAATGTTTCATTCCGGACTGCTACAGGTAGATTCAGGCAAAACATATCTGACTTTAGACTAACCGCTGCTTATTCTGCTGATGGTTTTGGATTGCCATTTTGAGAAGCTGAATTCTTCTTGGGACTTAATGGTGGATTCACGGGCCTAAATCAGGGCTCTGTTTTCCATGTTTGATGTTAGGATCCAGACTTTAAGAGTACTGAGGTTTTGTTGTTGTTTTAAATCTCCTGTAGCCTGGAAAGATTTTAAACCTGAAATTTAAATGAACATAATCTGTGACTAATGGCAAAACTACTTTGGTAATAAGGCAATTGAAGTTTAAAAAATTTACATGTCAAAGGCTGGAAACTCCAAAAAGCTAAGGAGTTTGGGGAAACTCTAGACACTTGAGTACACAAAAAGACTGGAAAATTCCAGTTCTCCTAATTAATGTAATTGTCAAAAAAGCACTTATGCAGTATGTTGGTGCTTGGGATAAAGCTTTCCTGTTTCTAATGGACCTGCAATTATCTGTAGAACAAACCTGTAATCTTGATTATGTGTATTTTAATATTTAATAAATTATATTAAATACTAACCAACCTGTAGAATTATAAAACTTCTGTCTATGTTGAAATAAAGAGCAAATAAGTACTGAAACTTTTGACAGGTTGTAAACTTTGGAGTCTTTCTTTGTGCTAATAAATACTTTATTTGGACAAACTGGAATGGCTCAAAAGAAAAAAGACAAAGTGATGAGTAGAAGTAGTACTCATTTCTAAAGGAGATACAAAATAAGAGCAAACCAGCTTTCAGACCTACAAGTCCATCTTCAGATAAGAAACTATTAAATAACTTTTAAAGTCCTGTTTAGATAGGAAAGAAAATGAGATGTTTCCTACAGCATTCGCTAAGACTGAATCCATGTATCTAGTATCCTTGTGGAGCATTGAGGATATAGGTAGCTGTAGGTCAGCTACTTATTTTTGGGAAAGGTAAGAATTTCTTGGTATCGAAACATTAGTTTTTCAGCCTGATGCAAAATGGAGAAAAAGTTGATCTCAGAAATATTTTTCCAAAGAGAAAAACTTTTTCCTGTCCAACTTTCCTACTAGGATCAAACACTGAAGTCGCATAATTCTGCAAATCCTAAATTTGTCTTAACCTCAGCCAAGTATCCACTCAGGAAATGGCAAAGAATATATCAAAGGCCCCAGTGAAGCAATGTGTCCAACAACATGGGAGGGAGCAAATCAGTTTATTTAAACTAAAAACAAAGTAGCTTTCAAAATGAATGATACTTTATGTTAATGACTTACTTATGCTGAATTTTAATTTTATAAATTATTTTCTTAACACTTTAGTCTTTAATTGTACTGCACCTCCATTTGCTCATCTCTAAAACGGATTAAAATGCTCATATCAAGTGCCTTATGTTTGTGTTGTCTACAAAAATAATTCTAACAAGTTCTTGTGTTACATAGCTACAAAATATTGAACAAATATACTGTTGGAGGAAATTACCCACCTCATAGTGTGTTTTACTTTTCCTTGAAGAAGGATATGTACTAAAAAAATAAAAGAAAAATCCTTTGTAATGTGTATTTCAGGAGCTCGGTCATGCTTCCTAATGAGAAAATGACATTCCCAAGGGGCCTTTGACTATGGTTTATGAAACTTCAAAACATCTTAAAACTTCAATTACTTGAGGTTAAATATTTTTCATCTAATTTCTTAAGAATATGTTTGTACTAAATTTATTTGTTATTAAAAGAATACAGTATAAATCTTGCTCAATAACAATTTTATATTTCAAATTTCTCTTTTTGGAGGATTAATTGGAAGGGGTAGGCTTGTGCAAACTGTATTCTTTAAAGAGCATAATGTCTTCACTCAATATTGGCATCCAAATTGGGGCTGAAAAGCAATGAGAAAATCAAGATATTCCATTCCTGAGAGGAATGAATATATTGTTGTTATAGAAGCATAGAATGTCCTGAGTTGGATGGGACCCACGAGGATCATCGAGTCCAACTGCTGTTCATGCATATGACAACTCCACAATTCACACCATGAGTCTGAGAGTGTTGTCTTGTCTCTTTTTGAGTACTGCCAAGCTTGGGGCTGTGACACCTCCCTGGGGAGGCTGTTCCAGTGCTCCACCACCCTCTGAGTGAAGGATCTTTTCCTAATATCTAAGCTAAGCCTCCCCTGGCACATCTTCCTGCCATTCCCTTAGGCTCTGTTGTTGGTTGCTAAAGAGAAGAGATCAACGCCTGCCCCTCCTTATTCCCTTGTGAGGAAGTTGTAGACCACAATGAGGTCTCCCACAAGACTCCTCCAGACTGAAAAATCAAGTGACTTTACCTGTTCCTCATAAGGCTTCTTCCTTTCACCAACTTTGTAGCCCTTTTCTGGATACTCTCTAGTAGCTTAATATCTTTTTTATACTGTTCTGCCTAGAAGTGCACAGAGTGCTCCAGGTGACCTCATTTAACGGTAGTTAAATTCTTCTATTCTCTGGCATGAACTTTTCAAATTTTTGTAACAAATAGGCTTAAGGGTTTTTTAGTTAGATGCTTTTGTTGGTTGGTTGGTTGGTTTCGTGTTTTTGTTTGTTTGGGGTTTGGGGGGATTTTTTTTTTTTTTTTTTTTTTTTTTTTTTTTTTTTTTTTTTTTTTTTTTTTTTTTTTTTTTTTTTTTTTTTGTGTTTTGTTTTTTTTTTTTTTTTTTTTTTTTTTTTTTTTGTGGTGGTAGTTTGTTTTTGTTTGGAATATTTATTTGCATCAGTCTTCATCTGAAGCCTGGCCCTCATCCTGTATGGACATGTCCATGTGCTGTCCTTGTTATACTCTCGTATTTGCGGTAACTTTAAAAGTATTACTCCCAGTATATGAAGCCTTCTGCAGTACTGTGCTCTGTGGGACATGTGGTGATGCAGATGGGCTAGAACTGCTCCATAGGCAAATAGAGGCATAGCTGGGGGAGACACAAGCCAGCAACTTAAAATCCCAGTTGCAAAGCCACATAGGAACTGTCAGAACTGAAGTTAATATAAAGCAGCATTGTGTTTATCTAAGTCTGTGAACTGCTAAATGAAGACTATATCAATCATCAGTTACAAGATCTTTAGTGCAGAAATTATGAGTTGCCTCTTTTGCATCCTTAAGGGTCATGGATGCCTTTCTAGTCAGCTAGCAGAACAGCATGCTTTGTAGCTAAATTGTGGTAATACTTTTTGTCTGCTAGCACAAACTAAAATAACAGAAAAAAAATGTGAAGTATTTGCAAGGATACTTCTTGTAATTTTGCAATAAACCATTAAGTTCACTCTCTTCCTAGTATGTCTTGCCTCAAGTGGACCATCTGTCAGTAGAAATGAGTGCTTTGAGGATATAACAATGTTCAAAAGGGGAGGTCAAACCCTCCTACTCTCAGGGGTTAAAATGACACTGCAAAGTTTTTAGGACTTCTTTACCAGTAATTCTGGATCTAATAAGGTCTGATCCCAGCAACACTTACAGAAATCGGTCTTCTAATAATCATATAAGAAAGTACTGGAATTAGGGCCAGAACTTACTTCTACAGAAATACAAAGAACAGCATTCTTTTGGAAAAAAAAAAAGCAAACTTATTTCGCACAAAGACTTAGAAAACCTTAAAAAGCTGAGTACTGAGCAACTTTGTACTTCATGGCCATGGGATGAGGCATGCATCTTCTAGTGTGATCTGAAAAAAAACCATAATTTAGGAAAAAAAATGCTCTGGAAACACTGGAATAACTGAAGTCACATTTATGACAGAATATTGCATTTTGTACATCAGAGTCTTCCTTCTCTAAATCCATAGAATATTTCAGTCAGGAAGAGACCTCAGTAGCCCATCCTAGGTCTCTCTCACTGTGCTAGAATACACTAAATTTCTTCCTACATGCTCTAAACAGAAAAATGATTTCTTGCCCTCAAAACCTCTGTTTTCCTCAGTTTTGTAATCATACTAAAATCTTTCATTCATCCCTTCCAACATTGCATTACTAATGAGACCGACCTTCATCCCATGGCTTTGTTTTCTTTTCTCCATGTGACTTTGCAATATTGCCATTATTTCTCCTGCCTCTGTTTTGCCTGCTGCCTGCTATATGCTGCATATGCTGGACACAATTATGTGCAGATGATCAGACTTGCAGGTTGTGAGGCAATTCAAGCAGCCTGGATCAGGGCTCTTTGTTTCCTTCACTGGCTTTTTTAAATACCTGTCTGCCAGTTGTAAACTCTGTGATCTGCACTCTTTTGATGAATTCAGTCGAAATTGTCTGGAGGTTTAAAACTTATTTAGGCTATGAGAGGCTGAGGTATTGACAGTCAAATCTCTAATACTTGTCTCATTAGGAAATCAAGCTGAAGACAATTGTATTTGTTTGATTATTGCATGTACATAGATAAGTAAATCTAGTAGTCTTTTGTTTGCTTTGTAAGTCTTTGCGGTATTTTGTATTTTCCTCTGGTTTATGGTTTTCTCTCTATAATTGGTATATGAATACGTATATACATATATAAATATTGCTTATGGTTGCTTGGCTACTGATGTCTAATAGAGCTGTAGTAGCTCAGTTCTGATTAAATAATTTGTGGAACAAATTATTATTCTTGTATAATTCTGAGCACAGGGAATTCAAAGGAAGGTCACTGTAGCCAAGAAACTTGAGTGAACCTAAAGCCAGATTCAGAGATGATTAGCAACTTTAAATCACCTCTGGGCTCAGTACTTGAAGTAATCATGTTAGAGATTTTTGTCCCTAGGATTTTCCGTTATGCTGGCGAGTTAGAGAAAAGGAGTGATGCAATATATCATTTATAGAATCATATTTTATAAGCTGACTCAGTCTCTACTTGTTGATAAAATCTTTTGCCTTTTGTTTAATGTTCATATTATAGCAAAGTTTCTGTGCATGTGCATTTACAGGCTTTCAAAAATTATTACTATTTTTATTTTTTAATTAGAGATTTGTCTTCTTACTGAAATATACTTAACCAGGATTTCTGCTTGTATTACAACAAACCAATCTTGTTGCAAGCCAGCTATGAACATCAGAGTCTGAATCCACATAGTGTAGATGTGTAATTTTTTATATTCCTGAAGGCAGTGCATTCGATTTTTTTAAAAAAAAGAAATTAAAATGTTTGAATGTGGATGCTTAAGAATAAAGTAATTACACTTATGTAACAAGATCTCGATTATTCTTGGTAGTAATGTAAATGGAAACAGGGAGATAAATCGATTTTGTGAATAACTGATGGGATACCTTCTTCATGCTGTGACTTCCAATCTGTAGATAACTAAAGCTGTGTCACGTTTTTGCGAAACTTTTTTTTTTTCAGTACACAGACTCTCAAATATAGAAGAGATCTGTGCTTTCTAAGCAATATGGACATAGAACAAAACTATCATGGATGTTAAAGGAATAACATTTTGAAGGTGTTGCAGGGCAGACTAGTTTAGGAAACTGATGGTTACCTTAGCCCTTTCCAAATACAAATACAATAACCTCAAGGACAGAAGAATATCGGGAAAGGAGCTGTTTGGTTGACAAGAAAAGGGAAGGGAAGGGAAGGCAAGGCAAGGCAAGGAAAGAAGAAAAGAGAGAAAAGAAAAAGAAAAGAAGACTTTTAATGGTCTGTCTTCTACTGTCAGAGTGGTGAAGTAGCTTTGGAGAAAGCTGACAGGCTAATATGTCTGTGTGGGGCAGGGGTAAAAAGTGCTCTCATTATCCCGGCTCTGAAGCCCAAGGCTATTCTTATGCCCAGGTTAGCACTACAACAAATTGCCTAATCCAAGGACATGCTACATGGCTGTCTGATTTTAATTTTGTTAGTATAATAATGAATGTAAAGTCAGCCTTTCTGTTCTGCTTAGTCTCTACCTGCCAGATTGCAGATCAGTGATCAGGAAATGTTTGCCTAAACCGGCAGGAGAGAGCACGTCTCATGGCAATGGCCTGTGGGGAGAGTAACAGCATGGAGATCTCTCCTGTTATTCATGTTGTCTGTTTGGGGTGTTGCAGAATGGAAAACAATACAAGGGCAAACAGTAGTCAGAACTTATAGGAATTGTTTTGTGTTAAAACTGCTGTAATCACATTGAAATAAATATTTTAATTTCCTGTTTCCTCCCTTCCTTTCTCCCCTATCCCAGTCCTTCTGAATTTGTGGTACAATAAGAATTCAGACTTCTGTGTGCTTTCCAGCTTCAAAAAGGTGGTCAAACTCCTTCCTCACCAAACCAGAATCTCTTGTGTCATATTACCGATGGATTAACTGTCATAGGAATTAAAAAGGATGCTACGTCTTGTTATTTCTTGTATCTGTAATATGCACTTTCCAGTAATAAACTTCTAACGTATTTGGAATTATCTGCCAAAACAGCATTCAGAAATATGTGGAAACTTGCCTTTTTAAGAACTTTGTATGAAGGAACCAAGAATGTATGAACATGATTTCCTCGCTGCTTTCATCTATGTGATTATCAAAAATTATTTTTCAACTCTGTGTCCAGACAAAGCATTTGACAAAGAAGTATTTTCCCAATATACTAGCAGCTTCCCTGATATCACTCTTCATTTGTAGAGCTGTCCAAAGGTCAATATCACTAATCTCTTCTTTTTCATACAGGAATATAGTTAAACTATTAATAGTTACTGTTGTAATATGAGCTGTCTGGATGAAGACCTATTCCTGGCTTAAGCAGAATTTCTTAGGTATAAACTGCACTTCCACTGATCAGTTTGGAGAACAGTTAATCATGTTTGCTTCAAGCTATTTGGGAGCAGGATAAGTAGCAAGATTTTAGCAGAAATTCCCTTTTGTAAATTGACTTCAGTATTTGCTTTCTCCTGCACTTATGCTGCAACTTGAGTTCCATTACTGCTGGGCTGAACTCCATATCAATCTGGAGAGTATCCAACTTTCAAACTCATAGATTATCCTGACTGATTATCTTAAATGTAATAAAGGCCAATCATTTGAATTGGATAATGGCTCATTTTGGTTTCTTAGTATATAAATCTCTTGAAAAGCTTTCTATGAGACGATCTACATTCCCTTATTGCATAAAAATAACTTATAGATACACAATGTGGAAATCACTCTTTTTTTCAGTGTTAGAAAACTTAAGTTACATTAACAATATTAAAAATGCTAATTTTGAAATGTTTACATATTCTTTTGACTTGAAAAATTATTGCAGTTAACATTAGATCAGTTGAATTCTAGTTTAAAAATGTTCTACAGAAATAAAGAAAACTAGAAGTTTTCTATGAAATCTGGATTTTAGTGTAGAGTTGAATAAAACGTATTCATTTTCTTGTATGAATTCAATTGTTTGCCTAGTAAAAGTATTTTGAAATTGTAAATATACAAAATCCAACATTGACAGTTTATTTTGGCTAGTTTTCTTTTGAGTGGGGAAGGAGATTAAACACATGTGGAATTATGTGAAATTTCAATCTGAATAGCAATATGTTAGTTAGATATTGTTCATAAAAAATCTGTTACTAATAAATACTTTTTTAGCACAGAAATTTATCTGCAAGGAAATGAAGGTTAATGCTTTTGATCTCAGTCAATATATTACTCAGACTTCAGAAAAATCCACATATATAACTTGACTGTTTTACTTAACCCCAAATTATTAATATCTCAAGGGTGGATGTAAAGAGGATGGGACCAGACTCCTTTCAGTGGTGCCCAACGATAGGTTGAGGGGCAATGGGCACAGACTGAAGCATAGGAGGTTCCATCTGAATATGAGGAGAAACTTCTTTACTTCGAGGGTGCCAGAACACTGGAAGAGGCTGCCCAGAGACGTTGTGGAGTCTCCTTCTCTGGAGACATTCGAAACTCACGTGGACTCATTCGTGTGCGGTCTACTCTAGGTAGACCTACTCTAGGTGAACCTGCTATAGTAGGTGGGATGGACTAGATGACCTCCAGAGGTCCCTTCCAACCCTAACCATTCTGTGATTCTGTGGAGATTTTATTTGGGGCTTCCACATGAAAGGGATGGAGCAAAGCCATTCATGCTCTGTGCTGAACAGCCATGTGGGCTAGCGTATAGCCTGTTTTTCTGACTGAGCACTCAGGTACTGCTGTTATGTTGGTAAATTATATTATAGATCTCTTCTCTTGAACACATGCTCAGTCAGTCCCATGGTTGGACCTACACACAGGAAATTCAGCTAGTAAATTGGGGGGAGAAATCTTCTGCGTATTAATGTTCCTGGTTTTGCCTTCCCTTAAAGGATTATGACTTTTAACAAACCCTGGTTTGTTCCCTCACTACAGATATACAGCTTCCATGGGAGATGCATACACAATTATCATGTTCTTTTTAGCAATAAAATCAGGACAAATAATTTTTGTCTAAAATATTTTGGAGTAAAACAATTTCTGTGCTTGCTTTTTTTTTTTTTTTTTTTTTTCCGTGTGGAAAGCTAGACCAGTAAACTAGTTGTGCTAGCTTTTGGTTTTTATCATTGTAAATCTCATTGAAACTACTTCATTTGTTATACTACTAATCTAAGTAATGCAGTAATACTTTACCTTTGCCATTCTTGTAGCAAAGATAATATACAGAATTAGCCCATGCAGTTTGTCTACCTGTCTCTTCTCAGATATGTTTAGAATTTGAGGGTTAGTTTTTTTCTCACTTAATAGCTTGTAGTGCTACACATTAATTACCTTCTGTGTGAAGAAATTTATCCTGATCTCCCCTGTTGAACAGTCTTTTCTTATCTTTGGTTCATGCCCTTTGTTTATCAACCCATTACTCTGTCAAATAATTACAAAGCATCTGTCTTCTATATGCCCTTCAAAATTGTGTCTCTTAATCATTGTGTTCTGCTAATCACTTCTACCCTAATTAATATATACCTTGCCTAATCTCCTTTCAGAACTCTTGCCCCATGTTACTATCTCAATTGCTCACTGTCTCCATGTTTGCTCTTACTATCTGGTTTATCAGAATGTGTCAGGTATTTTGACTAATCACCTGCAGCAAGGTCCACTTAGCCTTCATTAAAAACTCAAGCTCTGGGACTGAATATCACAAATTTGTGGCCAAAACCTAAGTCTTGTCATGAGTTCAATGTAGACAGCAGTTGACATTCTAATGTTAACGATCTATTTCTCATCCTATCTCTATGTTCACATTAAATTGCTGTCAGTACTTCCTAATAAACTTTTAAATGCAGAAGGCATCAAATGTATGGACAAATGCTTCCAGAATATTCTAGAGTAGCAAACCCTAATGAAAAACTAGGTTCCATCACTTCTTTGGAGACTGTGAATTCAATTAATATGGAATTATTACTTAGAAGTGGATTTTTCTTACTACTGATATTGGGCAAAATAGTCAGATATGGTCATATGCAGGGAAATTATGTGAAAGAAGCGTACTATCTCCAACGACAGGAAGTGAGTGTGGTCTGTTTGCAGTTCAGCCCAGAAGGAAACTAAGAAGGTGTTAGTAACACAAGCAAACAACTCCGGTATGATATGGGGATCATGTATATTTATTTCATTTTATGTATATTGTATTGATTTTCTTCTCAGAAACCCGTGAGCAAGAACATTGCTGCACAGTATTTTCACATTTTCATGGTTGATATATTATTGTTTTGTCACTTTCCAGTGTCATGTAATGCATCTTGTTCCCCAGGGAGGTAGTCATGGCCCCAAGCCTGACAGTGTTCAAGAAAGGACTGGACAACACCCTCAGACACGTGATGTGAACTGTGGGGTTGTCATATGCAGGGAAAGGAGTCGGACTCGATGATCCTTGTGGGTCCCTTCCAACTCAGGATATTCTATGATTCTGTGATCTATTTTAGCCCCCCAGCCTTATCAGTGGTGGTTCCTGCTGTCCTTGAAAGACAGGGACAAAAATGGGACCAAATCCAATTGAAAAAAGCCAAAAGCATATTTATTACTGTACAGACAATTAACTCTACCTATCTGAATTATGTTCCTCAACTTCAGCGTGTTCTCAAGGTTAAGAGCTTCCTTAAATTTTACCAGTAAAAGCTAGTGGCCTTTGTTAGAATATTCTTTGTTTTCTTGTTATAAACAGTAAGTCTCAGTGAAAAGCAAATGCAGAGTACATATCTTTTTACATTTAGTTTCATGACTTTTCATACTTATTTTCCCAAGCATTAATAAATTATACTTTGTTATGTATTCTAAAAGGTACAGGGATATCTAACGGCATTTATTCTACTTCATTCATTTCAATATGCCGTATGTGCATGAATAGTCATTATAACATTATAAACTACTTTTATAACGTTACACTTCTTAAGTAACCTAATCTATCCGTGCATAATATCCTCATATAAGTGAAAAAGTTTTTACTCAAAGTTTGTTCATAATTGGGATAGTTTATACATTACACATTAGCAATGCATATTAACATTTCCAGAAGTATTCTAAGACTAAGCCCTAGAAATCCTCCCTCCCCAAACTTCCGTACTTTTATTTCTTGTAATATTTTAATATTGTGAATGTCGATAATCCAATAGCATGGTTATGAAAGCAGGATGCAGGATATAAATATATATATGCATACTTTCATATTTCTAACTATCATGGGTGATCTAATAGGAATGGCAAAACCACATATAATAAAATGCTAGAACAAGTTTTAAAATTGAATTCAGTTATTTATATGGACCTTGACTCTATCATTACAGTACTGATGTGCTATTGCAGAAATTAAGACACACAGTGTCAGATTGGTATCTTCTGTTTAATAGATCTATTTAAAATCAGTGTGCTGTCAGATAAAGTGTTCTTGGCTATTGGGGGCAGGGGAAGTGGTTTTTTTACCTCATTTCTTTTAGAATATAGTATATGAATGTATCTACGCCTAATGAAATTAATAGAGATAGGTCTAATCAAGGTGTATTTGTCAAGTTAATACATAACTGCTCATGGTTGCTTCTAACAGTTTGTCAATGAATGAGATGTTAGAGGAGAATGTATTGGAGAACTGCAATTTTTCAGTGTGGTTTTCAATTAAAATCTTCCCTTCATTCCAAGATATGAGAAGTTATTCATTAATGTATTCCTAGATTCATGACTTACTGTTCAGATACTATTATCAGATCTTACAGGAGTTGATGTACTAAGGGAGAATATTATATGCCAACCATGTGAAATAGGTTGCAATGTTCTATTCCTTTTTTCCTTTTTTCTATTTTTACTTTTTTTGGAAGGATATGGAAAATGAATACTATCAGGTCAGAAGTATTTTTCTTGAGACCTGACACTTCATAAGTTTATAACTGAAAACATTACTGGATGTTTTCTGAATTAAGTAGCAACATTTTGGCATCAAAAGAGAATCATTTATTATTTGGAAACACATGGAGTTCTGAGAGCCAAGCCAACTCCTTCAAAATCGTTCATTTCCTCAAAAGCAAAGAATACTATTTCAATAACCGATGTAAACAGAAAAAGGCAATACAGATCAAACTTAAGTTTGTGCAAGGGTGGAGGAAAAGGCAGAAAACATACTTAAACTCACAAAAATTGAATGTATGCTCTGACACTTTAATTGGAAGGAAAATTTTGGAAACGAGCAGATGGTGTCATTAACTAAATCAGTTATGGAGCCATACTCATGTAATAAGTGTAGTGTTGCAATGATTCATCTCACTAGTACCTACGTCCCATGCTTTTGATGGTGCATGTTAATGACTTGGCAAAAACACATGCAATTTTTTTTTTTTTTTTTTTTCCAGAATGCTAAGTCAAGAAAGAATAAAATTTGATTAAGATATGCAGGACTGAAACATAAGCTTTTTTTAATTACAGGCTTTTCAGAACATGAGATGTAAACACACATAACCTATAAAGCAGCCAACACTCTTCCGTGATTCAAAGCCAGCGAACAGATGTTAACAGTTTGAATGTATGTACTTAAGCCAATACTCAGCTTCCACTAATACGTGAAAAATATTTAGTAAGATTTCACTCATTCCTGTACTTAATAAAACTTCATCCCACTGAACACAATATGTCATACTTTCAGATGAACAAAGAGGGGAAGAAAGAATGATGGAAGAATATGATCTATATTATTGAGTTTATCAAGAATAGCCCACTTACAGAAGGCAGTGCAGTTCAGCAGAGAGAAAGGTCATGTTTGGCAAAACAGGAAGCATTAAAAAGGAAAACTACGTATGCTCCTAAATGGAAGAAAAATTGATACAGTGAGAAGTGTGAAAGTGTTTCATTACCTTTTTAAAATTTTTTTAATAAATAAGCAGGCAGAAGGAAAACTTTACACGAAGTTATAGTATATTCTAGACACTGAGACTTCCACTGTAACTTTTTTTCAGGCATTAGGTAAACATAGGCATCAACCAGAACTTCACAATGAAGATTAAGAGGAAATTACTATTTACTGTAAACACCAAATTATTGTATTTAGTTTTCAGTAACTACTTGTTATCTGTAGATGTGTCTGCTTAATACTGAAATACTGTAAAGAATAGCATGTGCTGCAGTTTATTACTTCTTTGTGTGGTCCTTCAAAGATCAGCATTTTTCATCATTTAGAAGGCAAAACAAAATTCAGGACTGTAAGCTGTAAATGTTTGCTCATTCTATATCTATTGTCAACAAAATGCTTTAAATGGAGAGTGGAAATACGAGTTAATAAAAAGAATGACAATAATGGCAATAACAAAATAACCATATAACAATTAATAAAATATAAACATGCCAGCTATGAAACAGAAGGGTTGCTAACTGAAAATGACGGAGAATCTATACAATAAAAAAAGATTGGTGATTACTACACTACACTATAGAAGTGCAACTTCAAATTTTGCTTGATAGTTAGCATTAGGGCAATGACAGAGAACAACTTATTGTATCCTATGACATTGGTACAAATCCCTCCCTTCTATTTCTTATTGTCTCTTACTGAACACTCTTAGGTACAGATACCTTGTTCTTTTGTTAGTCTAATTGCCTGCTGCTTGTTATTCAGCATACAACCAGGACAACAGCATTATCTGAGAGATAGAAAAAAGTTATTTTCCATATACTTTTGGCAACAGCAATGACATTTAATCATATCTTGTGTGTCATACACCACCATTAATGTGTGGGTTTTCTGTTATTCATTTAATAGAATGGTGTGGAAGATAAGGAGATGTCTCCCAAGGCAAGAAACAAGGGCAGTATTTCTTCCAGTCCTATAGAACTTCATACTGCCACCTGCCTTCTTGCATGTTCTGATGTTATAAAGCACATTTTGCTATGTTGCAATAATTACTCAGGAGGCTATTCGTTGCATTGTTTGACATTGCTGACTGAGCTGGAGATGATCAGATTTGGATATATAGAGGTGTGCAAAGTGGAAGATGTGAAATATATGCATATATTATTGCAGTTATATTCCCAGTATTATCACATCCAAGACTAAAGTTTTTACCCCTGCTTTGTCATCTATCTTGATGCCAGAAATGGGAAAAGCAGATCTGAAGGTCAAATAGCTCTGAAAGTCACTGTCTCTGTAATCCTAAAGTATGAAGCTTGCAATATCAGACACATAATTCACTTGAAGTGCTGGAGTGGTAATAAGAAACTTAGTTTAATGTCTAAATAAATAACTCTTCGTTATGGCTGGCTTACAAATTAACTGTCAGTGTTTAACTTCAGTTTTTAACACCTCAGTTTAAGATTTGCATTTTCTAAACTTTTCTTAAAAAGAACTGTAAATTGGAAGACTTTTCCTGATAAATGTATCCCATTATCCCTAAGTGTACATGGAGCTTTGACCTGAGATGCATTTACACATCTACCTTTACTCTATATAAGCAAAATGTATAACAGAGGAGGTGATATAGGCAAAATAACTAGATTCTTTGCACAATAATAACAAAGAGCAAGAAAGTTCCAAGCTTAGGTTCCTCATATTTTCTTAATTTTTTTTTGGCCTGGTGTACACTTTTAGTAGACCTACAGGTATTCAGAGACCTTCACAAATAATTTATTCATAAAAAAGACTGTTTATAAAACCCAGCACTTCCATAAGAAAAAAGAGTGACACAAGAGTTAAACTTTTATGAGATGAAGCCAGCAGAATTTTCAGCTTGATCACATGAACTAATGCGGATAAACTGAACCAGTGCTTGGAAAGAGGAGCAAGTAAGAGACAGCACTTCAGTTGCTCAATATTCCTCAGAAATTCTGTAGACTCTGAAGGTAGCTTTTAAAGTATCTGGGATTTTATATGCCTAAACTTTACTTTTGTGAATAGATCTTTAATTTGATTTGTAGTTTGGATAGAGCTTTTAAACACGTGAAAATTCCACAGAGACCTTCATAAATGTGCATTACAGTGGAGCTTATAACTTGAAGTTACAACAATAAATAGTAAAATGGGATTTTTTTTGTAGATTTGTGTGAAAACTTTGCACAGTAATTGAACCTACAGCATATTAATGATAGTATTTACCTTAGAGTAACTGCAAAGAATTAGTTTTTATTGTGGTACCATATTACTTTATCAGTCAAAAGACTCCAGTAGTTTTACCCCCTTTTCAGACAGCACTGTATTGTACATAAAATATTCATGGTACGCGTATTCCTTGAAAAGCAAAACAGAAACAAACATATTTGTCTCTCTGTGCATTTGCAATGGTTAAATTGTAGAAAAGTAATTCACCCCTCCGAAAATATTAGCAAGTAATGTCAGAAAAAGAAATGTCAGCTGCACCATATGCTATATAAAGGTCATTTGTAAAACAGATAATTTTTTTCTTCCTCAGACTGTAGTTTAAATTGCTTACCTGACTTTTGAGGAAATTGAAAATATCCATAATGTGATAAATTATCTTGAAAAAACATCAGATGTTATTTTTCTCTTTTTTTGTTGAAAAGTACTACTCTATCAGTGGTAAAGGACTTGTATTATTTTGAGGCTGTGTATGTGCAGAAAACATAGAAATAATACATAAAGAATGAATGTTTCACTTAAAAGCCCACCTTAATTGTGGAAATATCATATTTTTACTAAACTTTCAAGCTATCTCAAGCCCCCTTCAAAGCTTTCCTTCTTGTAAATCCTTATCATTGCAGAAAACCCCACATGTTCTTTTTTAGTCTTATTTCACATTTCAGGCAACAGAAGGATAATGTATTTGTCTAAAAACATCTGTTTTGCCATGTTGTTGTTATATTTAGACAATCTGTTCCAGAACACTTAGATTAGTTTCAAATTTTATTATCTGGCTTATATCAGAACAGGTATTAACTGTGTTGCAGGAATTTGGTTGAGTGGATGGTCTGATATGCTATGACATATGCTGTATTTTTGCTATTCAAAACATATTATCGACAACATGATACACTACAGTAATAAATAAGCCCACTCTAGTGTAATAGTGTAGAGCTTTCAAATATAATACTTTTCATAATACTTGGGTTTATATTATATCATCTTGAAGACTCTTATTTTTAGATAATAGAACTTTCCCAGTGGAGGTCTTCTCTGTCCCAAGGGTCATGGAGACTTCCCTCCTTGGTCTCTGTGCACAAAAGCAACAAGGCACTAGTTATTCATTCATCTTTGGAGTGATTGGGATGGTCTTCAGAGTTAGTTGTGGGGTGAAAAGGGTTTCAGGTTAATGATGGAACCTTCCACAAGTAATGATATTCAGAAGACAAAAGAGAAGGTAATGATATTTGAAAGTATGGTAGTTCAAGCTGGACTCCTTGATTATACCTCATATTTTACAAAGTTTCCACGTCTTACCTGTGGAGAAGGCTGGTAAATTTGAACACAGAGCCTAGCAAGAGCAATGGAAGCTGAAAATTCCATGGAAACATTTGAATTGGAGTACTCCAAATTTCAGCAGAAAATTTGTGAATATTTGTGTCTTCACAAGTCAAACAATAATGTTTTCTGTGGAAATTATAAACTCTGCAAAATACTTTACTTTCAAAAATGCTGTTTTCAACAGAACTCATTATTTTTAATGGGAAAAAGCGTATCTTTGTATACCAACCTTTATTTTTTCTACAGAAAGCACAGCTAGTTTGTACACAAAGCCAAGACTAAGTATACTTGCATATTGCGCTGTGTAATGTTCTGATACCCTAAGCAAACTGTGATCTTGGAAACAATCTGTTGCAGTTTATAGCTCTGTGTGGGCAAATTTGTCTTGTTTCTCTTTGTCAAAATTGCCTTGGAAACTCATACACTGCATGGCAGCTTGTGGAATGACCTTCTCCTACCATATCATTTTATTAGGGGAAGATAAAAGGAGTGAGCAGTTTGTGATTCTGCCTGGCTGCTGCTAAGTAACACTATTCTGGTGGCAAGGAGGAAAAAAAAA
>VWYH01003345.1:31280-102759 GCA_013399365.1 Pampusana beccarii
CCCCTCACAGCTTCTTGTGCACCCCCAGCCTGCTTGCTTGTGGGGCCGTATGAGGAGTAGAAAAGGCCTAGATGCTGTGCAAGCACCCTTGTTCAGCAATGACTAAAATGTTACTATGCTTTTAACACTGTTTCCAGCATAAGTCCAAAACACAGCCCCATACTAGCTGCTATAAAGAAAATTAACTCTATCCCAGTCAGAATCAATATAGAGTTTTATTAGATTTGAATAAGATTATCATTGTGAACAGTAGTGGATTCTGTTAAGTAGCCAAAGACCTTTAGTCTGCCAATATAAGGAATTTACAGAGACATATTAACTCATCAATATTTTAAATTATATGCTTAATAATAAGACTGTTGTACATCACAATAAATTTTGAGGGTTGACAATAGTCCATGTTTTCACAAGTCGTGTGTGTCCATGCACGTGTGTTTTCTAACTCCCATAGGAAACTTTTAAATTTTAAGTTGCTAGGATGTCTTATGGTCAGGATATCCTGTGGAATTTTCTTGACATATTGGTCACCTTTAGAGTCACAAATTCTTATCAAATACATCACACTGTTTCTGTGTAAGTAGGTTATACTTCAGTAGTCATTTTATCAGACCTATTGTAGCCTATACTGTGCAGCTGTTCCAGACTGAGATATATGAAAGGCCTTTAGTGAGCTAGTTGGAGACCGAAGCCTCAAGACAATGTTTCTTCATTATAGTCCTTAAACACTCTAATATTTACCTAAAACTTGCAAGACAAATCCACCTTCCCCCCCCCCCCACCCCGCAAAAAAGCTCTTTGGAGGAGGGGTTGTAATCTTTGTTTGTAAAATGCCTAACACAATGAAGGTGTTGAGGTGTTGACTCTGACTTGAAATGTTTGAAAGCAACTGTGACACTGAGATACAATTTCAATATTTAATTTTCCTTGCCCTTGTTGACGTTACCTTTTTCTGTGGCATAGCTTCTTATTAAGGACAGAAAATAAAGCTTTCAAAAGATGAAGTGGCAGAACTCAAAGATCGTTATGTCTTTATCCAGGCCAAAATTGGTGGAGTCAACAGGGCTATACAAGGTTACAGCTGTTAAGGTTCTATGATAAACAGTTAACAGGAACTTCTAGAGACAAATCAACATCTCCATCAAAACAGAGTTCACTTGTCCCTGTGAGTAAGGTGTGCAGGAAATGAAGGCACATCTCTCCAGCTGTGCCTGTAAGCTGTCTTTCAAGGAAAATAAAAGTGCTTCAGTACCTCAGAGAACTGCTAAAAAGTAAAGAAGTCATACAAAAAGTAGGGAGGAATTTCAGGTCGACAACAAAAAGTAGATTCTTAACCACATGATGTTTTAAGAAGTAAAATTTTGAATTATTTTAGGGATTTTTTTTAGGCAAAAACCATTCTAATTACAAAAGTTGAAAATGACATCTAACTCTAGTTATTGCTCAGTTGGTCTGATACAGGTTGCCAGTGAATGACTGCATATTTTACGAAAGATTTTAACTGAACACAGAAATGCTGGATAGATTACTTATAAATAATAAAAAGAACAACAATAGTTAAAGTTCAACTAAAACCTTCGGTGGGTTCTAAACAGAAGATTAAAAACCATATATTTGGCCTAAAATAAACTCCAGGTCATTATTATTCCGTTATCTATCACTTATATGCCATTAATTCCTCCTTATCCTAATGCTGGCTGCTGTTTGTCCGTAAAGAGAGGATGGAGTAAAACATCAAAATCTCCTGAGAAAACAATAAAGCTGGAGCCTCTCCTGTAAATTCATTGAAAAGCCAACAAAATAATTTGTAAATTTTAAAGGTTCAATGAAGGAAAAAAAGACACGCTGAAGTTCAGACTGGTATATTAAAAGTACTTCTGTTTATATATTGTGATGTCTGCTTTTGAGCAAGGTTTTTTTTTTTTCAAATTGCAATAAAGAACAGATCAAATGGAATGGGCCAGTGACTCTCGATCTGTCACAAGCTACTGGATTTTTTATACAATAGTTATTAAAATATGCTCTTCAAATTCTTTTAATTGAATCTGCAGTTATGTTTAATGTTAGTTAAAGGGCTCACAAAACTGTGCTTCTTTTCCATTCTCCAAGATTTTATCAAAAATGTTTGAACAGTAATTGGACACTTTAAACTAGAGGCTTGTCCTTGTGGCTGCAGAAGTCTTGATGTCCCCTTGTTGAGAAACATGAACCTTTCTTGATCAAAGAGCTGGTACACCAGACTGCTATGGTTAATGATGGGTAAACCTCAAAAGTTCATAGTAAGAGTTCAGATAATCATCCATAACCTGATGTGCTCACTTAAACTAGTCAGACAGAGAATTGCCCCTATGATTCACAAAGCTTCCTTTCGGATATTCACTGATTTTCCCTGTCTCACTCTGGTTACACAACTCTTCTCATGAGCAGGGAAAGACATTTTTGGTCCTCTTCTTTCAGAAGATACAGAATATGTGAACTGCAGAAGAAATAAATGCTGAAGAAAAACTGTGATACACTAAGTCAGTAAAGGATTTTAATAGGGCGATAGGACTGATAAAATTTGAATACTCTGGAGAAACAGCAGACAGGTTTATAGATGAATGGTGAAAAGAACAGAAAGCCAAGATCTGTTACTTAACAGGCAAGGATGAGTTGAAAGAGGATCTCATCAGTTTTTCAATGACTGATTTAATATATTACATGTACCAACAGTGTGGCATATGCCTGCTTTTAACACTACAGAACAAAGGGCAATACATCAGACAACGTAGTACTACCTCTTTTGTCGTTTAATTCCTTGTATTTCTTAAAATATTATTTACATTTGCTACGGTCAGGCCAAAAGTAATATTTCTTACTTTTGTTTTGAATAGTGGCAAATGGACCAAGGCAAGTTTTCATTTTGTCTTTTAATTTTGCTTTTTTCTTTCTATTGTGTGGTAAAATAAGTTGTTCCCAGAGCCCAAATGACACCCATCATGTGAGTTTACATATAAAAAGACAGTAGAACTGGAAGTGACAAGGACACTTGGTTATAAAAAGCTTTTGTTTCATAAGAAAAGCCCTTGATTGGGTTAAGTCTGGTCTATTTTGCACTAATTCAGTATTGTCTATTATCAAAACCTCAGAATGTGCTGGTGTTTGGCGACAGAACAGTGGAAATAAAATTCCAGGTGCACTCTGGGATTAATGTTAATTTTTCAAAGCCTTTAATTTCCTCTCTTTTATGCTTTTTCTTCACAGTGAATCTTGCTTCCTTTCAGGACACATGGTAATGGAAATGACTTATTTATTTTCATCTAATGATTGTGATTGCCACTGGTAGGATTACCTTTGAAAACATCATTCTTTTGTCCTGGTGCTTTCATCTTTTTGGAGGCATTAATTTTAAATGCAGGAAGGAAAGCAATATCTCAAGTCAGATCTACTCTTTCACACTATTCAGCTAGCACAGCTATTTTGGACAAAATCTGCTAAATAAATTTGCAATGCCTCCTCAAAAGTAGTTTATCATAAATACAGAGTTATAACAGTAAGCAGCAGCATAATCAAACTCTTCTTTTTATTTTTCAAAACTGGGTAAAGGCATTGTATATTATTTCTGTGCTCAGGACTATGATCTTGATAAAACCAAAGGCTGGAGAATTCTGCAGAAATAACTTACCTGGAAAAAATATTTAGAGTGAATTTTAAGTTCAATGCATTAAAAGCATTTGATCACATACCTAAGGAACATATTGCTGGCATATAGAATATCTATGCCTACACAACTGGTCAATAAATAAAATTAAAAGCTCCCTGATTGTCATAGTGATTTAGCTTTGCTGTGGTATGACTGTTAGCGTTATAATATGATTGAAGGAACATGTTTTAGACTTAGTTGTCTATTAGCAGCCTGGTCCTGTGTAAACTTGTGACAGCTAAATGTAACTGAATTAGTTTTTTTCTCTTTTTCATATTTTTTCCCTATCTGTAGTTAATTTATTTCTTAATGAAGAATATTATTTCTCTGGAAAGATCTGTTTCTATAACTAAGTCAGTAATGTCAAAATAGATTTTTCACCTGGAGTCAACTGCAACGCAAAATCTCTGCAAAACAACTCATTTCTACTTTGCAGTCACTCTGAGGGCATGAAGTTTAATTATGTATTTGGAAAGAGAATAAATTCCTTGGACTCTAAGTTCAATATGTTGAGAATTAATTTTGTAGTGTTTTCAACACGTGGCTTTCAGCCAAAATCTTCACTTGTAGACAAAGAGAGACACTGTTTGAAACCAGATATTTGACTATAACTGCCAAAGTGCTTCTTGGTCAAAACAGACCATATAATGCAAAATGTGTCAGAGACAACCTGTATTCATAATTTGTGTGGCAAGATGTAGGAAGACACAATGGAAGAAACTAAGTACCTGACCTTATGCTACAACTGGAAAAGTAGTCTCAAAACGTAAACAAAATTATCAGAAACTCAGTCGTATTTTCTCCTTAAGAAAAATGAAAGCTTAATATATAAATGGAAGCTTGTGATGTCTGGTCAGTGACACAGTGGCTGCACATCTAAAGACCTCAGGTCAGCAGTTGCAAATCTCCTCAACATAAACTGAATCTTGACTTGACACTTTTCAGGGTTGTCCTGACCTAGCACTGTGAAGACATTTTGTTGCCACTACAGTGGCAGAGTACTGTGGAGGAAACAGGAATCAGAAAGGCTTGAAATATTTTTTTTTTCCTTTTTCTTTTTCTGGGTTGGTTTGTTTGTTTGTTTATTTATTTATGGTTTGTGGGATTTTTTTTGTTGGTCTGTTTGTTTTGTTGTTTTGTTTTGTGTTGGGTTTTTTTTGTTGTTTTTCCCTCCCTTTCCCCCTCTTTTCCCCCTGCTTAGGTAAAATTTCCATTTTACCTAATTCCTTAGTAGATTCCCACATCATGTCTCAATGCCATAGCGGTACAAATAAAATATGATTTAGTAATATCTAATCTGTGTTTTGGTAACAAATATTTTTTTTGCCTTTACATGTACATGGAACTAGATGATATTTAAGGTCCCTTCCAACCCAAACCATCCTACGATTCTACAATTCTGTGCATCTGGCCTTCAAGAAACCACCTCAGTTTTCACTTGAAAATTAATTTGTATTAACTCACAGTACATTTTTCTCAATGTTTTCATTTTTACTTATGTTGTAATACAAATTTTATCAGGCATTTTTGACTACAAACTCCTGGAGATGTTACAGGTCCTTGATAAAAACACATTTTCTATTCCCAGTGTATTCTCAAAGTATTGTTGAGACAAATCAAAATTTTAACTCAGAATATCCCCCTCTCTGCCCCAAACCGAAGAATGCATAACATGTTTCCTTTATTTTTTTCCAGAAATATAAAGTACAACTACATATAGTGGAAAAAAAAACAAACCAGAAAACAAGAGGTTAGAGTATTAACATTTACTCCTTCAAAAGCAGGTTAATACCATTTTACCTGGTTTCACTGAGGCTATTTCTCATAAGAAGATTGTTCTTTAAAATTTCTTTTTGGTATTTTTTCTTTCCCTTTTGATTTAGATACATCCTAATCCTTATTCTTCTTTAGACGTGTCTGACCTTCCTCCACTAGAAGAAATGGGGCTGATAGTTGTACAGTAACTCTTGACCATTTTTCTGTATATTAGAGTTGTCTAGACATTATCCTCTCCTTGTGTCACAGAGGCACACCAAAAGTCAATTCTAGGTGGACAACAAGTTCCAAACCAGACTTTATTCTAACTGGAAAAGTGTAGTAAATAAACGGACAACATAAAATACAGGTTCAGATATCCGTTGAGGAGGTTATTAGGATACAACAACATAAGAATAATGGGGATCCACAGTGTGCATACACTGACAAGGAACAAAACTAGAGCTCTCTCACTCCAGGGTACCCATAAGAAATAATCACTTACCTGGGTTAGACAAGGACTCATTCAAGGATATATCAAGTAAATAACCACTCACCAGACGAAGAGATGATCCTGAGAAGTCTCCTTAGATGGCATCCTAGTCTAAGGGAAGGGCTTCAGTTCACAGACCCGCTGCTCTGAGAAGACTACTCAAAGGGGGTCTTCAACAGGGACCCTGTTTTATAGCCTGGCCAGATCTGGCTGTGGGCATTACAACATGGTCCAGAAGCTTCTCGGCTTCTCTGGGCAACTCCTTTGTTGAGGACCCTGTCAATTGATTGAAGGTTCCCCCCCACTGCTCTCTCAGCTGGATGGAGTTGGGGTCACCCCATGCCGGGGTTTCCGGAGGATGTGACTGTCAGCACCACTCCAGGTGTGTGAGGGGGCATAGGCACTACAGGCTCAAAAGGTGCTAAGGAGCCGTCAACATCCCTATGGAAGGCTCCAGATCTCAGGGGGATGCATAACTACCACACCTTGCAACAATAAAACAAGCTCTGAAAACAACTTGAGTGTGAAAAATCTTCAGCATAAAACAGTTTAGATCAAGTCTTTTGATAATCATTAAAAAAGAAAAAAAAAAAAAAGGTTTCCTCAGGCAAACTCTCTGAGAGTGGGAAAACATTTTTATAGACACACCCCTCTCCCTGCCTCACTTGTCCCAAATTTTTTTTTAGGGAGGTTTTTAAGTGCTCTGAAACAATTATGTTTTTGAGATGTTCTCATCAGAGTACCACAATAAAAGCAGAATAATTAGCATGTACAGTCTTTAAGATGAATGGGTAATGAGACTGGACAGTCTCTTCCCCAATTCATAAAATTCCTAAAGTACCAACATGCATAGTTCTAGCAATACTTACATTGTGCTGCTCACTGTTGATAGCAGTATTGTTGGCTTTATTGCACAGAGCTCATAGCAGGGGTTATGGTTTGAATAGGTAATTAAACTTAATCAGAATCCAGGAGTCATTGTGGTATTGAGGGACACAAACCTACAGTCATTTCAGAAATTTTCACTAGTCTTTCTGAAGGGGGATTTACATATATGTATATATATTAAAGTAGCAGTATGTTGCCATCCTGCTAAAGGAAGGAATTTTTGCTGGAGGAATTGACTCAATCTTTTTTCCAGGTACCATCAGCTACTTAAAAGGAGCTAATACCTATGTTGCCATACCCACAAATGTCAAAAACAAAAGCAAGTTTTTATTCCCATTCTTTTAGATCACGTGTTAATACACTTCGTGGTGTTGATTTATATAGAAATGGAGCTAGAATTTCTCATCTATGTTATTCTCTACTTTTCTATCAACCCATGGGCAAAAGGATTCGTTTGTTGTCTGTCATCCTCTGTCTGCAAAACAACAATGAAATGTCTGCTCTGTCACCTTTATCTAAATGTCAGCAAAAAAATCTCTTGTTTTCTTTGGAGCTAAGAGAAGGGAAAGGAGTGGAAACCTTTAGAGATTTTTTAAAAATTTTTTTAGTAGAAGCCAATATGTGATGGGATAGACAGCTGGACGATTTGTAAGGTCAGTTTGCATTGACCTCTTTTTATATGATGTCTAACTCTAGAAACTCATTACAAACAGATTTTTGTCAAGTCTTGAAACAGGTGCTTAGCTGTGAAGATTCAGGTGGCTTTAATTTTAATGCATCCATGATAAGAAAACATCAAAAAGGCGCATAGTATGGGACATATGCTTTTCTCCAGAAACCATTAATTTTTGTTTGTGTTACCTGACATTTGTTTTTATAGTACAATATGTCATTTTTTCCAGTGTCTGATTCAGTCTTAAAAGGCTACCAGTCTCATTTGCTTTGCTTTTCCTCTTTCTTTAAAAGAGACAGTCGTGTTAATCTAGTTGTAATTCAAGGGTGGAGATTGTCCAATTTGTTTCAAGCATTTAAGGACTGGAGCTAGAAATCTGGGTCCTATCTTGTAAATGTTAATGGTCACAAACAATCGTATACTAGTCATTTGTTCTACTGCTAACTATCATGACTACTGGGGAATGACTACTGCGTGACAAAATTTGTAATATCTGGACTTAAATTAACGTTGGCCTAGTATGAACCAAATACTTGAATTGCCTATGAATTTTGGATTTACAAAGGCATCTCTTGTGGTAAACAAAGTTCAAAAGCAGTTGGATGTTGATCTGAAATAATAATACACCATGTGATAATGTTTAATCATTAAGAATCTTTACTTAAAGACTGTGAAAAACCCCCAAACTAAAAATTTGACAGGCAAAGGAAATATTGTGAAGTTATCTCTGCTGCTGCAACTGATCCTTGAGCTAAAAACATCCACAGTGCCTGCGTGTTTACAATCTGTCTCGACCCTGAAGACAGTGATTTGAAAATACATCAGTAAAAGAAATATGACTCACATGTGAACTCTGCCTCTTCAGTTAACAACTAAAATTGGCCTGAACTGCTGTCTATGAAATCAAAAGGTTTGTTTTTTCTGGACATCGGAAGAAAGAAAAATATCAGTACAGTTATAAATTCGGATTCTTGCATTTATAACACACTGGACAGTTACAGGAAAATATTTAAAGAAATACATATAGACGTGCTTCTATATCTAGAGACCAAATTAACAGTTCTGGGGCAAGATAAGGCAAGATGGACCAAAAGACAGAAAAAATCCAGTACTTGTACTAACTTACATTTTCATGTTTTGGAGCAATGACTTTTTCAGCTACTTTTTGGGATTTTTTTGAGATGTTAATGTCCCTAATATTTCCTTTTGGCTTTCTTCTTTCCCTTGCTTCTGTTTGGCATCCTATTCACTTTTCATTTCTCACAGTCTAAAGCAACTCACAAATTCTCTTCCATTTCGCTGAACCGCTGAACCCTTGAGTGTCTCAGTAGATACGGAGCCAGCCAATGACTGTGTTGGCTGGTATCATTACTTATAATGGGGATATAAGGTAGTTGTTTTGTTGAAAAACTTCTCTACAAATAGCAGAACCTTAGTTTGGCGGGACGTGGTTAGGCTTAGCTGGTGAGTATTGTACAAAGAAGTTTGACTCATATATGAAAGGTGAAATAATGTTTTTTGCAAAACAAATGTGTTAGTTAAAACCAGATGTGTTCAGTGGTTGTCAAGATTCTTTTTTTCTAGACTTTTTTTTTTAATAACACTCCTATATACATTTTTAACATGCAAAAGTAGATAATGGAATTTAACCTTTGGTGAAATTTAAGAAAGTTCCTTAGCCTAAATCATGTCTCTGAGTCCTGATACATAAGGATTGGCTGAAACATTCTGGAATAGGAAACTGGTCACACGTTTTCAGAGTTGGTAATTTTGTCAGAAAATGTGTTAAGCATTCCAAGTCCATCACAGTTACTAATTTATTCTAAGTCCCAGCTAAAGGAACTTTTTAACCCAAAAGCTCAAGATGAAGCATACACATCAGTGCTCTCTTGAATGAAGGTCTAATTCTCTATAGAACATACTTGAAATCTCATAGAATTTTAATATTGAATATTACATTTATATCTATAGCACATTTCAGGAAGAGATTGTTCTATAGAAATACTGCCATAGTATTTTATGTCACTTGAAATTGAAAGCAGAAAAATAAATTAATTTTCAGTTTTATGCAAGGGGAATTAGACGCTTAGCTTTTATCATCGTTATTAGGCCTTTGCTTGTTCTTTCCTAAGTACACCAAACTGCATATTTCCTTAAATGTTGTCTGTTTCCTGAGTACCCAGTCATTTATCTGTATTCATATGTTCTCAAGACATTTCAACTGTGTTCAAATTAGAATGTTAACTTCACATACTAAAATTAAAAACAAGTCAAGGGAGATTTAACAAATGGTAGAGTTACCATTTTCAAAGAAGAAAGAAAAAAGGTTACTTTTGTTTATAGCATTCATTACATAAATCTATCACATAAATACACTGAATATTTGAGATCATGTGATACATCATAAACTGCATAATAGTACTAATCATTCTGATTTTACGATGGCATCACTTTTAGAAAAAGGAACACGTTTAATTTTTTTAAAAATGACCTAGTTGCATTCCCAGTGGGAATTACGTTAGGACACTTTTGAAGTTAAGCACACCCAGGCAATTATTTTATAAAAGCTCTTAAACAGCCTTGATAATCTTATTCTAGTGTCGGTCATTTACCTGATTCAGCATTGCCATAACTCAGTAAGTGTCTTTCTAATTTAAATGTACTGAGCCTTCATCTACAAAAATGTAACCTTCCTTATGACTCTCATTTTAATCTAAAGTCTAATTTGTTTATCTGAATCTTGTTCTTTATGCATAAAGTACATTGGTACACTTATTAAAATAGTAAGAGAACATTAAAGATACTTGCTAAAATACTGAAATGGTTTAATCTAGTTTTACATTGTGTCACTAAACTTCTATTGGATTCAACGTGTGAACTGCAAGAAAATGTCGCTGGAGTTTTTCATATGTCTATAAAATACAGTGGGGCATATATCTTAATTTTACAGTAGAGTTGCCATATCACGGAGTCTAGATAACAACTGGACCTTACTGGTATATTTGGATTTTAATTATTCTGTTGGGATGGGGCACTAGCCTAGCTATTACTATTTCAACTACTGATAGAATTTCTCTACTGAATTTTTAAAATGAGAATTTCAAAGGATAGCATGACTCCATAGTAACTACTTGTAATAAATAGACTCATCAGGCTTCAGTTTTGTTATTTCTTTATGCAATCTATTTTATTATTTCTTTAAAACTTCTTTATACAATACAAAATTTCACAATTTCTTTACACAATAAATAGTAAAATTACACTTTTGACTGGAGGTTCTAGATAACAAGGGGAACCTATTTTTCACTAGTGCAACTGGGGGCCCATTTCCTGCTGTGCCCATGAATTTCATAGAATCACAGAATCACAGAATGTTAGGGATTGGAAGAGACCTCAAAAGATCATCTAGTCCAATCCCCCTGCCAGAGCAGGAACACCTAGATGAAGTTACACAGGAAGGCATCCAGGAGGGTTTTGAATGTCTTCAGAGAAGGAGACTCCACAACCTCACTGGGCAGCCTGTTACAGTGTTCTGTTACTCTCGCAATGTGGATGTTGTATTTCAGAAAACGATGATATCTAAGTTTAAAAATATTGGAGCTTGCTCATACTCAACAAGCAATTGTTTTGGTCTGCATCATAAGCATAGATTGGTCTCTCTGCAAAGAAAGACAAGTTAATAAAATATTAAACATCAATATAATATAAATTACATAATAAATATAAGAAATGAACATTGAATAAGTATAATTTTAATAATTTTTATTGTAAAAATCTTCATTTTAAAGGATATTCTCCATCTTTGATGCCACTGGTTTATTCTTTATTTTCTTACTTTCTCCTTTTTTTTTTTTTTTATTAAATATAACTTTCACACCTTAAAAATGTAATGGATTACTATCTCTGCCAAGATTTTGTTAGACTTGGTTTGAGGACTTTTTAAAAATTAGCATACATATATTTATATATCCATACAGCTTTCTGTCACTCACTCGGGGGGTGGGGAGAAGAGAGAATAATATTTTAGATTAGATTATTTCTTTGATCTAGTTCTCTGTGTGACTGTGAGGCTGGTTGTGCTAGAACAAAGGAAAGAACAACAAACATTAGGATAAATAGTCAAGGTTGAGACCATAAGATTTTCTTCTTTTGGTTGTAGAGTTGTCTTGTTCCAGTTTAATTTGTGTGTGAAACTATTGCCTGAACTAAGGAAGTTTCTGTCTGGGAAACTGGATCATCCGCTAGAGACCCACTGAGGGAGGAGAGAAAAATTTTACCTCTAATCACCAGCAACACTTGCAGTGTCCAAATTTTTCCTAAATAACAACAAAAAATATGTTCCCTTTTGCACACCCATTAACGAAGTCGGACTGCAGTTTAGATTACCTTAGTCTCCTAGTTGAAGACTAAGAGTTTCTGTAAAGGGAAATAATCACTTTGCTAGTTTGTTGGCTGGTTAATTCTAGGTCTAATATTATCTCAAATTTTGTCAAACTTTCACCAGCGCAGTTTCCCCAATCTTCATCAATACTGAATCACTACTGACTAAACCAGCAGATTCTGTCAGACTTTGCCTAAAAACGTCACTTCAGCCTGTCACTGAGTGACAGGAAAGTTAGAAAATATCTTAGCAATGGATGTTATTTTTTTGTCACTATTTCAAGAACATTGATAGAAGCTGAAAGTAAAGTATAATACCTTGTCAAATTTCCTATTATTCTGGCAGTACTCATTTCAGGATCTAGTAATTTAAAAGAAAGTAATACAGGGTTTGAAATCTATATGTATTACAAAGAAATTGTAGAATGAAATATTTCTACAGAGTTTGAATGGCTTTGTGCTAAGTATCAAAATGTAAAATGACAGATTATTTTGACTGCCTTCCAGATAAACACACAAGTTTGTAGAAATCTGCTGTACTTCTGTATTAATTAATAAATTTATACTAATGTGTTAGCTACTCAACACTGACTTACATAAAAATACTTGATGCACTCTAAAGCTAAGGAGAGGGTACTGAAAGCAGTGAAGTTCCTAGTGGTCTAATGAGTTACACCATCATTGCTAACTGGTTGACATGCAGTAAGTAGCCCTAGCTAAAGCTTACAACTGGTAAGGAACAGTATCTTATGCCAGTTGCCTGCAGTTATCTATCCAGGCTTTTCATATAAGTGTTTCATGTCCTTTCAGAAGCATTCTTCATGGGATCAGCATTGTCCAGATAATGTCAGCATATGTTGTTATGCTGGGTCAGAAAGAAAATGCTCACAGTACAGTTTCTGAAAGTACTTTACCTTTAAAGAACATTTGCAGAAAGTTTAAAATTCCATATAAAATTATGAAACAGCTGTATTCATGTAGTGGAGAAAAAAAAATAAAATGAATCCAACATGCAAACAGATTAGTGTGAAAAAGCGGGAGAAATGAAGAGGGAGCAGTTGAATTTTTAATGGATTAGCAAGCTCCAATGGCAGCTTAATATGAATGGTTAGGATTGGAAGGGAACTCTGGAGATCATCTAGTCCAACACACCTGTTAAAGCAGGTACACCTAGAGTAGATTGCACAAGGGTTTGTCCAGGCAGATATTGAATGTCTTCAGAGAAAGAGACTCCACGAGAGTCTCTGACAGAGCCTGTTCCAGTGCTCTGGCACCCTCAAAGTAAAGAAGTTTCTCCTCATATTCAGATGGAACCTCCTATGCTTCAGTCTGTGCCCTTTGCCCCTCAACCTATCGTTGGGCACCACTGAAAGGAGTCTGGTCCCATCCTCTTGACGTCCACCCTTGAGATATTAATAAACAGTGATGAGGTCCCCTCTGAGCCTTCTCTTCTCCAGGCTGAAGAGACCCAGCACTCCTCATAAGAAAGGTGCTCTAGGCACCTAATAATCTTCATAGCCCACTGCTGCACTCTCTCCAGTAATTCCTTGTCCTTCTTAAACCAGGGAGCCCAGAACTGCATGCAGAACTCCACATGTGGCCTCACCAGAGCAGAGTAGAGAGGCAGGATAACCTCCCTTGACCTGCTGGTCACACTTTTCTTAATGCACCCCAGGATACCATTGGCCTTCCCGGCCACAAGGGCGTGTCATTGACTCATGGTAAACTTGTTGTCGATCAGAACTCCCAAGTCCTTCTCTGCAGTGCTGCTTTCCAGCAGGTCTGCCCCTAACCTGTACTGGTGCCTGGGGTTATTCCTCCCCAGGTGCAGGACCCTACACTTGCCCTTGTTAAACTTCATTAGGTTCTTCTCTGCCCAGTCCTCCAGCCTGTCCAGGTTTCCATGAATGGCAGCACAGCCTTCTGGTATGTCAACCCTTCCTCCCAGTTTGGTATAATCAGTAAACTTGCTGAGGGTGCACTCAGTCTCTTCATCCAGGTCATTGATTAACAGTTTCAACAGGACTGGACCTAACACTGACCCCTAGGAAACCCCACTAACTACAGGCCTCCAACCAGACTTCGCACTGTTGATCAAAACCCTCTGAGCTCTGCCATCCAGCCAGTTCATGATCCATCTCACCATGCACTCATCCAGCCCACACTTCCTGAGCTTGCCTGTGAGGATGTTGTGAGAGATGGTGTCAAAAACCTGGATGATGTAAGTAGGAATATGGAAAGGAAAAAATATATAACAAGGTTGATTAACTGTGCTCCCAGGTTGCTATATCTGATTAATTTGGGTGAGTGAAATGTCCACTATTAAAGACTCCTGCATGGAGATAACATAATTGAAGTAAATGAACATGGGATAAGTCAGTTGTTAGACTTTTTAAGGCCTTCTGCCCCACTGAGCTAATACGGTTTGAAACTATTGTTTAGACAACCTGTGAAAAAGTGAATCTCCAGTCCTTCTCTGAATCTGTTAAAAAATATCTTCCTAGTCAAAGAAACCTCTCTCTGCTTCAGCCACATTGGAAAGATACACATACACATTACAGGGCGCTTTGCTTGTGATGAAAGTAATGATAGACCTTTTATGCTTTACTGAAGGAAATATAATGCTATTTGATCTTTCTTGGCTGACTGGTTCCTTGGTCTGCAAATGTCCTTTTTTGACCTTAGAATTTTAAACAAAGTTGGCACTCTCATTACTGCATTAATGTATGCCTGCATTATTTTTTAATAATGCTGTTATTGCAGACATTCAGGAAAGCTGAATCTGTTGTCTGGCTCCCCCACAAGATAATGCAAATATACTAAATGTACATGGAATCATTCCAGCTAGTCATTTATACCAGCTCCAGATAATTTCCTGTATCAAGGACACATACTGATTCCAACTGGGGACCATGAATATCAATGCTAATGAGCCTCCCAGTGACCATAAATATTCTTACAAAGTAAATAAATGGAAATCAGTTAAATATAAACTTTTATATCCTCTGATGAGTAAATGTGATTTACCACAGTGTATTTAGAGGAACTACCATTGTACCTAGAGCCAGCCGGTGCCCAGGCCAATCTGTATTGGATTTATGCACTACACACACACACTCCTCCTCCATTCCTCTTTCTGCATGTGTGCATAAAGCATCGTGCTCTGCTCCCATAGCAACTGCTATTATGTGGGACCATATCTCTATGCATTCAAAAGGCACTTTGGTTTACATGGTTCTTTCAGAGTAACCAGTAGGAAAATAATTTTTTATAGTTTAAATTCCATTTACACAGAAGAATGAAATAAAGCTGCTGGGACTGTAAGCAAAGGAAGCTGTGCCAGGCAGAGACAGTTTGAGCCTTTTGCCATGATCCAAATCTAGCAGTGACACACTGAAGCAAAATCAGAGAAAGAAGCTTCATTTGTGCAGCTGCAAATTTATCAATGTTAACTGAGAAGTAACTGGCAAATTTTGTCAAGCTGAAACTGATGATGGGAAGGAGCTTCAGTATTTGATATAATAGACAGATTTCAGGCTATTTACTTATTGTTTTCCCATACCTTCTTCTTATCATGTGTCTCATTCAAGGTACGTTTTCCTGTTCTAGTGTCGGCTTGCATTATTGAACAAGTCTTGAAAGCAGGCTGTATATATTCGCTGGTTTGACTGAATGTAATAACTATTTTGAAGCTGCTGGAAGAGGGGATGAACAGTAAAGGGGTAGAAAGACTATTGATTTCTACGTGTTGATAAAAAAAAAGTCATTGACTCTAAGAAAAGGGAATTTGAATATTTTATTTTTGTTTTTCCTTTCTCTCACATGCAATTTTCCTGTTTCTTCACGCAAGACAGGCACAGGTACTTTTGTCTTGCACATAATGGAGTGATGAATTGGAACTATTTCTGACAGGTGGTTATGTATGTCTTCATTCTCAGTATTGTGCCATTGGGTTGACAGGCCAAGCAACAGCCAGCAGGCAAATTTAAGCTGCAGTTGAAAGAAAAATGACAAAAATACTTGTTATTTATTTACTTTTTTGCCATAATTTTCTCTAAATTTGTTGCTTTATATATCACCAGCCTTGTATGCCCAAAATTAAAAAAAAAATATATACCTTATATAAAATCTTCAGAATAATCTTGTTATTAGCATTTCTTGAAAACTTCTGTTTATTTTTTGCAGTTGTCGATTTGTGGCCCCTCAGAAACCATTTCTAAAATTGCTGTGTCATTATAGGTCTTAACTCCATTGAGGTCCATTGACCCTGCAGCGTGAAATTCAATTTGGACTGCTAGACTTGAGGTTTCAGTGTATACAAAGAATTTGAGCCAGTTTAACAGAATTAAGTTCCAGATCAAAATGAATGAGATACATCAATATTAGCCACCTTAAGCCAATTTAAGAACATGTACACAAGGGATTTCACTAGTTTAAATCAATTTAAGAATTGATTTAACTAAATTTTTACAATTTCTTTCTGTAAGCAAGGGACAAGTTACATGAGTTTTATATTGGGAAGCTCTAAGTACTTACCTAGAACACCAGGGATTTCAAATGTTATTGTTGTAAGCAGGTGCCCTAAGAACTACTACCAAGATCAGGGCTATTGTATGTTTTGAGGATGAGTACAGGTGACAGATACAGGGGAAACTGGGAACCACTTGTATCATTATTTTATATGTATATCCATCTATATATATATATACAAGGCTAGGTACACAGATCTGAAATTACAAGGTCTGGCAAACCTGTCAGATTCAAGAGAGGATTATAAAGTTTTTATGATGCAATTGATGGTGGATAGGAAGAGACTTTACTGTAAATTGAAGATACCACAGAGACAGATGTTACGGCTTTGTTTGTTTGGTTCGTTGGTTGGTTCTGGTTTGGTTTAGTTTTTATCCTTGAATTGCCGAAATAGAAGATTTATAGTTATGTTAACAGTGCGGTTCAAACCTCTATAAGTGACAAAAATAATTCAGTGTCTGTTCAGCATCTGTTCAGTCCTTGTTTTTCTGGTAGGGATACTAGACAGTGTCAATTAATGTCACTTTCGACAATACTTAGCCTCTAGACAGCTATTCTCTAAGAACTACATACTCTCTCCTTTGGTAATACCTAATCGCAAAGCAGTATTCTGTCATTAAACTAGATGAGGTCTGAACTGATATTTGGGTTTCAGTTCAACTACTGCTCATAAGAGCAGACTGATTGATGTCAGTCATCATCTGTGCATGCTTAGTAGTCACCAGCGTGGAAAACCATGAAAAAACAGAACGCACATATTTTTCTATGTGTTTGTATGTATGTGTCTGTGTCTAATGCATCCCAGTACCTACAAGGCCTTCAATTTCCATCAGTGTTTCAGTTTTTAATCCTGTAACAGAATGGTTACGAGAGTGTCACTGTGTGGAATAACTTTTCGTCATTGACCTTGTGTTTTCACATTCATTTTCAGCTTTGAACTGTGCTTAAGGAAGCATGAAAAATTAAGACCTGAATATTTCAAAAGCTGTCATGAAAGTGAAGATGGATGAACGAAATGTAAAGATTTGTCACTCCCTAGAAATCTTTAACTCCTTACAAATCCCTTACTGTAATCCAATGGTTATAGAAAAGGACTGAAAAGTAATCTGCTCTTATCAAGATTAAGGAAGCCACAGCTCCCTTAATGGTCTAAGCCCAAACAGCTACTTTATCAACTAAACTTTCCTTTTCAAAGTGCCATGTCAAGTGTGTGGAATGCAGGTGTCCAAGTGCTGCAGGGTCACCTCTGTGAGGAGAGGCTGGGGCTGCCCCATGATGGACACAGCCAGTTCCAGGCAGTTCCAACAGACCCACCGCAGGGCACAGCTGAGCCTCTCAGCCAAGATGGTAATGCCTCTGAGAAAAAAAAAATAAGATATTTAAGATAGGGTAAAAAACACCATGCAGCTATTTTGAATTAAAAAAAAAAAAAAAAAAAAAAAAAAAAAAATGAAACAACTTTTGTCTATCTCACATTACTTCCTTTTCAGCTAAAACAAGATTATTTCCCTAGTAACAAACCTTCATAGTATTGATGGTACTTCTCCAAACCAAGTAAAAATAACATCCACTATTTTTAATTCATTTATATTCTGTAAAGAAATCTGTTGGATGTTGTATTCCAAAGTTATCTAAGCCCTGCCATAATCAAATTAACATTAAAAACCTTCAGAAAATTACTTATCTACATCTCTCGCAAGAACATAGGAACTATCATAATTAAAATGAACATTTCTGAAAGGGATCCGAAAACTTCACGCTTCAGAGTGTAACAATTTTTAGTTGTGGTACCCAGATACAATGTCTTTTGTGTTATGAATGTTATCAGGCCTCGAATGAGCACCAACTTGGTGGTACTAGGATACTCAGTCTGTCCGTACAGTGTTCCCTTGCACAGAGACAGCTTCTACCTCACCCTGCTTCCACACCAGACCTCTTGGTCACTGAAACACACCAATTTTTATTGCAGAGCCAGAACAACAGGTCTGATTTATTGCTGTGTTCCAGTAGAAATGTGCAAGCACAAGGCTACCTCGTAGGGACCCCTGTCTGATCTCACTGAAAGGATTTCCACACTTTACTAGGCCTTTTCCCAGTCACTTGACCCTCTTTTTTCCACTGTTGCATCTTTCTCTGGCTCATCCTTCTCCAGATACACAACTTGACCTTAACTCCTTTTTCTCTGTCAGTCCCCATTTTGTCACACCCATACCGCGATTTGGCATTTTTTATATTCTTACCTAGGTAATCTTGCCCTTATACAGTATTAATGGGAGATCCCCAGTGATCTCCGCCAATTACCTGTGAGGCTTGGTTCCTGTAGCCACCTGTGAGATGCCAGCATCTTCTCAGTGCTATCCCTACCTCTTGTTGATGCTCTCACTGTTGGCTGTCACATCCAACAATTTCTCATGTGAAGTCCAGAGGCTTTTGTGTCCCATTGCACTAGTACAATGGGCTAGTGATGTGGTCATTTGCCTGCAACCTTAACAGTCTCGAGGACATCTTGTTCCATGAACCCATTAGAATGGTATTTCTCTACCTTTTTCTGATATATTAGTGGGGGCTTTTAATACGGTTGGTTTTTTTTAATTGCATATGTGATCCAGCATGCTAATCTCATCCAACCTAAGAATGAATGAAGCATGATTAAATAACAAAGAAGAAAATAATATAGTTTATCCTGTACTTTTTAAGGTGGACTCCTCTTCCTGAGTGTCACGTAGTATGATTCCTTATTGCTAACACTGCATTGATTGTATTTCATTATGTAGACTATAGAGAAGAGTAATCTACTTTTTTTACATCCATGCACTTGAATGCTGGATTATTCACATTTAACGGTGATAATATCGTCTGTGTCTTGAAAAATACAATCTTCAAAACATATCAGGATTTGGGGAAATAAGTGTTCTAAGACTTTCTGATAAGTTTCTAATTTGATCTGAAATATCACTGCAACTATAAACACCATCTAGGAGAAAGCAATTAGTTAAAACACCATTGTACAGCTCAGTACACTTTAGTACAATTTAAGTCTCCCTTCATCCAAAGGATGTTATACTGTTAGGGCTTCAAGGAAGAAAAACATTACGTATATGCAGTTTTGTTTGTTATTAAGAATTTTTATAGGGGAAAAAGTCCATTGTTTTATGCAGAACTAGATGTCTCATATTATTGGTGAGAGCATGTAAACAGTAAACTACTAATGAACTGTTCAAGTCTAACATGTAAACTAAAAAATGAAAAAAATAAGACAGCAGTCCCATAAGTTCCTGTCATGGTTTAACCTCACCCAGCAAATGAGCACCACACAGCTACTCACTCATTCCCCTCAGTCAGATAAAGGAGAGAATCGGAAGACTAAAAGTGAGAAAACTCATGGGTTGAAAGAAAAACACCTTAATAGGTAAAACAAAAGCCGAACACACAAGCAAAGCAAAACAAAGGGTTAATTCACTACTTCCCATTGTCAGGCAGGTGTTCAGCCATCTCCAGGAAAGCGGGACTCCATCACACATAATGATTATTTGGGAAGACAAAAGCCATCATTCTGAACATCCCCGACTTCCTTCTTCTTCCCCAAGCTTTCAATGCTAAGCGTGATATTACATGGTGTGGAATATCCTTTTGGTCATTTGAGGTCATACATCCCAGCTGTGTCACTTCACAGCTTCCTGTGCACCCCCAGCCTACTCACTGGTGGAGTGGTGTGAGAAGCAGAAAAGGCCTTGACTCTGTGCAAGCACTGCTCAGCAGTAGCTAAAACATCTCTGTATTATCAACACTGTTTCCAACACAAATCCATACTAACTACTATGAAGAAAACTAACTCCATCCCAGCCAAACCCAACACAATTCCTCTCAAAGAAGATGTTAATTTTACAACTCAAAATTTTCATAAACTTTTCAGCTGGTTGATATTAATCACATATTGCACCAAACATTACAAGTTCAAATTATAAGAAAGTACTTCTGTTCTGGTACTCTTTTCCAAAAGATGCTTTCTGTTAGGAGTTCAACCTGATAAATCAATGAACTTGAGCAGTGAATCTATACTACATTTCAGCATATAATTTCTATTTTGAACACTTTGTCATAACAGTAAAGATAAATGCTGATGGAAACATTATTTCAAGCTGTAAAACAGAATCCACTGGAGTTAAATAGACTCCTAGCTACTCTATACCTCACTAAGCTATTGTAACAAAAATCACTACTCTTATCATATAAGGAAAATCTGAACACAAAGGTTTGAAAACTGTCTTAATGCTGCAAAACTGAATTCCCAGGTTCTCAAATGACTTATGCGCTTTTTGTGCCACTTTGAAAGTCAGTGAGACTTAAATTTATGATAACTGGGAGAGGTTCTGTCCACCATAATTAGTTCCTATTCCTTTCTGTGAGGACAAGGACTTCTAAACTAGATGATCATCTAGGAACTGTAAATTCAGTTTTTAAAAATGAGTGTCATACCCTTTAAGTTTCACTTAAACATTTTATCTTCTTCATCTGGCCTAAATTCAGCAGAAAATTGCAAATTTAGCTCAAGTTCAACCTACTGCCTGTTGTAATCACAACAGAGGCTTCTTCTCAATCACTACAGTTACTTTCATAGGTTATTTCTACACAGATCACTCCAGACATCACAAAAAAACCCAGCTGAACAACTGTTGGACTCCACTGAAGTTTTATGTCATGTTAGTTTATCTTGTGAATTTTACCTCTGGAATTTTCTCTCCCACTAAATCCTTGACTGCAACTATACATTTTACTGATGTGATACTTACATGGATTCAAGAATCAAAGCCAAGCAAAAGCCATACTGCTGTCTAAAATGTAGGGGGTTTTTAAAGTCAAAACAAGATGTCTGTCAAATGTTGATATTCATTTTTAGTATCAAAGTTCTTTCCCTTCGTAACACCTTCCCCTGGAAAAGCTGGAGCCGAAGTATTTCTTCTACTATTCACCCTTTTATCAAACATATTTGAAATACATTGACATTCAATTTTTAGCTGTCCTTCAACACAGTCATTTTATTTATTTATTCTACTGGACTTTTTTGCCCTGATAAGTAATCTGAAATTTCGCTTGAATAGAAAAGTTCAAACATCTTATTGTATAATTCCTGTGACGCATATTCTGAAATGAGCCATCTGGGAGTTTCTTTGAATCTGGTGCTTTGGTGTGTCATTCATTAACTTCCGTGTTTAGTTGTAATTGCTTGAGGGTCACTGTATTTTGTCATTATTCTATTTTCCTGTAAATTCACTTTGTGCCTATAGAATTCTTGTGATCACTGAGCTGGTAGAATAAAGAGAACAAACTAAGCTATGGTTATTTTAAGAACAAGAGAAAACAAAAAAAAAAACCAAAACCAAAATACAACAAAGTGTCTAATGTTGACATTTCAATGCTTATTAACGATTCATATTGTACAGTAGGTGGATAACAGGTATATAGACTTCCTTTCATTTTACTTTGAATTCAAACTCTCCAGAGACTCTCGGTAGATATGTTTTCTCTAAAAGTCATTATTCCAATAAAAAGGAGTCTTATTATCATCCCTTCTTGGCTGATAAATTCATGTGAGAATGAAACACCCAAAAAGCCAGATCAGTTCATTGTCCACTGTAAAAGACAGATACTGCATGGTCAGCTGCAGTTTTCCTTGAAACAGAAATGGATTTTATGAAAAATTTTGATATGTCATCAGTCATTTCCACTTGACATTAATAATGAGAAAAACAACATCTTATCAGCAAGATGTGAGTAACCCACTGCTTGAGAGATGCCAGTGGAAGACCAAGGTTCAAGTCTATGGTGCATATTTTACAGAAACCAAGGAATTTAAAAACTGAACATATAAGTCCTACTTTCTAAATCAGTACTGTAACTGATTTTTTACTGTTGTTGCTCTGGTCCTCAGCTCTTCAGTATTACTAAGAGTTTCATCCTGAGACTGGTGAAAATCAGATGAATTTTGTTAGCAATTTTCTGCTACAAGACAGCAGTGTTTTCCCTATGATCTGCTATTTACATTGTGAGTATGTCCAAAAGCCAAGTCTTAGAAATTAATAACCTAGAGTAAGTGAGTATATTATAAATTCCAACTACAGCTATTATCCTCAGTGTCATTTCTGAATAAATTACTTTATTAATAAACATTATAAAGGATGTTTTCAGGTTGACAAACAATTTAAATGACAGCATAATTTTCTCCACTATTTCAAGACAACACAGAAAGTTCAGATTTAGCAGGCTGGGATATTTCATCATGAGGGATCTGCACTTCAGTCCAGTATTTTTCCTTTTTCACAAAATCAATCTGATTATGTAGATTCAGATGTTCATTATGAGTTTTCTCTAACTAATCCACTTTTTGTCAAATACAGTCAAGGCAACCACAGCTCCTCTCAGGTGCCATAAATCACTTTTGCACATTGACCACATGTTCTCAAAGTGATAAAGTTCCAACCCTAAAGAACTGTTTTACTGGTCTTTTCTCCCCTTGCTGTCATATTACAGCGTTCTGCGTAATAGGTGATAAGCCTCTTACCAGCTAAAATGGTAATGCAAGTTATTTCTTCTTGCAGATACGAATTAAGACTGTGCTGTTCTTCTGTGTCACATCATCTGGGATAATGGCAGTAATTTTTTAAAGAGCAGACACATTGTTTTCTCTTCATAAGATTTCCACGCACTAAGTGTACTGAATAGAGATAGCAGAGGTAAGCCATACACTATGTTAAAATTATTCTAAGGCAGGAAAATTATTTTTTAAAATTATGTAGGGTATAACTGTGTATGTTTCCAAAAGTAAAGGTAAATATGTACATTTTACCTTTCCAAAGGTATGTAAATACAAAAGATTCTGGATCAGTATTTTCTTCGTGGTCTTTTTTTTATACTTTATTTATATATACCAAAAAAATCCCTCTTCTGAAGATGTGAGAATTTAAATACTGGTATCGAATGATACTTTGTGAGCCTGGCTATATCCTTCCTACAAGGATTTTAAATTTGATTTACTTTATTAGCAATAAAACTATCTTAGAATTATTTCACTCTAGCTTATTTTGTAACGTAAGATGCTTAACTCTGTATTTATTATTGAAAGCACAGAATGCTTGTTGTTTATTCTGTTAAGAATGGAGTGTCTTAACTTTGCACTGTAAAGAGGGTGTCTTATTGTAGTGGAGACCATTTAGAATTTTCCTTTATTTCTTATTTTATGAAGGGGTTATAGTATAGAAAGCATGTTATTTAAACAACAAAATAATTTGATGACATCTCTGGTATGACTTTGACTTGCATTTGTGAACCAATGGCAGACATGTTAGCACCCCTGCCACATTTGAAATGGACCAGCTTTGATTTCAGTTGGAGGGATTTCCTGGCACAAAAGAACCACATCAGAGAGTATAGCGCATCTTGGAGAACACATCTCCTCTGTAGGAGACTAGAGTGAATCAGAGAATAAAACAGCCCCTGCTTTTACCAGATTTCTAGCTATGTCCAGGTGTAGTCAAAATAAACATTCCACATTCCCTACAGTGCTTTCAATATTATAGAACATGAAGAAAGTATACATTTGAATTTTGCATGAAAATCTCTGGTCCACTTCTTAGTTATTCTATTAAACCACTTTCTAGGTTTTTATTACATCGATATAATTACTTAAATATAATTCCTTTTAATATAATTAAAATAATCTGGCATTGTATGCTTCCATTGTGGATTAAAATTTAGTAATTTTATCTATATTTATGCACAAAAACCTCAGAAGTACAATAATGTTTCTTTTCATTTTTTTATTCCCCAAGTGTTCTAAGTATTGCACTAAGCTCAGTAAAAATCACATCTGTCTTTTATAACCAGTTCGCTTTTACTCATGTGTCTGGATATGGATTTAAATACATTTAGGAAACCTCATTTGAAACTGTTGGCTTTTGGCATCTAATCTCCATTTAAGTAGAATCAGAATATTTAGTGATTGTTAAAAGCGATTGTTTAAATTCAAACTATTGCATAAATGTGAATATTTAGTAGTTTCTGAGCTTCCACGATTAAAGAGAAATTATTTTATTTGCAGGAAGATGAGTTGTGTATTTTTATAGGATAATCTATTATTATGTGGCGTCATTAAAACATGATGGATTCCATAATTATGTTAGTTGAAATGTTTGCAATGTATATATGCTGTCTGCACTGCCAGAATACAGCTTTTTTGAGAGCTGTATTTGAATTCATGTTATTAATCATAATTAAATTTTCTCCTGTGTTTGCACTGTCTGCAGTAAGAAGTGCCCACTTATTTTGCCTCTGATGTTTTCTGAATTAACTAGTAAAGCTGAATTCTCCACAAGTCCCCTTAGATTATGAAAGAGAAAGTATCTCACACTTTGTTTAAGGAAAACATCCCCACTCCCTGCTGTGTTATAGGTTCCTCAGGGACTTTTTGTGGACCTTGTGGATGTGCTGGGAGATGAGTCAGGGCTGAACAAAAAATCCTGAATGCATTGTTTCTTAGACCATTGATTCTCTAGTCATTTTTCCCATATGAAGTCCAACTCTTTGTACCAGACAAGATAGGGAAAATGGCTGGTTATATCAATGCAGTAATTATTACTTATGAAAAAAATTAGCTTTTCCCCTTGACAGCTTTTAATAAAGGAAACAACTTTTTACATTAAAAGAGTTTTCCTTTTATCCCCAATAAATAAATAAAAACACGTTTTTGTCTAAAGGTTTGCTACTCAGATCATGAAAACCTTGAACTGAAAATCTGGGCCAGTTTTTCATTGAAAACATGAGTGCCTTTACTTTGCATGAAGATATATCTTGTTTCCTTGCTGTTCTGTATTTATTAACTGAAGTATGCTTTCAAAATGGTCTATGATATCAGATTGACCCACTTTTAAAGTAGTTTATAATGTGTCACTTCTAAATGTAAGCTTTTGAAGATTTGAAAATTTTTATTTTTTACTTTGGTTTTAGTTTCCCCCACTTAAGCTGTACAGCCTGCTTTTCCTTACATTAGTAGATTTTATTTGATCTGCAAAAACACCAACATTCAGAGTTATGTTTTCATTGGTTTTCTGACATTATAAAGTAAGGAACAATGATCGTCAGTTGTCCCAACAAATTCAAGCTGATGTGTTCACATTTGAATTTAGATAAAATGCAGGAATAGACAAAGGTCTTTCCACTGTGTTCGTGGTATTTGCTAAGTGCATAAATCTTTTTCAGTTCATGGCTTTAAAAAGTATTCACTGGTGTTACTCTTAAACCAGTCTGTTGGATCAGTGTAATGAGACATCTTCCCATTTTGAAAAGTCATGCCTCCAAGTAAGGTCTATTATTATACAAAAGAAGATTTAGTCTTTGATCCGAGTCAAGCTGAACTACTTTTTAATACAAGTGCGAGATGATTTATGGTTTCAACCCAATAAAGCAGTAAGTTTTAAGAAATAGTGTTTGTTAACTCTTTCTGTTTAAAATACACTTGGTACTTTTGTTACCACCTCAAGGTATGGCGAAGGTCTGGTTCTTTATTTCTATAGCCATAAACCCAGCAGACAACATGTGCAATTATCCATGCGTTTTTTTCAGACCAAAGCATTCTTGCTGTATGTAAAGCTATATAGGATCTGGAAAAGTTGTTTCACATCTAGAAGTTTTCACTGAGAAGGCACTGAAAATACTAATTCTTTTTCAGAGTAAATAGATGGAACTGGATTCAAGAAACCAGCAGAAGAACACTGTGTGTGTGTATATGAACGTGCATTTATCTGGAGAGAGAGGGAGGGAGGAAGGGAAGGAGAAGGTTTATTAACATAATCTAAAGAGCAAGGAAGTGTTTTGCTTTGCTTTATCTATATAGGGTCATCAAGTTCTAATAGAAATAAGACGAATGTTATAACAATTTCAGGATATCTTGAATTGGCTCCATTAAGATACAGCAAAGGAATTTTAAACTGTCACAATCAGCACTCTTAAGCAGTGCGATAACTCACTTAAGGATGCTGATTTTTTTCTTTTTTTAATAATCAAGAATGCTGTATGTCAGCCATAATACTACTTTAAGTCACTGTCATATACACAGTCTATAGCTTCTGTGTGATTTGCAGAAGCAGCGGAAATGGCTGCTGTCAGCTTCAGAACAGATGAGGAACGAAATCTGTCACGAACCTTGAGAACTTAATATATCACTAAAGACAGTTAATTTAGCAGCCATGACCCATGTAGGCAACAGAATTAATAGCAAATCTGTTCAGCAATGATGTTCTCCCTGCTGTGCCATTGGGAGTGCAAGTCAATATTCCAATTTCAACAGTGTTTCTTGCAAAGCCTGCTCTAGCTCTGCTCCTCCATCACATACCTCTCCCTTTGTTTCATGGTAGGCAGCTATCACGTTTCTAAACTGATTATGTGCTTATTTTGACAAAGTCATACTCTAAATCTTCGGAATGTGTTGAATGAAATTAATTTTGGAGTTACAACAAGAAGTAAACATAGGAATGATTTCAACTCTTTTTAGTGCTGGCCCTTTGTATTGCATTTAGAAAGTACTAGATTTTTTTCTTGACATCTTCTGTCCTTTTATGTGAAGTGAAATTAGGAAAAGAGTTGGCACAGAGTTTTTGTCACAGGTATATAGCGATTATAATGATAAGACTACTCCAGGAATATTTCTAGGCTTATTTTCCATACTCTTCTTGCAGTGTTTTTTCGTTTGTTTGTTTGGCTGGTTGGTTGTTTTTTTTGTCAAGAGATCCTTTTACAATGTTGCTAAGACGAACTTGCCAAATATACAGCTGGATAAAACAGCAGGAAAAACAAATATAATACAAAAATCCCAGCAGGTTTCTATCCAGGTAACCTCAAGAAACAGTTCGCTTGTCAGAAACTGAAATTGTGTTATCCTGAAAGTGGTTTCATCTGTGTTGCTACCTAGTCACTTTCACATGTTTAAAATGCCGGAAATATGAATAGGGGTTTAAGACACCAAAGAAAAAACAAGATTTCTTAAGTATTTGGCCATTTTAGAGGTGCTTTTATAATGTAAACACTGATATTTTAAAAATTGTCAAGAATTTTTGTAATTCAGAACAGAGTTTCAAGGTTACGTTCCAAACTACTACTACTTTTTGAATTTCAGAAATAATGCTTTCCCTTACATAGTGTATGAAAGCAACAAAAAAACAAACAAAACCTCAGCCCTAGCTTACATATTAAATAGAAAAAAGATTATTAAATCTCTTTAAATTCTTCAGTTACTTCAGTGCCAGTATGTGTTTGAACAGCCTTATTTCAGAACTACAGCCACATATTGATTTCCCTTCCTTCCTTCCTTCCTTCCTTCCTTCCTTCCTTCCTTCCTTCCTTCCTTCCTTCCTTCCTTCCTTCCTTCCTTCCTTCCTTCCTTCCTTCCTTCCTTCCTTCCTTCCTTCCTTCCTTCCTTCCTTCCTTCCCCCCTTCCCCCCTTCCCTCCTTCCTTCCTCTTGCTTGTTTTTTAACTTCTTAAATAAAATCAGCCAGTTTTACTTTTTGTGAAAGACTGCAATTCTGTGTGTTAGCCCTGTAGCTTTTTACAGCTGCTCTGAGAACTCAGTCCATCAACTAGAGCTCCACACACAATGCAGGTGCCCCCAGAACCACAATTGAGTTTCTGAATGACTGTGGTCGCAGACTTGAAAACAAGCCAAGTACATATGTAGACAGAAAGTTAGATCAACTGATATAAGCAGAATAATATAAATAACAAAAACTAAGTAAGATTTCAGGCATACAAGTCCTCTGTCGGATCTAAAATGGAAACAACATGCTTAGTTCAAGATGAGAACAAATGCTCTGCACTTAACTAGAAACGTGTCGATGAGACCACCTGAAGAAAAACAGGGGACTTTGGGAACCTGTGGAGTAGTAGAAGTATTATTAGGGTGAATAGAGATGATAAGGTGTTTTTCTCCGATGGGAAGGCTAAAGATGTAACTTATAGCCTGTGAAGCACAGAGAGATTAACTAGGGATGGAGCAAGGAAGGGTCAGAATGGAGATATGTTGTAAAGTATTAAAGAAATCTCTGTGGAGCAATCTGAACACAAGGACTGGCAGTAAAAAATGGAGGGACTGTTCTGTGGGAAGTGTTCTCCTGCTGGTAGCTGCTGCTGTCCTTTTGCCAGTGCATGGGGTTGTTGAAACTGCCATTTGCCAGCCTACAAGGCAGAGGGTGGGTGGCGATCTCCCTGAGGGCTCTGACAATGCTTGAGATGGCAGCAAGTAAGGGCAATGTTAACCAAAATTGCCAATGTGGGGCTGTCCAGAACATCTGAGCAAGCCCCTTCAGAGTGTACAGGACTTTGGTGTTAAAAATAAGTCCTTTTCCTTTAGTATCTAAGGCATTAGGAAAGGATTTTGAAGATAATGCTTTCCAAAAAGGCATTTGAATTTTCAACAAGTCCTTTGTGAATCTGGGTGACAATAATCTTCTTTTCTTTGTTTATCTTGTCTTTGAATCTCAAAGACCTGTCAAGCCTCTAAAATAAGTATGAAAACTTTGTGCTAGAAGGGCCCATAATTCTAGGCAAACATTCTGTATTCAAAAATATTTTTTGACTAACTTTTGGGAAGTATGACCTTGTAATCATAAGAAAATTCAACTTGTCATGGACATATACTGATAGCAAAGAAAACATCAGGGAAAAATAATCCTCTATTAGATCATAAACATACTTCAAAACTAATGTGACTATGTGATTGTGACCCTTATATACTATCACTTCAATTATTTCTTGCTCTTTAGCACAGCTGTTTACATAAACAGAATTGGCTATTTTCCGTATTGTGTATTGCTTTGGTGAAGTACTTTCTTCCTGTATTTCCAAGTGTTGCTTTCATGTTTTTTATTAAACTTAAATAACAATTCTTTTGCCAGATATACACCCTGAGTTTTGCTTTGTTCCCCTCCATCCAATGTACTTTGGAGTTTCAAAGGTTTCACATCTTGGAGAACTGAGTGCATCTCCTCTGTATATTTTCCTTTTTCTTTCACTATTCCAATTTTAATTTTTCTCTCTTTACCCAAACTTTCTCGTATTTTTCTTGCTTTTGTCATATTCCACACAAGTGCTTTCTTGTTCTAATATATCTATTCTCTCATCTCTTTTATCCAAGATTTATTTTCTTGTATAATTCCTTCAAAATTCAGGATTCAACATCTTGTCACAGGACATGATTACCCAAGCACAATGGAGGAAGGGAGTACTCCCTAAGTGCTAATATGGTGGAAAGGGTGAGAAGAAAAGATGACGAAAATGTTAGCATGAAAAATAATGAAGTAATTCTGAGAGTGTGAAGAGAAAAGAGAGTGCATTGTTTCTTTTTCTAAAGTCATCTACCAGTGCTCAGACAAGAAGGCTTACAAAAGTTTGGGATAAAGAGCATGACAAGGTGTGAGTATTCTACCTTTTTTGAGAACAGGCACATTATGAGTGGGATGGCAAGGGAGGACAATGGAAGAATTAATTCCTAAAAAAGACATACAAAAATATCATTTGGAAACAAAACAACAGAAAATCATGTTTGCTAGCCCTACTGAAGGCTTAAAAAAAGCCTTCCATGAGATTGTGTACCTTTTACTTTCTACTGCAAAGCTGCCATTGTCTTTCCAATTTATGGCTAGGCATCTTTTTTTCTTTTCAATCACCGCATCAGTCTAAAAAAATTGATGAATTTGAGAATTTATGACTCTAAATAGGCAATGTATTACAGTTAATGAATGTGTATGTGTGTTTTTAACAAGTTTTTGCACACAGATGTCGTAAGTAATATTTTGAAAGGCTACTCTTAAGATTAGTTTCCAGATGCATAAGTTATGTTGGCTTTTTTTCTAGATTTCTTCCTTCTATTACATGTTAGTTCTGTTTTTCTAACCATTACCTTGACAAAAGGAGCCCAGCTGTATCTGTTAGACTCTAGGAATCCACTAACCACAGGTAGTTTCCTTAAAGGGCATGTGCACTAAAGCACTGGTTTGATATCTTGCTGGAAAATGTATCTGTTTGCTATACTTCTGTCTACACTTGCATTGCTGTGTGAACATGTAAATAACATATATATATATATATCTTGATCTTTTGCTGGACCTGTTACTTTGTGCTGTTTTAAGAGATTTTTTGGTTTTAAAATGTCTTTTAAACAATAAAGAATACGTATGTCCATTTACAAGTTGGACTTGGGTCAGTTGAACTAAAAGTCCTGTGCCTTCAGTAAGCTGCCAAAGTCAATTCTATCCAGCACTGTTTAGATTTATTTTCTTTGTTTCATCACTCTTGCATTGGCTAGAAGTTGCCATACTGCCAGAATGGAAGTCTTGTGCAACACAGCTTAGTCTAACTGTAGGGTTGAAAGATGCCAAGAAAAGGAGAAAAGACCTCAAGAAATGGAGGCTAATGAATGACATTTTTCACTTCGGGAACTTGTTCACTCACCTGAGACTTTTATTTATTTGCTGCTTAATCAGAAATTTCAGTTCGGTCAGATGCAAAAGCATCTTAAAAACATTGCTAAAACAAATAGTTTTGCTTAAGTGAATAACATCATCAGCAAAAACTCTTGATAGCTGATGGTTATTAGTTGTAAGGAAATGACTCTGCTGCTTTGAATTCAGCAAAGCTATGAAAAGGGCATAAGAGCTTTTTGAGATTCTCTTCACAGTGAAAGGAGAATCTTTTATGAGGTTTGAGAGAATTTTCAAAATGAAGACGACTGACACAAATCAAAGGACATATATAAAGTTACTATAGACAAGCTTATACATTTTTACGGTGTTTGTACATGTAATCAAGTACAGAACAAATAATTAAATAAAAGCCTCTGGTCCCAGTTAAGAGAGGAGCAAAACCACCACTGTCCAAAGAGAAATTTGTCAGCTGTGTAGTACACTGCCAGGGAAGACAAGTGACTTTAATCATATGTGCAAATTGGAACATTATTCTTGCACCACATACCATGGGGGTATTTCTACGCATTCTAGAACTGAACACTAAATATTTCTGCACATGACTCTTATATTATTCACTGGAACAGGCTGCCCAGGGAGGTTGTGTTTCCTTCTCTGGAGGCATTCAAAACCCACCTGGATGCCTTCCTGTGTAGCCTTATCTAGGTGATCCTGCTCTGGCAGGGGGATTGGACTAGATGATCTTTTGAGGTCCCTTCCAATCCCTAACATTCTGCAAATCTGTGAATTTGTGAATATTAGAGAATCTATATATTTGTTTTTATATATATAATCTTACTATTAATATTATGATATATTAATGTATTAATTCATATTGCATACAATAGTCTCTTATTTTTGCTTGTTGTTTACAACATTGTTCAAAGATCTGTGTATCGTGAAAGTAAGGTTGCATTTTCTTTAAGAAAAGGTTATGATGAAGTGAAGGGGTAGCAGAATGATTTACCCATGATTACATGCTGTGTCAATGGCAGAGCCTGATATGAAACCAGAGTTTCTGATTTAACCATTTCACATTTCCCCCTGGAATGTCCTCAGCTTACTTTAACTATATCTTGTTTAGTTGAACATTATTTTTGTAGCTTCTCTTCCTCCCCTAGCCCTTCAAGTTAAGTGAAAGGAAGGGCATGAGAAGAATGATTGAAGAAATGGCCCAGGGGGACATTTGCTAATTTTGAGCCTATGATGGAGAAAACAGAACACTATTTCTCTTGCTTTCTTACAGGAGAGAAGTTTTCAGTATTTAACATTAGGCTATTGATCATTGCTGTCTTACTGCTGTACCGTTCCTTTTTATTCCCATTTGGCTGTTGTTATATATGAAGTGTTTGAAGTTTTGTATCAGCAATACATACTGCAAGCATTTCCATGTAGTTAATCAAAAAGACTATGAGACTTAAGTAATTAAAACCTGTTAGAATATCTGTAGCATAAATAGAACGGGTTGAATTTTTGCCTTTTTATAACGAGCTGTACTTTCAATCTGTCTTCTCAGCTTCTTCCTGCATGCTTTTTGATTACTTATGCTACATATTAAAACAATTTCATTTTTCTTTCCATGTGTAAGAGGCAATCTCATAAAGAAAGAAAACACCTTAAGACAGAATAGTAGGATGATACTCAATAGTATTTATTAATCTGTCTTTATACTATATACTAACATAAATGTCTTCAAAACTGTGCAGTTTTGGGTGAGCCTGCCCAAAAGAACCCACAATTAGAAAGGCAAAATTCCACTGAAAGAGAGGAAAATTTAAGATTTGACAATTGTAGCCTGCATAGCTAGCAGGAATTTTAATGTTTTCCTTGGGGAAAAATAAGGTCAGTCAACACGTATTGCTAAGAATGAGGTGTGCAGAAAAAGAAATTTCATTTTCACAACTTTGAAATTTGGTTTTGTTCTGATTGGGAATGAAAATAAACAATTTTGTGTTTCTCCAGAAGGTAGGCTCTGGGACTGACATGGGAATTATAAGGTTTGAGCTTCCTTGGAAAGAACATCTCTTGTGGTGGCTTGTCCCACAGCAGGGCATCTTGGGAACCCTAAACAGCAAGCTCTCCTCAGCCACGTTACAATTAAAATTAAGTTTCTCTGTACTGTGCCTGGTGAAGACCTATATTGAGATTCAGACAATATTAGTTTGACTCAAGAATTATCCAGATTATCTATTTGTTATGTAGAGAGGTCTTGAATTCAGATGAACTAGATTGTTTCCAAATTTGCTTTGGTAGACCAAAGCGAAAATGGATGAAATCTACAAGATGAAAGTTGGAGTGGACAGAAAATATCTAAGAAATGGAGATCCATCTGCTGCTCTATTCTTCACAAAGTTCTACAGAATATACAGTGATCTTTTATGTAAGGATATTTGGGGAAACATAGCCCACTTTCCAATGAAATAAACATTTATAGAAAGAGCTTCCTAGAATAACATATAGCTATATAGAGAGTAATTATTGCACTTTGAATTGCTTCCAATAACTTTTTTCACATATATATAGAACTATTTTGATATTTTTCAGTTCTATCAATGTATTTTCAAATATACCAGCAATAAAGTTAGAGAGGGAAAATTCAGAATAATCACTTTTTAATTAAACAATAGTTTTGAAAAATAGGTTTCATATTTGCAGGTTCTGGAACCATAATTTACTTAAGTTTTAACTAGTTCCCAGTTTCTTTTTTTCCTCATGAACAGCCCTCCAAACCTCTTTTTGTCCAGAGTTTACCAGAATAATTTTCTCTAACTTTCTCCATCTTCAGAGTAGGATGGGCTTTATCCAACTATGCAACATAAATTCACATGCAATTGTATCTGTTTTCCTGTCTTTGTCCCTAGATTGAGAAGTGTCTGCCCCTCCTTTTTATCTGCCATTACTGATTTATTTTCCAGTGAAAATAAGGAGACTTTTAACATCGCATGGAACTAAGTCATTTGTTAGTACATCATGAAAGTTGAAGAATAATCTGAATCCCCTAGTGAATTTGAGAATTATGACAGCTCTAGATTAAAATATCTAAAATGTTTACTTGTCAGTGTCTGCAAGCTGAAAAGATTTCTAAATTCCCCTTAACATACCTGAGATCTTGATAGGTATTCACTATCATTTGAGACAATCTATCTTTATCCAACAAAAATGTACAGAGCTGGCAGAGAGGTCATACAAAACTCTGAGACCCCTAACGTCCCACTGTAGAAAAGCCACTTGGCATACTAATGACATTTCATTTGATGCTTGACCAGTAGGAGAGCCAAGGAAATGTCCTGAGGACTATAATCAGTGAAGCCTAGGCAGTTATCCATATTACCCTAAAGTAGTGGTTGATCAACAAAATAGCTCTTCAGACTCGCTACTCAGTGTTGACTTAATTTTAATATACTATAATTCCACGTTATATATGTATTGCACACATACACACCTACCTGAATTTATCTGAATGTAGGTGTCAATCTATAGCTGAATCCCACCTTAGATTATAATTACACAGGGCATTCGGGAACACGTTAAAACTGAGAAGTTGCCCTGTTTCACAGAAGACTACAGATGGTAGATGAAAAGTATCACTTGGAGCTCAGACCTCAAATTGGCTTTGGTAGAATGAAGAGATGCTATGAAGAAAGCTGTTAAGATCGTCTGGAACTTAAAGTGAAGGCAGGAATGGGCAGAGAATAGATGAACAAGATGAGAACAGAGTATCCTCTCTTTAGAGGTGGAAGGTACTAAATATAAGTGGAGAGGAAAAAAATGCTGTTTTAAATAAAATTATATAGACAGTATTTATACTTAGGTATAAAATATGCATATCATACAGGTATATAATGTAGTTCACAGTAGACATAAGCACACATAAAAACCTATATACAGTGTGTCATATATAGAGAAATATAAAATGAACAGTATTGAAAATGCCCAAAATACGATCACTTTTGCTGCATGACTTATTTTGCCATGATAATGAAGAAACCATTGCTTCCTATTCTGGTCTTTTATTTTAACCATTTGAAGAATTTGATTAAAATGCCATGCATGACGTGTTGACCTTCTGAACTTGGCAACTATAGGCTCTCTTTCTCTCCCTCTCACACTCATCAATATGTACTGTAAAAATCTGTAGGAAGATTGTGGTTTGATTTGTGTTTTTCTCATTGGTGAGAACATGACTCACACCAAATATGTTATGTAACAGTATTGTAAAAAATATGTAACTATACCTTTCTATCTGTTTCTATCATAGACCTCCTAAAAAAGTAATTTTCCAATATTTAAATAGAACCATACAGCTGAAGTCACAGTATAAATAACAAGCACTTTTGCAACTCCCTCGATCTATTATACCTGGAGACATCCTGGGTAAAGACTGTCTCTGTGACATGTATGCAGTTTGGAAAAAACTTTTCTTTCATCATGGATAGAAATGCTTGCATTTTGGCCAAGTTTTTCCCTAACAGCATGCAACAGAAGTATTTTTGAACATTCAGAATCCATCTTTTCTTACCGATTAAGAGAAAAAGGGAGAAGTAACCTCTAAAGTAAACAAGAATCAAATGGTAAAGAGAATTCCCATACATCAAAAATGACATTTTGAGTTACACGTTAAAATTAATCACAAAGCATTTCAGAATCCTTAAAACATCTGTAATAAAATGAGAAATATTTCCAAGGAAGGAAGCTGCTGCAGTTTGCATTGAAGTCTCTCTGTCTCATCAGCAGAATGAACCAGTCTAAAAGTGCAGATTTGTTGTAGCAAAGTCTGTACTCCACATGAACTTTATATGCTATGAGCATTTTTAATCTTTCTGCTAAAGCTGTCTATCAGTCTTTTGATTATCTCTTTCAATTTTTACGTGACTTATGGCAAGGCAGAACTTTTCTGGTATATTGTCAAAAAGGTCTTCTTAGATGTTAATTTGTGAATGATTCATGTTTGAAAATGAAATCTTAAGAATACAGCGGGCCAGAAACTGACTTTTTTAAAAAAATGTTTCTGTTCTTTTTCAGATTGTAGTTGTGTTTTTTAAGTATAAATAAGCCAATTGAAAGTAAATAATTGATACACAGCAAGAGCTTTCAATTTGAGCTCCTTAAGTGAGCATAAAAACACTTCTAAATGTTCACTGATGATATTTCACAGATATGTGTTTTTTTATCAGTGCATACCAAAACAACACCACCGCTGTCCCCTCCCCACTCTGCTGTGTTTATTCCACATATTTCTCTCTGGGGGCATTTTAGACACAAAATAATTTGGACACAATCATTACTAAATTCTGTGCACAGAGAAAGCGATCAGAATAGTTCAGTATCTGCCCTTTATTATTAAATTTCACCTTGTATAGGGAAAACAAACAAATAAAACCCTTTGTTCTCAAGAATCCTTCAAATGTTGACAAAATTTTGACTGAGTCTGATGGAAACTGCGTGGTGCCATTAACAACCCTTTTATCTCTTAGCCTTGCTTCTTCAGTGGAACAACAAGAATACCTTCAGAGAATTTCATGTAGACAGAGCTCTGTGCTGTAGATAGGAATGTTTTGTTTCTCTTGTCAAACATTTTTTTTTTCCCTACAGTGAAAGTATTTACAATAGAGAAACATTAAAAGGTGTTTGCTTAAATAAAATATCTTGTATTGGTACATGTGTGTTGGCTAAGAAGACTCAAGGTGTGTACAATTATTTTCAACCTACAAAAATGTCTGAAATATTTTGTAAGCCTTTACACTTCATTTATCAACACAAATGTAAGGATGATAATGTATATTGAAACCTCAAACATTTTTTGAGCATCTATTATACAGAAGTTTACTATACTTTAGCCTGTTGGAGATTATTTTTATGTTGTTTTATAGCTTTATTTACATTAAAGAAAAATATACTGTTTCTTTTTCCATTTTCTTTGTAGAACAGAATAAACCAAAAGATTTATCCTCCAGCCAAGGAGGAAAAGAAACAGTGAAAGTCTGTGTCTTATTCAATACAGAGAGGAAGAGAAAAGTCAAAATGATGAATACTGGACAATGAACCATGCTTGAGTGTTTCTGTGAGAAAAGGTGGCACGTTTGGAGAGGCTGTTCACAGAGAAATAATTTTGGTGAAAGTAGGTGCCTTAAGTAGTATCAAAAGCTCCTTCATTTAGCCTGAAGATAGGTTGTCAGTACATAAGACAGAGGACAAAAAATAATTTTGGCAACTGCCTCAGACATTATGAGCAGACTTCTAACTAATAGTGTATAAACTTTTTTTTTTAAGCTTAATCCTTTTGTTGAAAATTATGTTTGATGTCTCTTCCAAGATGTAAGTACTCTCTTTTTAAGCACTGAATATATAAAAGCAACATCTTTTAGACTGGGAGGAAAACTGTGGTTACATTGCTGTTACAGGAAGCAATGACACCTGAGAAAACATATTTTCTGAAGTGTAAGGTATAAATCCTAATATGATGTGAGTAAGAAAGGAACACATGATAGACTCCTTTTTGCTCAAGAAGACATGAGTTAGGGTTTTTGTAAGATGTTTTCAACTGTGGTTGTGAATGAGGATGTGACTGAAAGGTCCACAGGTGTATTACCCTCCATGTTCTGGTAGGTAGAGAGATGAATTGCCATAAGATTGTGGTGATGTTAACAGGACATGAACAGATAGACAAGATTGATATTCTATCATTAGATTAATTAATATCAGGTATATAAGCAATATTAAGGGAGACTTGTATCAAATGGAAATGTGGACTACTTTTTTTGATTTGAGGTTAGGCTGTTTACTAGGTAAGGGGAAATGAATGAATGTATATTAGTTCAGTGTGATTCCAAAGGCATTCCTTGCAATCATATAGGAATACCTTTTCAGTGCCTTATTACTTTCTGTGTTTTTCTTGGGCTTTTTTTTTTTTTTTACATTTATACTTGAAAGCAGGAAAGCCTGTGCATTTTTGTTTTGGTTAAAAGTTACTGTCTCCTGATATAAGTATTAACCTTTTGTTGCGGATCAAATACATAATGAAAAATATCAAAATGTTATTTTGAGGAACTATTTTGAGAAGGAAGTCTATTCCACATCTTGTAGACCAAAAATCAATACCCCTGAAAGAGGAACTTTTAGTATGCGTGAAATCAACATTTCTTTCACAGTTTACTAATGTGCTTCTAGTACAGATGTCAATCAAATGCTTGATTTGGTACAGAAGCAAAGGCAAATGCTTTCTATTGGAACTAAATTTTTATATTCACACTTATATCACAGAGTCACAGAACCACACAATGTTAGGGATTGGAAGGGACCTCAAAAGATCATCTAGTCCAATCACCCCACTGGAGCAGGAACAGCTAGATGAGGTTACACAGAAAGGCATCCAGGAGGGTTTTGAATTTCTCTAGAGAAGGAGACTCCACAACCTCCCTGGGCAGCCTGTTCCAGTGTTCTGTTAGCCTCACTGTGAAGAAGTTTCTTCTCATACTTAAGTGTAACCTCCTGTTTTCCAGTTTGTACCTGTTGCCCCTTGTCCTATCATTGGTTGTCACAGAGAAGAGCCTGGCTCCATCCTCGTGACACTCACCCTTTACATATTTATAAACATTAATGAGGTCACCCCTCAGTCTCCTCTTCTCCAAGCTAAAGAGACCCAGCTCCCTCAGCCTTTCCTCATAAGGGAGATGGCTCCACTCCCTTAATCATCTTTGTGGCTCTGCACTGGACTCTCTCAAGTAGTTCCCTGTCTTGAACTGAGAGGCCCAGAACTGGACACAATATTCCAGATGCGGTCTCACCAGGGCAGAGTAAAGGAGGAGGAGAGCCTCTCTTGACCAATGGAAAAGATTTATCTGGATTTCCATAATTCAGCCCTCCAAAGGACAGAGATAGAATTGCTTTCTTCTTCTCCAAATGCAGTAGATTTCCCCCTTTAACGTTCCTGTGCACCTATTTCATGAAATTTTACATTATGTCAAGAAATTCTCAGTCAGTCTCCCTGGGAAAAAAAAATGGTTGTATCTTTTTAACAGTTCTATTTTTTTCTTCATTCAGAGACCTGCCATCAAGCTGATTGGAATAGTACCTTCAAACTAATTGAATCCACCGTAGGAGAAGATCAGGTTGGAGACCATCTAACGAACATAAATGTGCACATATCCATGGGACCTGATGAGATGCATCCACAAGGTCCTGAGGGAACTGGTGTATGAAGTTGCTGAGCCACTATCCATCATATTTGAGAAGTTGTGTCAGTCTGGTGAAGTTCCCACTGATTGGAAAAGGGGAAACATACCCCCCACCTTGGAAATTACAGGTCAGTTAGTTTCACTCTGTGCCTGGCAAGGCCATGGAGCAGATCCTCCTGGAAACTAAGGCACATGGAAAATAAGGAGGTGATTGGTGACAGTCAACATGGTTTTACTAACGGTAAACCATGCCTGATAGGTTTGGTGGTCTTCTATGGTGGGATTACAGTATTGGTAGATAAGGGAAGAGCAACTGATATCATCTACCTGGACTTGTGCAAAGCACTTGACACTGTCCCGCGCAACACCCTCGTCTCTAAATTGGAAACGCATGGATTCAATGGACAGACCAGTTGGTGGATAAGGAACTGGCTGGATGGTCACACTCAAAGAGTTGTGGTCAACAGCTTGATGACCAAGCAGAGACCAGTGACGAGTAGCATTCCTCAGGGACTGCTGTTGTGATGGGCACTGTTTAACATCTTTGTCAGCAAAATGAGCAGTGGGACTGAATGCACCCTCAGTGAGTTTGCCAATGACAGCAAGCTGCAGTCAGCATGTTTGAGGGAAGCAGGCTTGAGAGGTGGGCCCATCCTAGCGACAGAACAAGGGGTAGTGGCTTTCAACTGAAAGAGGGTAAAACTAGATTAGATATAAAGAAGAAATTATTCACCGTGCGGCACTGGAACAGGCTGTCCAGAGAAGCTGTGGATGCCCCATCTGTGGAATTGTTCAAGGCCAGGTTGGATTGGGCTTTGAGCAACCTCGTCTAGTGGAAGATGTCCCTGTCAATGGCAGGGGGACTGAAACCAGATGATATTTAATTTCCCTTCCAACCTAAACTATTATATGATTCTCTGTTTTACACTATGAACAGATGGAGATCAGGCAGGGGAAATCAGCTGTGTTTTCCTAACGTTGCTATTTATTCGATTAGACATGACTTTATCGAGAAATATTTCCTTTTTCAAAAGCTAAGCTTAGCAAAATGGCTTACAGAGTCCTACAAAATTTAATCTTATAGTATGTTTTAGAATCAAGAGCGTACAAACACAAGAAGGATAAAATTTCAATCCACAGCTATCTCTTGCTAAGAAAACATTTAAAAATATTTTGCTTCTTGCTAGGATAATGGAGAGATCAAAAAAAAAGGTAAGCACTGTCACTGAAGCTTTAATGATGCAAAATTTGAGAAAAGAAATAGACATGTAGAAGTAGTTATGTAAGGTCAGTTTGGAAACTGGCTTAATTTGCAGTTAGGAACATGCTGTAGGGAATTATTAGTTTAGTGACTCTATAAGGAGATCAAAGGTGCGACTCTTTGAGAATCAAGTGGATTCCAAGTTAAACTGAAATTAAATGTTTGTCACTGGAACTGAACATAAAAACTTCTGTCTAAAGTCTTCTGTAGAAAAAGTAACAAAAAAGAAATCTTGTATAGTAGAAGTTCCTTCTATAACAAATATCATGTAAACGTAGGATTAGTCTTTACACTTGAGCACCTCATTTTATGCTGCTTCCTACATTGTCATCCCTCCCTCTTTGTTAGACTATATGACATCCAATTAAAAGAAGAGCAATACAGACATTGATTTAGGGTGCAGGAGGCACTGAAGGCTCTGGAATGCAGTTTCTGACCAGAACCAATGTGGGCCATGAGGCTCAGGCATGGTTCTTGGTGTCTCTGGGAAGGTACTCCCCTGCCCTACATGAGTGCTGTGTGGACAAACAACCCGTATATTCTCAGGTGTTAATTAGGATGAAAAAGAAATCAAATAAGTCATGACAAATAGGCAAGTGGTGAAGTGTGTTTTGGCCACGTTGCTTTGAGGAGGGAGCAGTAGGCTGTTACTACTCCAGGGAGACAGCCAGCAGAGAGTCACTGCAGTTCTACTATGCCATTAAATAGTCTCATAAAGGAGAAAAAAGAGGTCATTTCAGCTGAGAATAAACTAAATGTCTTAAAAGCTTGACTTAAAACCAGTGTGTTATCAATAAAACACTTTCAGATATTGAATTAGCTCTTTATCACTTTCAGATATAGAATTATCTCTTTAAAATAAGCTCCTCAAAGAGCTTTCATGCACATGGCCTAAAATTTCCATTTAGCATTTTCTTTCGTGCAGTGGTGCTCACAGAAACTGAGTTAGTCTAGCAGTTTTGCTTGTTCAGTGATTATCTGAAAGAAGAGTTCCAGTATACAATAATCTCATATATAAAAGGATGAATTAAAAAATCCCTAAGCAATTTTGAAATTAATTGCTTTGACGTGTGGTGAATACTTGTTCTTTATTTGTAGATGAGAATTTCAGTCATACTACAGCAACCTGGAGAGCTAATAAGAGAAGATGAATTGAGTGGTCTCAGAAAAATCATCCAAGCCTCATTGAACTCAATCTAAACCTTTCCACTCACTCCAGTGGCCTCAAGAGGAGGCCTCTGTCTTAGGGGAAGGTAGATAAATGAGCTTTACTTCTAATATGTAAAGTTTCTAGACTGTTTAGAAGATCGTATTTTCATTTAACAGAAAACAAGAGGAAAAGTATAGGGTTTCTTTTATTTTCCATAGATTAAATTAGCCCTATATTAAAGTTGGCAAAGATTACACGATATATGTGAGGAAGAAGTATAGGATAGAAAGAACCCTGTCCTTCTTTATCTTTCTTCTTGTTATTAAATCACTATAGTCAAGCATGGAAGTACCAAGGTGGATGTGAGTCAAACTCCATGGGTAGCAGGTGACTGCATCCCTGCGTTTGGTGAGCATCTTTTGTAGCACCACCTGTGGAGCTGCTTCAGCTATGAGGATGCCTAATCTTGCTTTAACTTCTCAATCTACTACTGGAAAAGGAGGGAGAAAAAGCATACAAAATGTAGAGTTTGCAATAAGGTGAAAGAGTAATTTGACTAAGCATTTCTATTATGGATGCCGAGAGAAACCTGTACATTGACAAAAGTGTTTAGTTTGTGAAATCACAGGAGAATTAAACTATTTTGTGTATGTTTGCATGTGATAGCGCAAAGTTTAAATATATATATTGTTCCTGAGTAAATACTGTATTACAACAAAGGCTGAGTGGTCTAAAAGTGACCGCTGAATTGCCATTAACAGCAGATGGGCTCTCTGCAGGCAATAGGAAAGGATCTCTATAACACTTTTAGGCTCCAGTCCTTCACAAGGTGAAACTGTTGAATATCTCTTTGCACATTAGTGACCTGAGTGATAGGATTCTGATCATGGCTCTTTCCTCCAGAATTCTCATTCTGACACTTCCAGAAATGCTCTTTGGCCAAGGTCTCTTGTCATATAAAGTAAGTCTCTGTTGTGCGAAAATAATATTTTTATTGTGAGAATCATTAGACAGAGATCTTATACATGCTTTTACTTTCTTTTTTTTTTTTTTTAAATTTTTGTTCTTTTAATGTAAGGAGTGTACATTGGCTGAAGAAACACTGTTTACTTATGTGACACAGTTTCTTGGTGTGCATTCTGGCAAAACGAGGAAGAAATTATTCTCTTCCATGGAGTTTTAATTAGAGATAATTTTCAGACTTTTGTTGTTTCTTGGTGTTTGAGCTGAGACTTCTGAAAAAAACAGGATTTCCTGTGTCTTTGTGACCAACTCTAGAGCTACTCAAGGGCATACACGCTCTAAATAAACAAGCTCGATTGAGCTCCATGTCACTACTTTTCTTTCTATCAGAAAGTCACCACTAAAAGGCCAAAATACCAGGTACCTCTTGACAAAAGGATGACAATAGAATACACTACACAGCTTTTTGCCAGAGCTTGAAAAATACAAAAGCACCAGAGGTAAATAAGGAAGCTAGCTGAAGTAAAATGTCAAGGACAGAACAGAGAGGGATGTACTTGGTTCTAAGCAATAATAACCACTAGTGGACCAGCCACCAGGTAGCTGTACCTTGTTATTTGGATAGTGGTTACTAGAAATGGTGGACATTGAAAAGTATTTACCATAAAACCCCCATAACTGAGTTTTTCTCAGCTTTTTTTTTTTTTCCTTGTGTCTATTTTTATTGATTTAGAGACACAGAGGAAAATATATTGTCCTGTAATCTTGTGATACTATCACCTAATTATATGTAAGGAATACTGGTTTCCCAAGCATTGTAGCGAGTAGAACCATCTGGATCTTAAACTTAATTTACATTAATTTATTTGAAATTGTTCTAGGTTTGTTTTCCAAACCAAATATATTTTACTGATAGCTCTTGTGGAAGAATAAGGCAAAGAGTTACTCTTGGATCTTATGGTCTGTATATAATTCATGAGTTGTCTCAGGACCCCTCTTTGAAAGGAGACAGAAATCATAGTAAATTCTGTTGTTTAGAGAGCATGTCGCTGGCTTTCAGCCCTCTACAAATTGAAAAGTATTAGTTCACAAAACGAAGCAAGAAGTCTGGTTCCAGATACTGACAAGCTGAAATTCTCCTGGTCCTCCATCTGGAAAAGCCAAGTTGCATGCATACAGCCTCTGCTTTCTCTTCCCATACTTCTGTATTTGCATCCAACTCTTGGAAAATTGTGCATAGATAAGTGTAGAAAAACTAAGTCTCCTTTCCTCCTTAATCATCTGAATAGCTGTGATACCTAAGCAGTAATGCAATCCATGTAGCTAGAACTTAGTTTAACTAGATGAGCTTTACTAAGGAATGATGAGAAATTAAAAATGAAATTATTAAGAAAGTAATTTTAGAATTGGCAGTTTGGAAAACTGAAAGCATTCTGCTACAACAGTATGTTTTGCCAATTCTGATTTCACAGAAATCTGAAGAGCACAGTTCTGAAAGTCCTTGAATTGCTGCCAGCTTAGTGGCACAGATGGGGTGATGAAGCATCTCAGTTTCCATCTACTGAACTAGATAGTTGGCTGGACTGGCTGCTCTGTTACCAAGAGATTAACAGCTGTGCTGTAAATTCTTGAGGGTTCAGGATTACAACTGAAAGTAATGTGGGAGCACAAACTCAAAATAAATTATACTGAAGACAGTTTGGAAATTTCAGAATATTAAAGTGTTCCATGAGTTGGAACAACCTGTCCTACTTAGGAAGGGAAGAGACCTGTACTGGAAATTATGCAGAATAAATCTGTGTGTTAACAAGAAAGGTGAAGAGTAATTTTGAGTATATGGGAACTCTGGAGTAAATACACCAAACTGCAGGGATTTAGTCTTCCTTTCTCAGGTTATAACTCTCATTATGGTGGATAAGTAGTTATCTTTTCAAAGGTCTTCTTGTAATATTTATAAACTCTTCCTCAGTATGGGATAGCATACAGGATTGTGCCATCAAACTCTATTAGAAAGGAGCTCTGAGTTTTCCACAGAAAATGATGCTGAAGATGTTTCAGGTACAATAAGTACAAAAGAGGATGAAGGCATGGTGTCCACCTGCTGTCAGTGAACATCTCACTAGACTTGCTAACAGAAAATGGCATGTTTGCTTGTCAAATAACTTCTTGCTGCTTCCAGAAAATAGCTTTGACATAGCTCTTACTTTAACAAAGGTAAAATGTCCCTTTAATACCTTTTAACTATGGAATAAATTTTAAAAGCATTTTCATCTCTTAATAAAATATCTTATTTTTCAAACTAAAGTTCATTTCCTTTTTGTCATGGTTTAATGCCAGCTGGCAATTAAGCTCCACACAGCTGCTTGTTTACTCCTCCCTGACGAGGCGGGGGAAAGAATCAGAAAAGTGAGGAAACTTGTGGGTTGAGATAAAAACAGTTTAATAGGTAAAGGAAAAGCTGTGCATGGGAGCAAAGCAAAACAAGTAATTCTTTCACTGCTTGTCATCGACAGGCAGGTATTCAGCCATCTCAAGGAAAGCAGGGCTCCATCATGCATAATGGTTACTTGAGAAGACAAACACCATCACTCCGAATGTGCCCTGCTTCATTCTTCTTCCCAAGCTTTATATGCTGAGCATAATGTCACATGGTATAATGTCTTCAGTCAGTTGAGGGCAGCTGTCCTGGCTGTGTCCCCTCCTAACTTCTTGTGTACCTGGCACAGTGTAAGAAGCTGAAAAGACCATGACTGTTTAGTAACAACTAAAATTTCAGTGTGTTATCAACATTATCCTCATTTTAAATCCAAAACACAGCATTGTACCAGATATTATGAAGAAGATTAACTCTATCCCAGTCAAAATCAGGACACTTTTGCAACTCCAGCTGGTGGATAACTGTTTAGCTAAAAGACTCTGGGAAATTTCCAATGCACTGGAAGTAAACTAGCATGATTAAAACAGAATAGTTTGTGTGGGTTCTTATAGATAAAGTTTCAAGCCCCCAACAAGTAATTCAGAATGTTTTGACTCAGGACTTCCTTTGGTTATGGTAACAAAGAATATTGTAAAATAGTTCAAGAGGAAATTAACAGTAGTAGACGATTTCCTTGTTGAAAAGGAAATTCTGTTTAGTATGCATAAGGTCAGAGATTGCTGATTTTTCTTAAGAGATACACAGATGTGTATGCTTACTATAAACAGTACTTAATGATTATTTTTAATTTTCTATAATAAATCTCTTAATCTAGGCAGATCCTCAAAAAAAGTCATATCTACTTTTATCTCGACGTATTAAAGCCCGGAGGCTTTTTTATTTGTCAGGTTTTGTCAACTTTATACAGTCATAGAAGAACAAGGCTGAAGAACCCTAGAAGTTCGTTAGTCCATCTTCTTGTGTGACTGCACTATTTTATATTCAATTGATGTTGTCATTAATTCCAATGCTAGATAAACTGCCTGACACATTTTCTCTAGTTGTTTAATAGTAAAATACAATTTTAAAATGCTCATACTACCTATGGAAAGGATGGGCAACTAGAAATTTTTTAGCCTTTTTTCCTTTTTTTTTTTTTCTTTCCCTAAATTAAGGCACTAGCCTTGACTTTGGAAATCTGCTTTTATTTTAACTATACATTTCCTAGGAGACCTCAGAAAGTGAAGGTAGTACATGTCTCTGCAATGCAACAGAGCCTGTTGCACATTGAGGCATCTCTGAAATAAAAAGCACAGTAATGTTGATTGTGCAGAACCAGCAGAGAAACAGGCTGTGATTAGCTATATGTAGCATAAAGTTTTGAACTTATCTAGAATATCTCCCCAGGTCAAAACATTACATTCAAGCTCAAAAATGTCTTTTGTTCAGGCTACTGAAATCTTTAATTTAGGTCTGAGTTTTTCTAGTTCTTGTCCTGAAAATAGTTAGTCTTTTATTTCATCATAGAGAGTGCTTCCTTAAGTCACTGAAATGTAATAATGTACATGAGTGAGTGAGACTTCACCTAGTTTGTTTCAAGCAACCAAGCATCCTTTTCTCTTTACAAACCACATACCGACATTTCTTACACATTCAGTTTTACAGCAGGATTTGTCAGCGTCAGCAGTGCTCAACTCCCACTTTACAATTTGTCAAGTGATTACTGAGGCACTAATATAAAAAAAAATAGATACACCACTAGAGTTTTATTTGTTATTAAAAGGAAGCTGAAAAGTAGCTTATCCATGTCAATAGTAAAAAGAGAAAAAAAGAAAAAAAAAAAAAGGAGAGAGAAAGAAAAATAAATTAACATACTGAAAAGAAAAAAAAAAAGAACAATGAACATTTTACTGATTTGATTAAAAGTCTGACAGTACCACATATAGATTTGTAATAATTAAAAATGAAAATGATACCATTTTTGACAATGTCTATTAAAGCTGCCCTGTCACCTAAATGAATTACCACTTTATGAATGCAAAGTTACATGTGGGTATGAATGCAGAGGTCCTATTAGAGCTTGTTTAATACTTTTTGCATTATTTTCTGCTGTGCAAAATAGATATAACTTAACTCTCTTTCTGTATCAGAAATAAAAAAATATATCTTTTATTTTGTCGGAGATTTCTGAGAATAAAATCATTACTTCTAGTGAGCCTTTCTGATTTTAAAGTGGTAAGGACTGTGTAAGAATCAAGATGCCTGGAGAACAACAACAAAGTGCATTCACATGAAGTTAACAGGCTATGAACACAGGAAACAGCAACCTGAGCTTTTAATGATACTGTTCTCCTACAAGATTCACTGCAACATACAGGTGCCTCTTCTAACCAGCAAATGAACGAGGAGAAAAAGACTATTTCTCTCTTCCTTCACCTCTTCTTAAATGTTCCAGTTGGATCTTCACAGCACCCAGCCTCCTAGACCCATCATCCAGTGCTGTCAGTCCTGACAAACTGCCTTCAGTGTACACAGGTTTAGATATTCTTCGCATTGGAAATTACATGCTAGAGAGAATGTCCAAGACTCTAAGTTAAAAACCATCACAATTTGTTACTGTGATACCTACACTTTTATGTCTACAGTTTACATTGTATCAAGTGTCGGGTTTTTTTCCCTTTTTATCAGGTAGAAGAGAGAAAATGACATAAGTGGTACTTAAAATATGAGAGAACATAATAGGAAGAGCAATTAATGCAGATAATGAGAAGTTTTGACCAAAATTAAAATCTTTTAAAATAATATGATCAAAATAATTTACCATAGAAATTATATGGCTGATCAGCTGCTGAGAGAAACAGTTCACAAAAATAACCGTTGCAAATAACTTCTCTTGCTGTCTATGGGAAGTAAATGAAACTTTACTTTCTCCCATATAGACTTAATTTTCTAAGGATCCCTCACCTCCATCCTGAATAATCACATTTTCTCTGAGAAGAATTGAAGCAGCTATGCCAGATCTCACTGATTCAGCCACTGGATATCTTCACTGAAGATTACCCTGGGTCAGTGTGCAAGCGCTGCTGGATTTGCCTTGCTGCTCAGGCAGGTCCACAACAGGCTGTTCAGCACTCAAACCATTTTGTTTGCAAGGCTTTAACCTCTGTGAATATTTAAGGATATGAAACAATAAACCTGATGTAGAAACAGAAGGTGCACTGTTGGGAGGTTTTTCAGTTAGTTTCTCCTGCTTCTGACTAGCAGACTTTTGTTCTACTGCACCTGCAGTGTGACTTGGACCTTCAACAGCAATCACAGAAACCTCAAAGAAGAAAAATCTTGAAACGGATTATCTGCTGTGTAACAGGGTACAATCTTCAATTATGTTTCTGGGTGTTCCAGGATCCATGAACTACTGTTTGAGTTGACAGAGCATTCTTTCCCTCACTGGAGACAATAATACAATCTCACTTTCCTCTCTTCAGTTGCCTAGTTTCAGAAATTGTGTCAGAAAACAGAATCTTTGAAATCTGTCTTCTGTATGTCACTACATCAAATTAACACTAAATGACATTCTTTAATAACATTATTATACCAAATTAAAACAAAATAAATTAATACCTTTGACATCCCTGTCTTAAAATTTAGTTAAAATTGTTCACACGGTTAAACATTAGAGGCAAGAAGAATTTAGAATGAAGACAGAGACAAACCTGTCTGTAGAAGGTATGGTCACATAAAACTGAGAAATCTAGGTTAAAAATAACTATTTAGTAAATGCATTACTAGAATACAGAGCAGTTGAGTCTATGCCTGCATTCACATGTGGGAAGTAGCGCCATAAAAAACATGGGGTTATTGGCAAGGAAAGTAGCATGCTCGTTAAGGTAGGAAGAAATCTATATTGTGTCTACAGGCCCTAGGGGGGAAAACCATCTTTTGAAATTGTCTAGTCTATAAGCTCATGCTGTAGCAAAAAAAGCTGGGCAGACATTATGGCACCATCTTATCAAGTGGTTGCCAAGGTAACCCTGAATGAATGTGCACGAACAGGGGAGCTCATCACTTTCTGAGGACGCATGGAGTACACAGAGGGACTGAGATCACTGTTCAGAGGTCACAGGAAAGTAGTCTAAGATGGTCAGCTGGTTATATTGGAGTGAACAGGTAACTATACAAACCCAAATTACTGCAGGTACTAAATTATGTTGGGATAAATCTAACACACACGACCTCCTGGTATTAATAATTTTTAGTTTTGTCATTGCCTTTGAGTTGAAAAATAAACTGAAATAAAACCAAATCAACCTTTCTATATACATTTTGCTGACAATTAAGTGTAGTGTTTTCAAAGCTAAAAGTGTGAATTATTGATTATTATTTACACACAAGTTTTATAAGAAATCTATAAATCTTCATCCCTTATTTGGTTTCCAATCTGTACAAACTTTGAGGAATTAATTCTGATCTTTTTCATTTGAAGTATATGAAAAACATTCTATTTGAATCTAACTTAAATTCATATTTTGAGATACAAAAATTAAGTATGCTGATATAGTAAAAACATTAATATTTTATAGAAATATTGTGTAAGGCTTATGAATAAACATTACATATGTTTAATGAATATGCATCAAGACCTTTGAAACACAGGTAATATTTTTCTGTGAATTCCGCCACAGTGGTGTTGGACATGCCCAAATCATAAAATAGGATAACATATACAATTTAAATGAATACATCAACTGAATTATGAATCCATCTTGAAGCTTTAATTCCTTCTGGTTTTCCTATTTTTTCCTACATAGCTAACTTTATTTCGGTTTTCCAATACTGAAGTGCAAACTTAAATTCTTTGTTTAAAAAGTGGATAACTGGTACAGTCCATAAACATTTACAATGTTAGAATTATGAACAAAAAAATACATAATCTTTTAAAACACACAAACTTGAGTTTGGTTAGACATGATGAAATCGTGTTAGCAGGGTTGTATTTGCATAGTGCTATGCGCAAACTATGTACTACTGAAAAAAATAGCTTTTTTGTCCATAGCTGTTCATTTTGCCTCATATGATTTATTTTCAGAGCTGGCTTGCACTGAAACATCTCAAAGAGCAGACAACATAAGCTCAGGTCTTCCCAGAAAAGTTTAAGCAGGCCCACTCTGCTTTAATATTTTGGCAGGACCTTAAGACCAAATGTTGGGTTCAGATGCCTTGTGTTAAGCAGACATACTATGAAAAAAAATTATCCTTTCATTGTGGGAATACTACGTTGTTTCAGGGTCTCCCTTGTTCAATGTGTATGCCTTTCTCTGTGGTTGTATCTGAGATGAGCAGAGGTACTTGACCTGGAGCCTGTATGATACCCACAAGACAGTAGCTGGGCATGCTCTGTAAGGGGTCTATGTTTTTTTATTTGTCTTTCAACTTAGCCTGAATTCCATGCCCTTCAGAAAAGAGAGAGAAAAATGTGATGATAGTCAATTGTTAGTTAGGCTTTTCTTCAGAATATCAGGAAAAGTGCAATGACGGCAGAGAAGGAGAGAGACAGGTTACATCAAACAGTGCTATTGCATTTCACCTAAGCTGGGCTTGACATTGTGCTTGTGACTCTGCTTTGTAGAAAGTCATTTAGCATTTATCTCATGCTGATCTACCGGTTGGAAGTGTTAGCTTTTGGATGGATAAACTAAGAACTGAGAAAGAAGTCTCTTAATCTATGTTATAAATGACTAAGGCAGTTTTGACTTAGTTTTGAAGATTTATGTGAAAATATGTAGAAATAGATGTTCATACATAAGCTTGTGAAAAACGACTACATAATTTGTTCCTATGGAAGGAGCCTGTCATAACACGAATCTGGTGCAATATTATGTATCAAGCCACTGTGGTGCAGCAATAAATGTATATGAATAAAACAGTCACCATCAGATTTGCCAAAGTGGTGACAGAAAACTCTGTTGGAATGAAAGACCCCTGTAATACAAGCTTTAATGTTTTTCATGTATGAAAAATACAGGTTGTTATTCACTTCTGCTGTTGTTGAAAACACAAGAATTTGGAATTTTTCACAGTTCTCTATATCAGAATCAAAATGGGTACAAATGACTCTAATATATTATGCCACATTACTTCTTTCTCTCATTGTGTGTAATTATGTTGATGAGAATTTAAATCCTCTTAAACTTTTCAAGATAATAGTGCATACACATATAATCGCTGGAAAGGCAGACTGTTTAAAATATCAACTGATTCCAGTCAGGAACATCTGATAGCATCAAAGAAAAATATGAACAAACTTTGGACAAATAGTTTTCAAGTCCCAGGAGAGCTCATGGAAATTAATAAACTATCTGCACCAATTGTAGAGAATAATGCTTTGGTCAGCTCAAAACCAAATCCTACCTTGTTAACAAATTCCCTAGAGTAAATTAGCAAGGTACTTGGTAAGTGGTCTTATTCTTCAAACTGAGGATATGACCACATTCACAAACAAGAATGAATTTAAGGCTTATCAGGCCAGTGTTTTTTTTTGTTTATTTGTTTGCTTGTTTTTTTCCCCAGATACATTGAGTTAGACAATTTAAAATAGGAGGAAGCAAGTACAATTAAATAGCAGAACACATCAACTTTTCCAAAATATCCATTAAAGCTAGTGAAAGAAGACTTCTGACTGAAAGCAAAATTTGAGCTAAATCAAATCCCACGTTGTTGCACTGATGATAATAATAGGTTTGACAGACATTAGTTGCTGGTGGATGCATGAAATATTTTGCAAGACTTCAATGAAATATGTATATAAGAATTATTGGAGTATGTGAGAAACTATTTATAAATTGGATCATTATCAATAGAAAATATAACCATATAGCTATAACTAACTACAAAGATAAAAAATGTATGTATAAACATATTGTTCCAATTTTACAGTTCATTTACGATAATGAAAGACATTGCAACAAGCAGATATTTTTCAGATCTTTCCACATCTTCCACTTTCAAAATATTTGAATGATACATTTCCGTTTATTCTATTAAAAGGTGCCTCAGAGCCACCCTTCTTGTCAGCTCTGCCAAAACAAAAACTGAAGTAACAAGTTTTACCAATAGTTCATTGGCTTTGCTCTTAGTTATAATAAACAAGATAAACCACCAGCTCTTCTGAGCAATTAACCAGGACATGGTGCCTTTTTAATTGATTGACAGAATAAAAATCATTTACTGTATGATTCCAGTGTTTCATGGGCATAGGTTTGTTTGTTTAGTCATCCCGCTTTTCTCCCAATATGTTGGGAATAAGCAGGGAAGGCATCTTACAGGTTAAGATTCCCAGATTTGCTTTTTGTGTAACTATCTTGACCAATGGAAAATGTGCTGTTTGGCTTTCTCCTAGGTCCATGCTGCACACACCACCCACTGACTGCCTGTTAGCCTCCTGCTTCCCTCACACAGCTGCAGCCACTCAAACCATGGGGATCCCATGTTTGCCTTTGCTTTCCCAGCTAGCATTTTTGCTCTCACAGCTTAGCTTCTGACTAGCCTTTCCAAGCAGCACCTTTCTGTGTGTGGTGGCAGCCCACTGTTTCAGCATTTAATTGGCACTTAAGACAGGTTTACTTCCTCCTTCTGTTAAATCTGAGTGAAGGGTGGTGAGCCGGCCTCTACTGAGAAATTGCTATGTAAGCAGCAAACTGGGTGGCAGTTGGTAACATAGCTGAACAGAAAAATACAAGATGAATTTGAAGGATAATGAGATGAAAAAAATGAAAAGCGTTTACATTTGGTTTGCAATTCCACCTCCCAAACATATTTGTGTCTGCATTTATATGTATGAATACCTGGTAGACATGCAAATAAAATTGGCTAACAGGAGAAAGTTGAAACTGATGTGCCCAAATTTCTTATTACCTAAGGTTCCCAACTTGCAGATACACTTTGTTCTCTAAGCCACTGAAGCATGCAAGAAACCTTTAACTTGTTGGATCAGAATGCAAAACAAGTCAGTGTTTTCAGGACCATGCCTACTCAGTTTCCTTTAATCTAGCTAAAATCCCCTAGTTGACGAGGGATAGCAGGATAAGATCTTAGCTCTCTGTTATAGGTAAGAGGAAGAAAGTGACTTTGGCTCTAACGTTTAGAGTAAAAAACAGGGACTGGTGTGTAGAGGACATATTGTTTGAAGTCAGGCTCTGTAAGCAGACAAAGCAGAGCCTATTTTCTGTGGTTTACATGTTAACCCTAAAGGATCCTCATACCTGCAGCAAGAATTCTGTTGTAAATATAAGATTTGGTGACTTAACTTTGTATGTGTACAGAAGTCATATCCAAGCTATTTGTAACTCTTGGAGGAAAGAAGTGATGACATAATCCAAAAAAAACCCTTAGTCTGTCAGGTTAAAACCAGAAAGAAAGTTTTTTGCAACTTGAGAAGGATCTTTTTTACAAGTCGTTTCTATTTTTCTGCAGGCTTAATTCAAAGTATATACTCCTAGGTAGCAGCACAGATTGGATTACAAGAATACATTGGACTTAAAAACTTACACCTGTGTCTGTGCAGTTTCTAATAAGCAGTATTTACACTTCCACTTAACTGGTTATTAAAGCTGAATATGAATTTACCAGGAATTAAAAAAGGAATTAAAATAAACAAAAGGCATTTAAGCAATAGTCCTGGAAGATCAAGTTCAGTAAACCTTGTAGATAGATGTTGGACTTTCCCTGCCTTCCTTCTCAGCTCTTTTGTCCTTCACCTGACCTGGACGTGGAGAAGGAGCTAGATTCTGTACCTAGGAAGTATTGTTCTGAGTTGAAAACTGTGATGGAGAATAGTCTTGGAGAAATATAGGAAAATTCTGGTCTTTCCCAGTGTTTAGGTACACCAAATGCTTAGTCTACATGTAGATTAAGGCATCCAGACTCTTGGACCAGAAAGTTTTATGAGGTTTTGATTTCCATTTTGTAGAGATCTAATTCTTCAAGGAGCTGAGTGGCCCTTGGAGGCAGCCATCTGAGAAGTCTGGAAGTCTTAAAGTCCTAGACTAAGAAAATTTTTACCAGGGAGCATCCCTAGAGCTGTAATATTTCTGTAGTCTCTCTGCCGCTGAACAAAATGGGCAAAATTCTTCTTAATTCCTCTGCTGGTATTCAGTGGTGGGTAGCAGTTAAACATGGTACAACATATATTTTTTGTACTGGATTCCAATCCCACAATAGTTACACCCGCTTTTATTTTACATTGTCCTACTCATCTGTAACAAGAGCTTTTCAACAAAGTGATTTACTGCTAGGGTTATGCTTTGCTTCCAGGAAGTTACATTTCAGGCAATAACAACTTAAAGGTCAGGGGCGTCACAGTGATCTGTGATTTAGACAAGTTATTCTGTAGTCTATGGTTTTAAATTTGTAATTTTTGAGGTGAGAGGAGCCCAATGGATTGATTTTTATTTTAAGACTATTTTTGAACACAACAAGACTGTTTTGAACATTGGGTACTTTTTAATGTGCAGATATTTCTATCATTTGAAGTAGCTTGATAAAAATACAATAGGGTCGAGTAGCATAAGTAAAATCTTTGGAAACCTGAACTCTACACAAGCTCTGTATATGTAGCTGTTGCCAGACTAAAAGAGTAATAGAGAGAATGACTTAATGTCAGATTGTGCTAGGGAGGTCTGAAATTATTTCCCTGATCTGCCACTGATCCCTGGTGGTCCTTGGCTGTCAGACGATCTGCCAAGTTTTATCTATGCCACTATGAATGACCAGAACAGCGAACTCCTTTTTTTCAAGACTTTTGCCAGCTGCCTGCCCTGCTCTGTTGCCTAACTACTGCATGAACATATAGATTCTTGCGTGACCTGGAGGACACTTAAACAAGTCCTTGAATTCATTTGTGTGCTTGCAATATAGGAAGTTGGACATGATAATTTGAGGTTAGCTGTAGGGCTGCTTTTTAAAAAAACCAAAACAGTAGACTCCCCCCTGCAAACTAGGCTTTACAGCTCTACTGCAGGATTACGTTTATTTTCCATCTCAAAAGCAATAATGAGCATAAAAGCACTAATGTATCGGACAGTCCAATACCGTAGTAGTGGGGAATACATATACCTTTATAAAAAGTAAAATAAATGCATTATTTATAAAACAACCAGACACTGAAGAATAAGATGTAGAAGCAGAGAGAACAGCAACAAATGTCTTGCCTTGCCTCTCTATTTTCTTACTTAGAAAACAATACTGCTGAAGCTATGATAATTTGTGTTGTCTGTTATAGCAACTACATTTGAGAAATATTTAGGAAGAGCAAAACACAAATGCGTAGCAATAACTATAAATACCACCAAAGTAAACAGAAAGCTCAAGTGATGTTTAATACCACGTCTCCAGACAGACAGCTTTCATAACTGAATAACTTGGTTTCCCTATTATTGGATTTCTGCCCAAGAAATATTACACCACTAAAACTGTTATGCTGAGTTTTACCCAGGACAAAAATATTATTACATATTGGGATAACATTAATTTTCTATCTGTTTGTGTGGGAGAGGGTGGCTCTCAGCATACGGTTTGAATGTGTGTGAAAGACAGTGGTCCTTAGCACATGGCATAAGTGTGGAAGGCTGAGATATTGTGAATTATTTGTCTCAAAGCTTGTTTGCTAAAATAATACACTTAAGGCCTGCTTATCATAGAAAAGCATTTGCTCACACTGCTTGCTTAATTAGGCCCGCTGTAAAGGTCTAAATACAGTGAATTAAAGTGCAAAATGCATGATCGCTGTGAATTGCTAAAACTCAAAGAATGCTTGAACCTTATGTAAGCTCAAGCGAAGCTCCAGCCATATCAGCCCCCAACATCTGCGACTAGGCCTGCAGTGTGCTCAGGCAACGCCCGCCACCAACTGCCATAAAATGACCAAGTTACGACTTGCGAGTGTGGCCATCCACTACCAGGACCAAAACCTGTCACCTGGGACTGGCGGACCTGAGACCTGTCGGGCCCTGGACTCTGATACCGGCACGACTCGAGACCTGCAAACCACCAAGTGTTACCAGGACCTGAGACCTGCAAGCCACCACGGCTACTGAGGCCTGAAACCTGAGAGCTGCCCCACAGGAGACAACGTTTGGATCCCTGGTGGTGACTATCTCTTGCTTATCTCTTGCTTATCTTCTTGCATGCTTGCTTGACTTTCCTCCTAATTTCTCCCCCTTTGTCTCTGTTGCTCTAGCTTTAGGTGTGAAAATGAAATAAATTTACTCCGTCTTTAGGCATAAAAATATAATAATATTGTTTAGCGGCATCTGACCTCATTTGTGTCTTAATCTCACTCTTGGAATAATTTTTGAACCCTCCTGAGTCCAAGGTTGGGCCAGGACCCCACACTTCGAAATATTTTTTTTCTTAAATGAGAGAATATAATGTTAAAATGGCTATATAAAAGCAGTATGATTTTGGTTTAGCTGAACAATAAGGTGGTGTTGAGTTTTTATTTATTTTTTATTTTTATTAATATTTTTATTATTTTGATAGTAGAAGAAGTATTTTCAGTGAATTAGCAGTTTAAAAAAAAGAGTGGCCAAATGTTTGGGGTTTTTTTAATTTAAAAACTCAATTTACTTTTAATTACAAGAACTCATAATAATACTGTATTCTTTCTATAGTTTATATTAATTCTGTATTGATAACTGGATATTTTGACTTTATAAAAAATATTTACACTGTGATTTGTGCAATATTACCTTTTTTGAGAGTGTATCTGTTTATAGCTATAAAACATTTAATTAATGGTTTTCAACAAATTTTATTAAAACAAATGCTATATTCATAAGGTCAGAAAATATCTTTTTTTTTTTTTTACATAAGTGGCATTCAAATAAACAACATGCAGCCCTAATAATGTTAGAACTGGTGTTTACTGCAGTCAGCTATCAATTTACTTTAGAATTCATTTTGTTAAGACACTCCAAAGTAGTGTTTGAATATCTGACATAAAAACAAGTCAAGATCTCGTTTAGCATGTGATGCAAATTAAATAATAATCTTTTTTAAACCTTCATTATTTCATATTAGAAGTGAAGCTGAAGTGCTGTCTTGCTTACAGTCTGGAATCAATCTTCCTTCTGCTGCTAACTGGTAATGGGCACCAATTGGGGAGAGAGGTAATGAAATTGCATTCGGGCTCCCAAGAATGAGGGCAAAGATGACTGTTTACTGTGACCGAGGCTTGAATGGTTCTACATCAAAAACAAACAAACAAACAAACAAACAAACCAAAACAAAACAAACAAGTAGATAAGTAAAAGTGTCTCTTCACCGGTGGAAGGTCAGAGGATGTGTGGAAGAATGGAGTTCTTTCCATACACTTTTTATAATGTTTTCTATGCAAAAATAAATAAATGAATAAGCAATACAAATGTTTACTATGTGGAGATAAGAGAGAAAAAGAAAAACACCAAAAGACTCCCATCTTAGACTGTGATTAAAATGACAGCTCAGAAAAAAACCTGCATTAATGAGGCAATGAACTTACAGACCATCAGAAAAAGAGTACATGAAGGGTTTTAGTTCAGAATGGTAATTCCAAATAGCAGCAGATAAAGTGCTACATAGTAAACTCCTTTTACACTGAAAAACGGAAGTTTAAGAAATGTTTAAAATACTGCCAGATAACCAGAATGAGACTGAATAAGTCAGAGTATGAAATCAGTAATTTAGAGGCCAGGCTATAAATAGGACATCACAACTATCACTGTCCAGGCAGATATAAAACTTTTGGCATAGTTTTCAATGGGCATGAAATTACTATTCAGAAATTATATTTCTTACATGAGCTTCATTCTTTGTAGTGGTTGACCGATTAGGAAAGCCATATGTTATGTCTGTGTGGTTTTTCTTTTCTATTTTATGGTATGGTATAAGAACTACAAACTGATGCCCTGTTTTGTAGGGTTTCTGTGTTTAAAGCAGGTGCTCCCTCTGTCTGTATATTTGAAGCCTGCATTAAAAAGGTTGGTTTGATCAAACCGCATGACGAATGCTCACTAGTCCTCTCCTTTCTTCCTTGTACATTTTCAATATGAAAATACATCCATTTTATTACATTATATTTATTACATTCTTTTTAAATAAGAAAATACTACTTTTTTGAAACTAAATATCACATATAACTTCATGGTCTGTCAAGTTTCCTGTGAAACATTGTATTGTCTTATGTCAATGAGTCTATTTGATAATGATCACAGGTTTAGTATTGAGAGAAAGAGAGCAGTGGAATAGATATCAAAATTTTTGGACTTAATGTATTCCATAACACATGAAAAAAAAAAAAGTTCTAATGGCTTGGTTGTCTTTTCTTCTTTTGCATACAAATGCATTACATCTAAGGTTCCTCTCTTTCCTTTTTCTTTTTTTCTCAGTGACTTGCAAATTTGACTTAACTATCTTTTGAAAAGTTTGCCTTTGGTTTTTCTTTGAATGAAACTTGTGTTCTTGCACAGTAGGACATCTCTCATAGCATGGGCTGACCCTGACAATTATAAAGAAAGAAAAAGAAAGTGATTGCTTTTTTTTTTTTTTTTCTCCAAATTCTGTACCTTCTTAATTGGTACACTGTGTCCTTCCCTACTGTGCAAAGTGCAATGCAAGGTGTGTGAATATTGAACCCTTGTATAGAGTTGGTTTGTCATTGTACTTCTGTGTCCTTCTTCAGAAGAATAAATGAAGTAAGTCCTCGTTACTGTAGATATTTCAACATTTTCTATTAAAAAGATGGGGAACAATTTCAGTGAGCAAGATTTATGCATGTATTTTACTCAGGATTATTTTTCCCTTTATTGCAAGTGGTACACTCAACGTACCTTAAAAAAGAACCCTTCTAAATTCTAGAGGATACATATGTTAATGAAAAAGCAGGTGAATAAAATAATCTATAGTTCTGGATCTTCATAATAATTCTGAAACAGGTTAGTTTTGAAAAAGACCTGAAAAGAGAATAGAAGCTGAGTTTCTGTGGATAGTGACCAATAATATGTAAACAACTCTGTGTGACAAAGATAGATACTGCATGCTCATAGGGAACTAAAAGACCTGAAGACGAAAAGAAGAGATGGCAGATTAATTGGCAGCAGAAACAAAAAGTCACACTACTGCTGCATTCAGCTTTGGGATGTAACAATGCCTGAAACTGTGTGAGAGAGACATGCATAACACAAAGGTAGCAGCAGATGTCAGACATCTCTGAAGCATGTGACACTGTTACAGTTATCCAAAATAAAATCATCAAGTGCAAGGGACTTGTTAGAAATGGACTTTCTCCCTTGGGGAAAGGAAGACATCAAGTCTGAAATGAGCTGCTCTCAGGAGCTGGTGTACTAAGAGGGTAAAGCACTGCTTATTAAGCATTCTCTGCTCTCACCCATAGACATTTAAAAGATACTTATTGCTTACTAAAAAGAGGCTACAAAAAACAGACTTCTTGTTAAGGTGAACTTAATATTAACGCTCAAAAACAGACAAAAATCCTAAAGTTAACTTACTCTATGGTTATTTATCAAAATAGGATATTTAGCAAGTTTTCAACTAGCTGATTAGTATTATGAAGTTTGCATCTGAAGATCGACAGGGTTTCCAAAACCCCAAAAAGCCCTGACCCTCAAGAATATTGGTATGACAGATAAGTGTTTTTCCTTGTCAAATTTCTTCTCATCTTCTCAGTTTTCTGAGGAGTTGATGGAGTAAAAACTAAGTAACAGACTATTTGTTTAATATCTTCAGTGGGCCTGAATTGTTCAAGCCGTGAATAAACAAGTGAAAGAGAGTTGTGAGTAGTCGTACCTTCCTTTCTTCCCTAGAGACTACTGAGAGCTAATACGGTTACCATGCAGAGGTGTTTTTCTGTATCTAAAAGCTGCAGGGAATATTATCTTAGATTGGTGCTCTATTCAACCTCTGAATTTTAGACTAATCTGCCACATTTATTTCTGCTTAGCAGTGAATTAAAAAAAATAATATGTGACCCTTATTTATAAGATTAGACAAACTGATTCCCTGAAACAGCTGAAAATGAGTTCTTTTATATTTACTTAGTTGATTTGCAGTAAATCAACTTGATACACGCTAAAAGGGTTTTTCCTATTCCTGGTGGTTCTCTACTGTAAGTTAAGCATACAACCGAAAGCAAGTGTATTTATATATAGAAAATGAATTGAACCTAAACCTGAAAGAAGCACAAAAGGCCTCCTGTAGCACAGTGTTTTACCATAACTGCTCATGTGCAACTACACAAGCTTGCTCTCCTCTTATTAAAATCCTTTTTACTTCAAGGAGTGAATAATGCCATACAGTGTTGGTGCATTTCTGTTGAGATTTCATCATGTGTTAGACACTAAATGGCATCAGCTTTGCATGACAGAATTATGCTGTGCATTTTATTTTGTGCTCTGGGCACAATAGTTTTTTAACATGGTAGCCACTGTGAGTCTTCAATCTGCTTTAACCCTAATTCCGTTCTTATCTGGGAGATGTAGGACAAAGAATTTCAGATTCAGGTATGGGCTAAGTTTGCTAGGACAGCTCTGTCCCTTGTAACGAGGTAGCCCAGCTCCTCTGTGCAGTGACAGTAGCAGACAACAATCTCTAAGCAATACTGCCTTGTCTCCCATAGAGAAGGGCTGCAGAAAGAATGTCAGTAGAATTACTGTAATAGATTAATTCTTCAGGACAGAGATATATTTAGATAGGAAAGTGTGTGATCCTATGGCAAGTTCTTGACTATGCGCAGACCTGAGGGCCTTTGTGCAAGTGTTTTGTTGCTATGAGAGTTGTGCAAGTGTTCCCTGAAGCCCGTGCTCCAGGCGCCCTGCAGACTGGCTGCTTTATGCATCAGTTATTGCATCAGGTTTCATCAGGTCTTCAACAGAAAAGAACTGATGTTAATAGCTGATATGAAAGGCTGGCAGTATAGATCTAGACTTTTAGCTGCTTACATATTACTCCAGCTCTGCTAGACAAACTATAACTCAGGCGGTTCAAAATTATTGCCAGTGCTGATCACTTACACATCTCTCCCAGAGTAATTGTTTGAAATCTCTCAGCCCTAGCATTTCAATTTAGAGTTACACATGATTTACTTAGCCATCAAACAAAAAAAAGATGCGGCGAGTAAGGTATTATATTTTAGTTAGACACTTTTGATCTTAAAGATGGTGAATGTGCTGCAAGAAACAGATTTTTTTTTTTTGTTTTGGTGCCTAAGCCATCGATACAGACTTACATTGTTATGGGTATTTGGTTTTACCACTTTATCCACAAAATGTTCACCATGTTTTGAGATTAAACAGCACAATACTCAGGAAACAAATCAATAAAGTCAAAAAACAGTTGCATTTGAGTGGCCAAAAGTAAATTTGGTTAAATTAGTAGTGATGATGAAACAGACAGTATATACCTACAAGAACTATCAAATACTGCAACTCTTTAAGCACTTTCAAAACTATCTTTAAGTATTAAATGTAGCTGTTCTGGAAAAAGTAAATCTACATTCCATACATGTTTACTCAGTGGATGAACAAAACATTGAAAATTAAAAGAATGTGCAGATACATTTAGTGTTCTTAAATCTTTACTAGATGGAGACTTTGAACAAAAGTGGCCAAATGAAGCATACTGCCAGTGAAATCTTTGTCTCTAAATTGATCGAAGTCAAATGTTGGGGGAAGGGCAGGCACATAGAGGAGAATACTTCAACTATTCTCTTCCTTGGGTTTACCTGGCTGCCACTAAGGTAAGCCACAATCTACTGTTACAAAATCTACTGCTTCTTTTTTTGAAGTAATCTTATAAAAAATGAGCATAATTCTCCATATATGCCAGGGAAGTTATGCCAGTGTTGAATGTGTATCCATTTTTTTTTACCATTGACACTAGTCTATTCATTTGAAGCAGGTCTGTAATTTTAGAATAGCCTTACGGAAACACAACATAATCTTGCTGGTATAACTTCATTAGCTCCAACTGAGTTACGTTGAGAGTAGATTTTAATACAGACTTTCATTATTTTTTTGGTTAATACTAGTCTTCATAATTTAGGCAGGTGCGCGCACTTTGCAAGTATATTTCTAACGTTGTTTTGATGCAAGTTTCTTTATTTTTAGTACTGAAAGGACTCACATGTTTTCATGCCCTAAAGGAAAAAAATTATTTCAAAGTTTGTATTTGACATAAAATTTTTGAAACAGCAGGGTTACACAGGATGTTCCTCAAGGCCATACATTTTATACCTCTGTTGGGAATTTACATCTTATCACATTATTAAATAATACATAAAGTACAAAAATCTATTTTATTAAACCTTCTTTATCCTATCTTCAAATACTTCCAACAAAAAAAGTGCCTTAGACACACTGTTGGATTTTCATCACTGTTAAGCCCTTATATGTATACATAGTTATTAAGCCCATTGATAAACAATTATACTATTAACTGTTGTTTGCTGTTCTGTACATTTTTTACTGAAAAGTGTTATATAGGAGATTTCACATATTAACTGCTCTGCTAAAAGCCGAAGTAGTTCTTATTTCACCAATACCATGTGAAAGCTTAACGACATATCAAGGCATCATGTAAGTTGATTAACAACCCAAACAAGCATAGACATTTAGGCAATAGAATCTAGTTTCTCTCATGAAACTTCTCTTATTTAGTTCTGTTTATATTCTAATACATTTCAATGTTACTGATAAATGTGAAATGCTACTTTAAAACATCTTAGGCTCAAGCAAAGATCTAAGAGAAATGTTGGCTGTCTACCATTTTAAGATTTGATATTTTTATCTTGGCCAAAGCTATTTTTATGATATTTTTGTATGAGGACAGTTCCACACAAAATTATTACACAAGGAAATAACAAAATAAGATTTGGGTACTTCAAGTGTTATGAAACAGAAGTTCTTTGTGAAGTTATCTCAATTTGTGCTGTGTTGAATGTCAGGGTGCCTTTTACTGAGAATAGGGATAGATGTGTTCACTTGTTCACAGTAGCTGTCTAGCTGTGCTCCAAATTAAGACAAAACAGAAAGAGGTACTTCATACAGGTATGCCTGTACGTATCTCAATATGACTTGCCAAAACTGCTGTAGATTTGTTTACTGAATTACCCACTCCTAGATCACAAATACTATTGGTTGCTTAATTTTACAGTTCCAACTTTTACTTAATTCTTGCTAAATATTTTACTTGTATCTTTAGGAGCTCTTCAGAGGATGTAATGGGTGAAATGTGAGCATAACATTTAATTAAGAAAAAAAGGAAACCCACTTTAGCCCACCATCTTAAATGTGCTATATACACAATGGTATTGTACAATTTAATCATAACTGTTCAATAAGAAGGATACTATGTTTTCCAGTGGTTAACCTTATTAAAGGCCAAGAAAAAATAACAGTACTGTAACACAGTGTTTTTGCAACAATTTTCTTAACATAAAGAATTTCTTCTGCATTCTGCTACTGATCATGTATTACATATAGGCTTCATTCCGCACAACCAGTAGTTAAGCAGAGAAGTGGTTCAACATATAGTCATATATAGAGAGAGATACTCAGTGCAAGTGAGTTAACTTCAGTCACATAGACAGATAACACAACTAAGAGGTAAATTGCAGTTTCCAACATTAATTGCAACCTGTCCATATGTAGAAACCATATGGTGGTATATGTAACATTTATGCTTACTGTACTCAAAAGGCTCAATAAAATCAGCCTTCAGTATTTAACAGCAGAGTATAAACACGACACATGGTTATAGAAAACTAGCCTTTTATAGCACTTTTTGCTTAATTTGTCCCTGGGGTTTGCTTATAGGTATTTGCAGAATATTAAAATGACCTCCCTAGATCACGAGAGTGTGGCTGTAAATGAGAATTCTCTTGATTGATTAGCCAATTACCACAAAGTACTGTAGTTTATACCCTGCATATTAACAGGCATGTTATTAGGAGGTGGAGAGAATTAAAGACCTATAAATACATCAAATTGAATATGTGTGCATGTTAAATAAAAAGAGTTTTCAGAAGTCATATTCTTCTGGCTTGTCATATATATTTTGTGGTTTGGTGAGAGAAAGATGTTTATTTGCTTATTTACTTATTGCGGTGTTTGCCACCTTTGTTTTCATTCCATTCCTTCTGACTCTTCTGGGTTTTCTTCTCCCTAGCTTGCATCTTTGCATCGGTGCCTGTGGCAGTACTCTGATAACTCTGATGCCATCCATGGGCTTCTTTCAACAGGATGAAAATGCAAGGGCAGGGTGTCGCTGCTGCAACTTCACAGTGTTCTATGGCCAGTTTCATGTTAAAAGTATTTTTCTTGGGCCAAGTCTCAGTTCTCCTTGTGAAGACAGCGACTCTTTTAGCAGCAGTGCCTGCGATGCTAAGCAAGTGCAGAAGTCGACAACTTTAATATCACCTTCATTATGATATAGATTTAAATTAGGGATAGGTAACTAGTTCAGATAATATTCACCCCAATTCTCTATTTAACAAACATGGACTCCTTAAAATTGTGAGATATTTGAAACTATCGTATTGGGTTTTAATCCTTTAAATACATTCTAGGTGTTTGAGAAGTGGACCCCACTTCTTATACCAGGAAGAAGTTACACAAGCTCATTGCTGCTGGAAATTTACCTTCTTGATATCTAGGTAGAGGCTAAGTCTGTAATACTTTTTGATATGGTTTTCTAGATAATAGAAATGATGACATATTTTGAGAAATCTGGCTTTGAACAGTTAGTGGAAATTAACCTCCAAAACTTTTGAGGTCAACTCACTGAAGACACCTACCTTAGAAATAAAATTAAAATTAGGATAAGCCCCTGAAGTCAATTTTACCCTTAGATGAACACAGAAAATATTGTTGGCCTTGACATCTAGTAGGAATAGAAAAGTGGACTTTTCTCTCTTTGGGTACACATTGTGTAGTATAATAGCTGTTTATTGTAAGTGTGGCTGCATATAATTTTCAGATTAACTTAGTTAAAGCTGAAGACAGAGAGTAAATAGCATTTACAAAGCATTTTTTTGAATTTTTACATTACTGTCTCTTTTTTTTTAAGCAGAATGTTATTATTAATTTAGTGAGATCACTCATTATTTGCAATATACATGCATCTTCTAGGCAGAGTGATTTTACACAACACAGAGTTGGATAGATAATTTTACATTTAATTTTGACTTGGTGTGTATATCTGATATTTGTAAAACCAGCTGTACGTTTACCATGGTTGAAACACTTTGATGTGACACGGCACTAATGCATTATTTCTTTTTCTCTCATATTTACTTTCACTTGTGGGGTTTTGTNTAATCCATGCTAAACACAGGCTAAGATTAAATACACCCCTTTGGAAAAATGCCTTCAGATTTTTTTCAGATTTTCAAGGTCATGTTATAGAAGCTCTTCAGCAATAAAAGAACATGAAAATACTGGTTTGATTTATAAGAAGATATTTGTAACTCCAGACAAAAGAGAAAGAAGTACAATTTAGAACACCATCTCAACATGCATTTATAAATATGAAAACTAAATCAAAGTACCTGATCAAGTCTAGAGAACGAGATGAATTATTATGAAGAACAAATCCTGCTACATCAGCTGCAAAAGAAGGTGAATATGAGTCAATTCAAGAATTACACGTACTTTCCTACTAACTAGCTCTTCCTCGCCACCTAGTGCCGAACCGTGATTATGCATTTACTTGTGATGCACATCCTGAAGCCTGACATGTCAGTCAGAGTTAAAAAGGCATGTTAGCCAAGGAGCAGAGCAAATTACTTGTGGTCTGCAATACCTCTGTAATTTATGTCTTATAATGCCTACATGGCACATTTTATGCATTAGAAAAATATGCTAGCTGCCCTGAATAATGTGACCAGCAGCAGCCTGTTAGTGCCCCACCAACCTCATTTATTTTGCTTGCACTGCGTGTTGTCATGAAAGCGTCACGTGGACATCCTGTTCCTTCAAAAAATATTGCAGATCTATTCAGCTTACAAGCATTTAACCCCTAAAGCATTGTTTACTTTTAAAATTAGAAGTATTTTTTGTATGTTATAAAGCTTTATAGTATGGGCAGGCAGCATACTCATTCAGTACTCAGTGACTAGTGCCAGTCTGGGAGAAGAATTGTTTTGAGCTGCTTCCTTCTCAAACTGCTGGTACAAAAGCGTAGCAAGAGTTGACCATCCTCTGTTTCATACAGAAGCTCAGTCCTAAAATCACAGTCCTCTCAAATACATTTATTTACAAGCAAAAATGGGAAATAGTGTTATCAGAAGGTTAAGTTTGCCTTTGCATTGTTCTGTGTGAATGCTTGGAGAAGACCCTGCAAATCATTGCCATCACTGATCAGAAGGAGCAACTGTTGCTGAGCAACTGATATTTCTTTTTTTTTTTAAATTATGGTTATTCCTTCTCTGATAATGCTTAGGGGAAGATGTTAGACTCAGTGATTCTGTCTATTGTACAGTAAATTAAACAATCTTATTTTCTGCAGACTATTTGTCCTTTAAGGGTGAAAACACTGTTTATCGTTGTGGCATCAAAAATATTGTGACAGAAAGTTTTCACAAGGAAGCACATTGATTCCTGAGTTATAATGATTACAGGTGTTTGGTTTTTAGGGTTGATGGGTTTTTTTTGACCCACCTTGTGTCTTTTTATACCTCTACCAAACCTCACGGATTTTGAACAATGCAGATGTTCCTGAGACTTTCTTTTCTGCAGACAAATAGCAAGTTCTTCCATTCTTCCCTAATGCTGATCTTTAATAAGAGACTAAATGCAGATCAGATCAGCACTGCACTGAGCAATACTTTATTCAATAACTCTCTAATAAGTTTACTTCTACATTGCTGAACTTGGAGTAACAGGAGCCCAATCTCCATAAACTGACCTTTTCGCTTCAGATGAAAAGCTGTCTGCTGAATAATAATTATGAATAAAGAAACCCCAATAAAAAAAACAACAAGCAGAAGAGAACAGCAAGATTGGGCTCTCCATGAGGTAAAACATAAGCAGGGGCCAATGGTGACAGCGAGGCAGGGAGGACTGATGTCCATTGCAGCAAGGGTGCAGCCCAGCAGTACCTGAGTAAGTAGGACAGAGAAGGACCAGTGAGAGGAGACATTTTTGGGCAACAGCCCCATGATGGTCATGCAATTCCAAAGTGACAAAGCAGGTCCAAGTCCAAGCCAGTAAGCCATGTCACCAGGGCAAGGATCAGCAAGATAAGGAAGCGAAGTACAAGATTATCCGTAGTGTAGCACAGAGAGAGGCAAGGTTGGGGGCTGCAGAGCCTCTGGTGTATTCAAGACCCTGACAACAAAGGCCGTGTTTACTTTGGAGTGAACCAAATCCATATTCAGATTTTCTAGTGAGATATGAAAATGTGGGGGGCGAGAAGGGAGAAAGGCAAATATTTGCTTTGGCATATGATGTTCCACTTTTCATTATGAATATTTATAAAGAAACCAAGAAAGCTAATTTCCCAGAAATGTCAGTGCTCATGCTATTCCTCTTTTATAAAAAAAGAGCAGGTGGTGCAGCAGATGTGGATGCTGCGTGAATTCCAACTTTCAGCTCCTTCTTCTTCATTACAGAATTTAAGGTTACATTTCCTACCTCCTAGGCTGTTCGCTGGTATGTCATACAGAAAAGAAAAGGTATATAATGGTGTTAGATGATCTGGTGTTAGCAGCATGGCAAAAACTATACCATCTTCATCAGATAACTTGGCCTGTTCCTCTAGATTCACTGATTCATGAATTTTGACAACATTTGAGAAAAATAATAATTTCTGGATCTTTAGAAGTCCACAGCCACTTTAAAAGACTGCTTAGTCGTGATGACCATTCCAACTAGATCACTTTATTAATCCAAGAAGCTTCGGTATTCTCACAGGCAACACCGTTCAGAAGCTTATATAAAAGCATCAGCTAACAAGCCAGGGTCCCTAATTTTAATTTTCAGGACAACATTTTTGGCAGAAAATTATAATATAAATAGAAATTTTCAACACTTGCAAATTCTCTTATTCATATTTTCTTCATATTTTTTCTTCATTCATACTGATTAATTATTTTTGCTTTTATTTACAGTTTGCTCCTTTAATATATCAAAATACACATCTAATAAATTACAAGTATCTTAATTTGCCTGTAAGTTTAACTGCTGGTCTTAAATGAGAACTCGACACCTTGACTTATTTAAGATGAGACTGCTATGTCTTTTATTTATTTAAGTTATCCACTACCTCTTAAGGATAATGGGATATTTCACAAATTAAATTCATGTAAAGACTTTTAATAATGGCTTTTCACTTTAGGTGGTATCTGTATGCCTAATATTGAAAGCTGGAAAGAGAGATGGAATACCTTTTGGTATCTATCTGAATTGTATTATTTTTTAATTTGTTAAAAACCCCACAACTCTTAAAGGCTAACTGAAGGTTGCACAAGTTAAAAAGTATACCCATAAAAATAAAACGAGATTTCTAGGTCTGTTTATGAAATGTTAGCAAATAAAAAAAGGTGACATATCATCAGCATGTGTTTTGTACAGAACTCTCTGATAAAGGCAATGGAGAGCTCAGTCAAAAAAAAAAAAAAAAAGAGAAAGGAAAAATAAAGATAATGCTGCACTCATTGCTATGGTTTCTTGGAATGATTTATATAGATGTTGCAGCATTCTACAAATACTAAATACACTTAGAAATCTCTTCAGTGAACATGACTTAGTAGATTTGATTAGCCTAATCTTCCTAAATGAAAGTATTTAAATCAAAATGTATGGAAAAAACAATGGCTGATTTATTACTTCAGAGTCTGCTACAGATTTATTTTAGTAGAAAATCCTGATGCCATAAGATATGTTACTAATACAATCCTAATCTTTTAATAAATCAGTGTAATATTGACAGAAGTACCTAATCTCATATATTACAGTAGAATGTCTGATGTTTTTCAGATATATTTGACTAACTAACTGTTTCCATGGACATGTTGTACAAGAACATGCTGTTATACAGTATACGCATTTGCCTCTTAATTCAACATCTGTCACAATTTCATACCATTGAATTTTTATGAACAATGATAAAAAAGAATCTTTGATGGCTTCACAGGGAAGGAAACCTGCTTTCCACACAGTAGTTCTCCTTATTTCTGTAGTGAAATTTTCCTTTTTCCTGGGTCTTACCAATATTTAACTCTTCAAGGAAGAATGTGGATTAGCTTTTTTTTTTTCTTCTTTTTTTTTTTTTTGGAAGGCTCAATCCTATTCAATTTGAAATTTCATTTGTTTTTTTTCATATTTCATTTTCAATCAATGTAGTGCTACATCAGTAGCTTCTGGAATTGAGTTTTTTTGATATTTCTTAGTTCTTTTATTGCTGGAAGCACCTATGAAATTTTACTAAGATTAAATTATATTTGATTCAGAAAATGGTTTTGAAGAAAATCTAGTCACAGATGAACTAGACAAACGGTTCACTTTCTTAAATAATAAAATCAACCATTAATACACTGCTTAGCATAAAAATTTGTCCTGGAATTTAATGTTTCCAGTTAAAACTGTAACCAATCACATTATATAGCGTTTATCATCTACTACTAGTAGATAATTTGGAACGACTGATGCAAACACACGTTTTTTAATAGTAAGAGTGTATCCTACAGGGTGTTTGCTTCCAGTTATGTCCTGTTACAACTTGAGGTAAAATAGCTACCCACCTGGATATGTAAAGCTCTGTGTGTGCATTTACCATAATAACAGGTTTTTAAATACGTGTAAACGAGCAGAGTGACTCTAAGTGTAAATGCAGGAATAGACAAATATGGTTTCACTATTTACCCTCAGGCAGCAGCTAGTCTTTGTTTTTTTATGTCACCTACAGATATATCTCCATCCCAAAGACATGTGAAAAAACGTAGCAATATCAAATAGGCACTAATACTGGAGGTATTGAAGACAAAAATCAGAAAATATTCACGCGTACAGTTGCCAAGCATTTGTTCAGATATTTGCCAAGGTATAGTTTCCCGTCATGCCTAATCCAACGTAACTTTGAGATGCTGCCCAGTCTTCTTCCCTTCCTCTCCTCTGTATCATCTATCCTTATGCAGCTTCCCTGAAGGATGAATTAGTTCAGCTCCCTGATCACAGAAACCATATTTCTCAGCATGTGGAAGGAAAGAGTGGATTAATTTTCTATCAGATGAGTGAATCAGCCAACTCATCCTGTGGGCTCAAGCTTGCAAGTGAAAAGACAGAAGTATGTAGATGGTAAACAGGACCTTTCAGTAGCTGTCAATTCAGATGCAGTGAAAAACTGTCCTTGTTATTCTGCAGTTCTGCATCCAAGAACACATGTAAGATTACTTGGAAAATCTTCAGCAGAAATCACAGTGCCAAGCAGTTTGTTCATGCACAAAAGGTTTTTTATATTTGCAAACAGAATTACATGTACCATATATACCACATTTGTGACCCACATCTGAAGTCTCTACTTTGGCCAAGTGGCGTGCTGCCCAAGCACTTATGAGGACACAGTCAAAACTCAGAAATAAGGTAACAGACACCAAATTTTCTTAGCTGGCAACTGCTTCTGTTTAGCTTCTTGTACAGATGGAGTGAGGTTCTGTGTTGTTCTAGGGATAAAGACTAATAGTATAGCATAAATCCGATGGTTTTCATTAACTGCTTTCACTAGGTGCTAGAATAGAGTGGAAAAGTGGCTTGAAGCTTGCACCAGTCTGAGCAAGAGGTGGGCAACTTCCAAGATAGACATCTGCTTAATTTTGTGTGCTCTGGTACTGACTTAAGTAACTGCTGTGAATTCTGAGTGTGGTGTGTTAACCCAACTGAGGGTAAACCCCTCAGCCACCTACTCTCTCATAATATCCTCTCACAATATCCTCACCCCATGACATCCTTGTGGGTCCACAGCACGATAGGGGTGCTGTCATTGTTACTCAGATTTAGTTTCACAGTCCCAGCATCTCCTCTTCATTCAAATGTCCCTATTCCTACTTTGACAAACAAACAAGCCTTTTATCAGTTCCATGTATTTTTGCTGAGGTATCTCTTGCCTTAGTAATAAATAGTTCTTCTCCAAGACCTGGTTCTTAGTGAAGGCATCGTAGATTTCATTCTATTTGGTTTTATTATTTAGTTATAGGGAGTATGATGAGGATCATGGCTAAGCATAAGAATATTTTTGATGGCTGAACTGAGTCAGTCTAAAGATGAGTCCAGCTCTAGTCCTGTTTGCTGTCTGATATGAGCAGGAACAAATACTTAACTGAAACCACAGAAAAAACTGAGTATTTTGTCATACCATTCCAGAAATCAGGAGGTAAGGACCTTTCAGGGTTGTAGCTTGTACTCCCATCACATCTTTCTTAACAGCCAGTTACATCAACTTCTTGAAACCATTTATATTTTATCATCTAGAAATCAAAACACTGAGCATATAGTAGTAGTTTACTACAGATATTGCTTTGCATTATTGCACAAAATTATAAGTCCTGTGTCTCTTTTCGGGGAGGGGAG